>OY992534.1:45168434-45628434 GCA_963921185.1 Dasysyrphus tricinctus | reverse complement strand
AAGTCAATTTGGTTGATGATCTGGAGTTTCACCTGGTGACGTAAAATAAGACCCAACGAATAAAATAAAATATTGGCCTTATTTCTTTTTCAATACGGACAAAATCGTGCGATTTTTCTTTGATTATTTTGAGAGTCTTGCAAACAAAATTTGACGGTGAATTATTTTGAATGTGTTTTTATTTACTAATTCAGTTGGTAAGAGTCTAAAAAAAATCAAAGAAAAACACGCGATTTTTCGTTGATTATTATTTTCAGACTCTTGCCAAGTGAACTTTTTCAATATATTTAGTTTAAATTAATTTCAAAATAGTTGTCCACCAACTCCGTGCATTATATTGTAAAATATTCAAGGCAAAAAATGTTTGTCTGAGCCACTCATTGAGTCATTTATTAACCCCTTAATAAAAAACGCCTTCAATTCATCCAACACTCACTGATCGAACACTCAACCTTTCGGCATGGCTTAGGGAAAACTCAAAATATAAGTGCATGTCAAAATTGGTCGTTTTACTGAAGATGCATCTAGAAAGAGAAAGAAGAATCTACCAAAATTTCCTGAAAGTTCACTTTCTAAAATAATTCTCGGCATTAGCATGATGGATTTTTTACTATGTGAGTGAGATATGTAGGTACTGAGTTTAAGTATAGGGATGAATATATTGAACTGAAATTAGCTGTGTTCGCGTACTCACACAAAACAGCCAAATTCTACCCAAATCTACCAAATTTAGCCCAAAGCTGTTCGCGTACGCAAAAAATGTGTAGTTTTTGCCAGAAGAGAACGCTCCCAAGAGAGTAAAAAATTTCCCCTTCCTGACAATTTTTGCCAAACTCTGCCCAAGGAATTTGTTTGGGCAGAAATGGTAAGTGCTGTGTTCTGTGAGTTGAGAACAACGACACAAAAACAAAATGGCTGTTGTTTACTTTTAGTTTTGTTTTTTTTCTTAGTAAAAGTGATTGTTGTTCTTATCTGTTCGTATTTTTTTATTAAACAATTTTATGGAACTATTTTTAAAGAAGAAAAAGTAATAAAATAGTGAATTTGTTCTTTTTTGTTTATTGTGCAGTGTTTTTATATAAAAAAAAACTGATTTCATAATAAAATATTTTTAACAATACAAAAATTTCTTTATAAAATGTATTTGAGCTCTTCATTTCTGAAATGCTGATTTTGGGATTAATTAAGTATTCAAAAAATATCAAATTTAATGAAAAATATACTAAGTTAAAAAAGAAATTTTAATGCTGTGGCTTTGTTTTTATTTCTGGGAAGCTTTGTTTTTGTTTACTTTTTGTTGGTGTTTGAAAAGTGGTAGAAATTTTTGGTTCTATGCGTTCGTGTACTTTTGCACAGTTTTACTTCTCTCTGAGAGAATTGCATCTCAATTCCTCAAAATTTGACAGACTGCCCAATTAAGCCCAGAAAGTACACGAACAAACCTTTTATTTGTTTGCATAGAATAGCCACAGGGAGAGGAAATATACTGCACATGTTGTCGAAAATCAGTTGTCAGATAATGAACAAAATAGAGAGAGACCTTGTCAAATTGACAGCGGCTACATTCAATTACCTCTATTACACGCCGCGAAACACTGTGTCGATGCATAGTGACGATAAAGTTTTATGGTCGTGTAAAAAGGAGATATACCGACACAGTATTTCGAGTAGTATTGCATCGGTATAGTGTGCCGATGCTGACGACGTGGTATGTAAAAAGGAACGGAATGGTTTACCGATGCGGTTTGTTGTTTTTTCTAGTTTGCCTGTTGCTGGATTATTTTGAAATGAGTTTTTTTATATATTTAAGCGATATTAAAGGATAATTCATTTTAGCAGAAACTGATAAATGTATCTGGGTTCATTCAGAAATGAGTGTTTTGACAGCCCCACACCGACACAATGGGTGTGTAAATGCCCATACAGAATCGAATTGCTTTGTCGGTTAGGTGTTTCGTAGCTGGCGTGTAATGGGGGTAAATGCCAATGAATGAATATTCAGATTTCTGAATTCTGGTCAATCAAACCTCTGATTCAGAAATCTGAACTTTGACATTTCTCACTCACTTACTCCACCTCAAAAGTAGGTGCAGGAAATATTGTTCTATTATTACTACTATTCTGAAAAACTTCATGGAACACAAAATGACAGAATGTAGAACAGCTTGAGGCTAGGTTTTTACTCATGGTACTCACAATACTGTAGTTTTCTGCTCTTTTCTGCAATTTTCTGTTCGGAACAAATTCAGTGCTCGGGACCACTCATAACTTTTATGAGCGCTCATAAATATTCACTATAATGGCTGGGTGAATAGGTTTATGAAGCTCTTATACTACGTTTTCATTAGAACAAATGAGGTAATTTCGTTGAAAATTACGAAATTCGATACGAAATCATCTCATTTCCCATATAAATTCACATCTCGAAATGAGATAATTTCAATCATATTTGCACGGAATAAGGTTGGAAATTAAGTCAAAGCCTAATGAACACACCCAATTTTAGCCACAGTTTGAAAAGATCTGAAAAGGTTTTGTATGAAAATGTTAAAGCGCGATAGAAGAAGACAAAATAAGACAACAACAAATGGCGTTCTTTTTTCTTAACTCAGAGCAGATCACGGAACTGTCAAACAAAAATTCTATGTTCCTTTTTTAGCTCAGACATATCAGAGCATAAAAAGTATGTTTCTTTTTTCCATCGGAGCTAGCTCAGAGCTTGCTCAATAATCCGAGGATTAAATGACCGAGCGAATCGAGAGAAGCCAACTTCACTTATTTTTTTAGTGATACATAGTTGAAATGGATTCTCTGGACAGTCCCTGGACAGTCGCCCGTCATTTGTAAAAAATTCACAGAAATTTCACAAAATTTACCAAAAACACCTATGAAATGACAGTTCAGTGCTTAAGTTTATTTCATAATTATATCTGAGGAATCTGATCATAATCTGCTCGGAGCTCTGCTCTGATCGCTCAGCCTCTGCTCAGAGCTTTGCTCAGAGCCAAAAAAGAATAACGCCAAAAGAGTGATTAACAGCCAGTTGAAATTCAAAAATGAAAATAGCTGTCAAGCTAAATTACCAAATTACTAATGAAAACACTTTTTCTGTGATTTGCGAAATTACGTCATTTTGGCTCTAATGAAAAAGTAGTATTAAGTTATGAGCGTTCAGTGAACACCACCCTAAATGTAAAATTTGAAATGTGTTGAACATGTCCCAGTAAACCTGCAATAAACTGAAATAGGTTTCTGAGATTTTGACACATGCGCGAACTTTAAAGAAAATGAAAACCCGGAAGATATTACATTTAACCAGCTGAACAGCACGGAGACGGAGCTGCAACTAGAGATGGAGCTGGAATAGCTGTCAAAATGTTGAATACGCACGAATTCAATGATGCGAACACAATGCAACACAACGCAGCTGCAGATGCAGCTGGACAAGTTGGCCAACTTTTACTTGTAAATTTTTTGACGTCTCAAAACTCCGAGGGCAAACGAGTATTTACATGAGAGTTGAAGTGAGTTTCAAACTCTTTTAAATCTTTGATAAGGACGATAAGCACTTTTAGCTTCTTTTTCATCATTATCCACTTTTATCTTTGTTTTCATTTTTATTTTCGATACTGAAATGTCAGAAAGTTATACAGTTGCATTGTGGTCACGAAAAACAATCACGTACGACATTTTTGTACAGCTATTCCAGCTGCAGCTCCAGTCTCAGCGCACTTTTCAGGCAGTAATATACGTACTGTGACAACTGTGGCATGAATTCATTAATTTTCAGTTGAGAATCATTCACAAAAAAAGAGACTTTACAGTCCCATAGTGTAAATCGTATTCATTTCTTACTTAAGCTCATTGCACGTATCACAACCGAGTTCGAATCAGGAGCCGCATTTTAGTATCCACATCATCTGATCCGGAACAATTTTAAACACGTAACTGCAAAAACAACATGGGATCCTGCTTTTTATCTGAACCAATTTCAATGATCTAAAAATAAGTAGGTGGGTAGAAGGCTTTTAACTATTGTGAATAGTGTCAGTAGTGCAAAGAAAAGAGGCAACACACACATGAAAATAAACAAACTAGGTAAAAAGAGGCGGATATTTAACACTACTGCCACTTACCCAGTGGCCCCATTGGCAATATTTGAGGCAATAAATTGCCTCACTAAGGGCGGTATTCACCGAGCACTCATAAACGGTTGTGCTATTCACCAACCACTCATAGCTCTTTTTCGAAGTTCGAAAAAGAGAACAACTCTCTCTTCCCCAGGTATTTTTTCAAATTCTAACAGCAAACGGACAAAAGAATTATCTTCACCGCGTGAATTACAAAAAGAACTTAAAAAATGGAAACAAAAAATAATATTCCTGAAGACTAAAGGAATTACAATGTGTGCGTGCGAGATTCATTTTTGTAAGGATCCAAAAAGTACCGACAAAATGAGTCAGTGAATTTTCTTGAAGGGTTACTTCGAAGGTTTTCGAATTAGTTTTCGGAGAGAGCACTCATAACTTTATGAGTGGTCAGGACCACTCATAACTTTTATGAGCGCTCATAAGTATTCATTATTATTGCTTGGTGAATAGGTTTATGAAGCTCTTAAGTTATGAGCGTTCGGTGAATACCGCCCTAAATGTTATTGCCAACTGACCGAAAATTTGATTTTACAGCAAAAGTATTCTATCTGGTTTTGGTCGTTCAGAAAAATATATCCTGGATAGGCTTTCCAGTGAAACTTGAACATTGTCCTGTGAAGTAGTCAGACACATTCACATTCGAACAAAAACAGTATTGCGGAAATTTACAATGCATTCAGACAAAGAATCTTGTTGAAGTGAATCATTTTTTCAAATGAATATGGGCACCATTCACATTCGGTTGTGAAAAAGCAATGTGAGAGTTAATTCGAAATATGTAAAGAAATGTCTTATCGCGCTTTAAAGAACATAAGACCTACATTCGCAACAACCAACCCTACAGATCGGCATTAGCTGCACATGCACTTAACAATAATCATTAAGATCTCGATGCAAATAATGTGCAACTTGTGAAAGAAGTGATTGACGACCGAAAGCTCGATGCATACGAGAATTTTTATATACAAAAAGATCGAAACTCTATGAACCTAGATAACGGCAATATCGAATTGATCTTGTTTTGTTTAAAACCACCTACAATAACTCACAACAGAGCACGCACTTTGCCCCCCTTTTCAACTTAGTCGTGATGCTGAAGATGGAATGACAACATTCCGAAATGCATTTAAGGTACTCCTTTTAGCTCGTTTTTTATATTTTGTGTTGTACAATTTGTGATAAGTGTTAAAAGTAAAAAATTTGTGAAATCATTTAAGGTGTTCGGTTCAATTATTTGACTTTATAACATTAGATTTCACGTCGCTCAAGAAAACAATCTTATTTAAAGCTAATGTGTCTGAATGTGCTTTCTTAAGTTTAGTACATACTTCCTCGTGAAGTGAACAATCACCAGTGGAGAAAGTAATTTTTTGACATTGCTCACTGGTACAGACTTGCGAGCGTGTTGTGAACGTTTGACGTTTAAAACCACAATGCCTCCAGTGAGGCATTTTTCTATTGTAATCAAACTGTAAACTGTTCACCAGGAGTTCCCGTGCATTTTGCACGGGAATTGCTCGTGAACTAAAACTCTCCACACAGCTTCACGAGCACGTTCACGGGTGAACAAAAATGCAAATTTTGTATGGATTCACGACATGATACACAAGTATGTACTAAGCCTTACACGAGAAGAACGAAAGTGTTCAGATGTGAAGAAAATTATTCTGCAGATATTGTTTTCCTCTTTGTGTTTTTCATAAGAAAGACAAGACTCGATTAGTTGGATTGGATAGAAGAAGGAAGACAAAAGATAACGTCAGTTTTCTACACCGAATATTTTAGAATATTTTAAAATACTTCATCCCGCTTCCTCTTCTGCTGAATTTCTCTCGTGTGATCAAGGACAATTGTATTGTATAAGTCTATTAATTTTGTGAGTGGTTCGTAAAATGTTTTTTTTTTTTGTCTCTATCCACAATCCCTTATTTCTTAGGGTGGTATTCAGCGAACGCTCAAAACTTAAGACCGAGGTCCGAAAATGAGGATAACTCTCTCTTCACCAGGCAACCGCAAACTGTGAAATCAAACTGTTTTCGAAAATTACCCTTCAAGCAAATGCACTGAACTCACTCTGTAATACTACATTTCCACCTAGCACTAATCTGACATCTAATAAGATTTACCTCAAATCTTGAAGATTTAGCATACAAATTTATTTCGTAAATCTTGAAGATTAAAAATTAATCTTGTTAAATCTTTCTAGCTATTTTGAACTCAAGAGAAAAAGAAATAAAATATCCTGTCGAAATATAGAAGCTGATATTGGAAAAAAAGAAGAGCTCGAAGAAAATGCCAAGTTACAAGATTCCCAGTGATAAGGCAGTTTTTAACCGCCTTAACAACCAACTAATGAAAAGAATCTGTGAGTTTAAATTTTAAAAACGATTCACTGAGTGGATTCCTGAATAGTCTGATGGCGGATGCTTCTACAAAATACTCCTTATGGAAAGCAGCTAAGCGCCTAAAAAGACCACAGACACAAAACCCGACAGTAAAATCTCAAGATAGTAAATGGAACAGAAATGTTAAACAAAAGGCTGATCTCTTTGCTGAACATCTCATTACATATATTCATAGATGTTGCTTAAGTCTTTGACAAGGTTTGGCATTTGGGACTTGAGTACAAACTGCATAGGGACCTTCCCAGGCAGTACTATGAAATACTGAAATTCTACGATACAAACCGACTCTTTAGAGTACGGTACGACCAAAATTACTCGGAACTAAGGAAAACTGAAGCCGGTTTACCACAAGGAAGTGTCCTAGGACCAACCCTGTATCTGTTATATAAAAGGGATATTCCAGTGGACATCAACGCTATCATGGCCACCATTGCTGATGATACTGCAATATTGGTGCCAGATAAATCCCGTACAAAGGCTACACAAACATTGCAAAATGCAGTCGATAAAGTAAGTGATTGGACGCAGATATGGCGTATCAAAGTAAACGAAACAAAATATACGACGCATATAAACTTTACAAACAAAAACATAAACAATGTTCCAGTGCGATTTAAAAACTTGCATTTCATAAGAAAAAATGAAACCCCATTTGCTTTTGAAGTGTGCTGTTAGAGTTAATCTTCTTTTTAATCTTTTCATGTGGTGGGAACACAACATAAATCTATTTCCTTAAATTCCAGACTATGTTTATGTTGGTGAGAGTGTAGTAGAAGTGATTCTTGCATCCTTAAAACAGTGAGTGTTGCACGCACACCAAATTCATTGTGATTAGGATTTCATTTCATCTCCACTTATTTTATTTTAAGTTTATTTTTGTAAGTCCCACGGTAAAGATCATTGCATGTTTTGTTTTTTTTTATTGTGAAAACTTAAAAAAAAAATGTCTCTCTATAATAAAAACCAATTCCAATTATAATTTGTTCAATCTGTGCTAGTGCAAAATAGTTTATTTGTATACATTCCAATACGATTTTTGCCTACAAGCGGCCCAGTGTTGAATACGAATATGAAAATACAAAAAATATCCGATAGAATATAGGTACAGCTTGAAGCATTATTTTGCAGCGAGACAGCCTTAATCACGGTGCGGATTTCTAATGGTTGACATAGCCTGCTCTCCGTTCAACCTCTACGATTTCCAATTCTTTGGTTATTGAAGTGCAAAATAGTCCAAAAAAAATTAATGATGTGCATCAAAATTGTTTAATATTGAATAAAATATATCAACATATATATCGGTTTTAAGCAAAGATATGCTTTTTTGCTTCTTAATTTATTGCTTTTTTCTCAAAACCAAAAAGAGTAGGCAACCCTTATCTATCGCGTTTAACTATACGTGAAAAAGACGTCATCAGACGATCATCGTCTTACGCGATGAGAGCCCTGTTGACAATGGCGCTTGTATGGATAAACGATTATTTTGGTATAAATGGTTGAATTTTGATCACTGGGTAGATACTTTTTAATAATTCGAATATTGGACAAGTATGATCTTTTCAGTGGCGGATCCAGGGGGGAGGTCATGGGGGTCATGACCCCCCCCAGAGCTTCAGCGAAAACAACAAACACGAGCAATCCTTACTGATTATTCAAAAAATTTGAGGACAGAGAAAAACTTTTTGGGTTATTCCATATTTGTAATCTACTATTTATACGAAAAATATGACCTATTAATGGTTAGCTTCTATTTTCTTAACAAAGCCAAGCTTTTTAATGAAATGGACAGCAAATAAATATTGATCAAAAATCACTACTAGCCCTCGAGGATACACTAAATTGTCTTAGATATCCATCCGACTTAAAATTCTGCGGACTCTCTTAAATAATAAAGGTTCCCCACAGTCACCTAACCTAACCTTAATCATAAAATCCGTTATAACTCGAAAGCAAAGCGAAAATGAGAAAAATACCTCTTAAGTTTTTCAGTAACCCAAGGTTTTCATCTGCGGTGATAACTGTGTGATACCCTGTATAGTAGTTTGGATAACAAGTTATCATAGCATTTTAAACATTATATTTACTCAACTCTGTTTTATTTTCAATTGAAAAGAAAATAGTTTTGGGTGTCACAGACATTTTGTTGCGGATGCACCGATCAAAAAAGGTAGCATTCTTTTTTTGAAAATTTTATAGCAGAAGATCTACATATGTAAGTTGCTTATTTTAAATTTTTTAAAAATATTACTTGGATGTCTTCGTTTCTTAATGTGCTTGTGCGTGAAGTTAGCACCGCCATTTTTGACTTTCGAGAGTAAAATTGTGCTGTATTGCGCTGACTTTGTGCTGCCTTGTGCCGTAAATATTAAAAAAATTGCAATTTTGCGAATTCATTTTTTTTTTTAATTTCAATATTTCTTAAAAAAGAAAGTTGTGTTATTTTGTGCTCAGATTATGCTGCTAAGCTCCAAAGAGATTAAAATGAAATTCGCAAAATTGCAACTTTAATGGACAAGAATAAAATGCGAAGGGCTGTAGTGTTAAGTTGGCACCGCCATTTTCGCTATGCTGTATTGTGATCAACTTGGGAGTAAATTTAAAAAATTGCAAACATGCAAATTTTATGAATAATTTTTTTTAGAAATTTCGCAATTTCTTAAAAGTGAAAGGTATGCTGTTTTATGCTCAGTTTCAGCTGTCATGCGCCGAAAACATAAACAAAAATTGCAAAATTTCAACTTTTAGTCCAAAAACTAATACATACATAATTTGCCTTTTTGTATGAGTTTCACATTTTTATAAAAAAAAACTTAACTGTGCTATTTCGTGCTCAGTTTGTGCTGCCATATGGAGATACATAAATTAGCATATTTGCAACTTTTACGGCCAAAAAACAACAAACATTTAATAAAAATCTCATCCGGAAAATTTGAAAATTCTCGATTTTTTTTAAATAATTACGGCACAAGGCAGCACTAGTTGAGCAGAATACAGCAACAACAAAAAATAGGAAAATACCCTCCTTTTTGCTTCGATAGCATTTTTTTTCTTTACGGCATGGAATCCACCATATTTTTTTGCAATTTTGTCTATCTGTTTCATCTCAAATTGACGCTTGATACTTGAACTACCCCTTTTGATTTTTGTTAGTTTTGCATATGTAGCTATATGTAATGTGTAATCCATTACTTTCAATTATTCTTTGTAAATTGCTCAAAAGTTTTCAAAACAACGGTTTTCTCGTCAATTTCGCTTCCAATCTTAAATGTTTATCTTATCCTCATTATTGTCCTAAAAGTATGAAATGAAGCTAAATCTTGTTGATGAATACAGTTTCTAGCTCAAACTACATATAAGCGGGAGTCCGATTAAATCTTAAGCTTCGCGACCGTCAGCAATGCTCAAGCCGACGTGAAATCATAAATTTAAGAAAAACTAATGTTAGCCTTAAGAAACCTTTGTAACACAAAAGGAAAATGAAAAATAACCATCTTAACAAAGCAGAGCCCCTTTTGTGCTCGCAGATTAAAAAATAGTAGAATTAAGATATTAATTAACTATTGTAAATAGTAGATAGTAACCAATGTAAACCTTTGAGCATAAATAAAAATATTGTATGTATATGAGGCGATGAGAACCAAAACTCGCCATATCCATGCCAGAAAAAATCGTCACAGCCAATGATAATTGTTAAATATCTTTCAAACGAAATTTTTAATATAATTTTCCTTTAAACCGTAACAAAAAGGTTTCGAAATCTATGATCACAAATATTTTTTCTAGGTACTCCCATTTAAAAGTTATTAAACAATTAAAATTGGTTATGTATAGTTTTTCTGAAATGGATATGGTGAGTTTTGGTTCTCATCACCTCATATATATATGTGTCTTAAGCTTCTCCTTGATCAAGCCTTCGACTGGAATGAAGCCATGATTAAGCTGGACTTTTGCTAAGCAGTTCTTATTGATGTTAACATTTCATGACCCCCCCCAAACTGGATTCCTGGATCCGCGCCTGGATCTTTTGGTAAGATTTTTTTCTGAAAATTCAAACCATGAACTGATATTTATGCCATAATTGTTTTGTTTTCATATTATTTAAAAACAATGGTTAAAAATCAAAGAAAATGCATTTATCACTTTTAAAAAACTCAAATAA
Source organism: Dasysyrphus tricinctus (assembly GCA_963921185.1). Classification (NCBI taxonomy): domain Eukaryota; kingdom Metazoa; phylum Arthropoda; class Insecta; order Diptera; family Syrphidae; genus Dasysyrphus; species Dasysyrphus tricinctus. Next base: position 45,617,719 of record OY992534.1, on the reverse strand, counting down.
TTACAAGACGATACCTTTTCAGCTATCGTCTAAACTCTATCGTATTGACGATTATTGACTTACGTAAAGCAAATAATTCATCGCCAAGACGATAGTCATTTTTAATGTTTAGTGAAGCAAGACTATCGTCCAAAAGATATCGTCTGGCGATAATCGAAACCCGGAATGACCCAGTTGTTGCTTAGTGCGATACAGCTCATTCAATTTCATACACAAAATATTTTGAAGCTCAGTTGCGGTGCAGTTCCGCTGAAGTGCAGCTCGGCAGTTCCGTTGAGTGCGGTGTTGTTTTTATGCTAATTTCCTTGAAGGGGAGTGAGTGGGTAGACGTCAAACCCATTCAAGCAAATGTGGAAAGATAACACACGTTACAATTGTTTTTGGATTGTACTTTTAAACAAAAATTTGTTTAAGTTTTCACAAGAAAAAGAAGTAAAACAAGCATTTATCCTTACCACACAGGGTACGAATTATAAAAATTATCAGAAAAAATAGGTGGAAAACCAAGTAAAATACCCGTAGACACAAACAGCAATATTAATAAAAAACTGGTATCCGCTCCTTAACATACGTGTTAACTGGCACGTGGATAGACAACTTGTCAGTTTGATAACTTTTCTTATTACGTGAACAAATTATGATACCTTTCCAGTATTAATGACTTCAGCAAATTCACCACTACTTCAAACTGTGATGATTTTCTAATATATATTCCACATACATGCACTGCTCTACGATCATTGCACTGATCTCCATAATACACTGGATAGCAAAGAAGAAGAAGTAAAGGAACTGGCATATCGTGGAAACAATGAAGCATTTTTCAAAATAGTGTGAGTTACACAAACACAAATGCATTAACCCAGGGTCGCAGTGCAGTTACACGGCTGAAGGCTGGGGCGCCCAAAGGAAGCCAGATTAAAAAAAAAAGAAAAAAAACATTCAGATGCTTCCGTCATTTTGCCGAGCTGTAGAAAAGTGTACAGAGAATTTACATCATAAAAATAGTGAGAAAGCCTATTGAATAAAAAAGTGAAATGAAAGTTAGTATAGTGAACACTTTGAAAAACTTTATTAATAAGAAATATATAAAAACATGTGGTGCTGCATTCAATCATATAAAAACGCCTATAATACGGTGCACGAATTTTTCTTTTCACAGGTAATTTTTCTATCTACTCTACTTAATAAAGTGATGTTTTTACCGTAGCGTACTTTTAAACCGAAATAAACACTTCTTGACGAATTTTCAAATCCAACAAGATAAATGGTAGTAACAGCAGAAGGGCCTTCAAAAATATTTAATTTAAAGTGTTAACAAATAACTCTGCACTACGGGCGCTTAACGGATTTGAGCGCCTTGCCATCACCAACAAAAACAAGATCAACCCTGTGCGAGAATTTCTCATTTGACAGATGAGTCTCAACGAAATCACTGGATTAAAGTATATTTTTATTTTCAATATGCTATTTTTGTAGCAAATTGCGATAAAATATTAATTTTAAAGTATTCTAAGGTAATTTATTTACCTAAATAACATCACTTCACGTTACTTTATATGAAAATATCAGACAAAACTAACTTGTAAAATAAAATGTTTGTATAGACATTTTAAGGAGTTCACCTACCTCGGAACAAACATCAATCCCACGAACGACACCTTAGTGGAAATCCGAAGAAGAATTACCCTAGCGAACCGCTGCTACTTCGGTTTGGCCAAACAAATGGGTTCAAAACTCCTTTCTCGAAAGACAAAGTGCACGCTATACAAAACTCTAATTTTACCAGTTCTACTCTACGGCGCCGAGTGCTGGAAGATAAGTAAAAAAGGGGAATTGATCCTGGGCACTTTCGAGAGAAAAATTCTACGGCGGATATTTGGTCCTATATGCGAAGAGGGCGATTGGAGGAGAAGATTCAATCGTGAACTGTACGAGCTGTACCTACCAAGATGTGGATGTAGTCCAAAGAGCCAAAACACGTCGACTACACTGGCTCGGCCACATCGAGCGAATGGACAACAATGCTCCAGCCAAGAAAATCTTCGAATCCCAGCCCCCAGGTTCGAGACGACCAGGAAGACCGAACCTCCGCTATAGGGACCAGGCGGTCACAGACGCAAGAGCGCTTGGTCTCGACGACTGGAGGGAGCGTGCGAGGGACCGCAACCGATGGAAGACCGCAATATCTCAGGCAGAGACCCTTCATGGATCGGGAGCCGGATAAGTAAGTAAGTATAGACATTTTTAGAGGATTTAACGTAGCCACCACATGCTGTTTTATATTTTTAAATAAATTATTGACAGTATTCACTATTCTAACTTTTAATTCACTTTTTAAATTAGTTCAATAAACTTTTTCACTTGTTTAACCAATTGAAATCTCAAAACACTTCCCTTCAGTTCGGCAAAATGACAGATGAATCTCAATTTGTCCTTTTTTTTCAATTCTTGCTGCTTCACTCACGTACACTGTATATGTGATATACACCACTTCCGGGAGACTGACGCAAATAAAAAGAACCGAAAATATGCGGGACTATACTAGAACATACAACACTCTAAAGGGCAAACATTTTAAACGGATGACTACGATTCACCAAACTATGAAAATGGAGGGCACTATATTGTAGCTTGGCTTTTAGGTTGGCAACCATAGGAGGAAAAGTGCCAAACAACATACATATAAAAATGGAGTTGGATGATTCCTATTTGTAGATACATTAAAAAAGAAGGCGTATGAATATGATTGTAGGTTGCAGCTTGCTCTAAGCTCACTACAACTAAGAATCTGAAGAGAAAAAAAAAAATATTAATGATGGAGTCGTGGGGATAAATTTATACGAAAACGGGGTCGGAGTTAGGCACAATTAGGATCTAGGAAAACTAAAATGCGGGTGATGGTTGGTATTGGTTAAACAAACGCATTGATTAGGTAGGTAAATAGGTTAATATGGGGGACACGGCTGCAAGGGGGAACATTTTACGAACACAGGGTCGGAGTTAGACATAAAGAGGAATACCAGGAAATTTAAAGTGCCGGGTTATGATTGCTATTGGTAAGGCGTGGTACACATTATCAAACCTGAGTGTCACGCGTGTTGGATATCAAACCTGCGTGAAAAGTTTCGCGTACACACTTATCAGTTATGTTGGGCGTCAGGCAAAGAAATTCCACTACTCTCAGAAAATTGTTTCTTTTTATTTTGAGGCTATTTCCGCCACGAATCGTGCTGATTCCTTTTTTACATGACACACGCTAGCTTTTTCTTATTTTGTTTGCACTTTTTCCACTGATTCGCTGTAAAAATTCTTGTTTTGTTCCGTGAATGATGGCTCATGAATGAAATTGTGTACACATCATCGAGCAACCACCCAACAAACCGAGGGTTGTCACGCAGTATCAAAAAATTTTGTGAGCAGGCAGTTCTGAGTGTCAAACCATCATTCAGCGTGTACACATTGTCAGTTCGGTTTGATATCCAACATGGCTGACACTCAGGTTTGATAGTGTGTGCCACGCTTAAGGCAAGAGCATTATTTAGGATGGAAAATATGATGGAAAATATGATTGACAGGGCCGCAAGGGGGTACATTTATACGAACACGGGGTCGGAGTTAGAAATAAAGAGGAATAGCAGGAAATTTAAAATGCCGGGTGATGATTGCTATTGGTAAGACAAAATCATTGTTTTCGATGTAAATAGGTAAATATGGTTGACAGGGCGACAAGGGGCTACCTATATCTCAGGGTACGGAAATGCTCCTGGGGATCAATATATTGCAACTTCGTTGTTTCTTGAGCGATTTCAATGGGCCAGCGCACACGAGATGAATTCTTCCGCCAGAACACTGAGCTTTTAGGCGGGGGAAGCAAAGTGTGCGGAACGAAACGGAATAAAAACTCTACCATGTTTGAAGTGGAAGAACGAAGCAGAAAACGAATACACACACAAGTCTTACATTTAGAGTACTGTAAGAAAATACTACCACAGTAAAAGTAGGTACATGTATACATTTTTTCTAGCAGAATAATTCATCCCGTGTGCGCTTGCAGTAAAGTATAAAACCAGTTTTCCACCCGAAATAAATCATCTCGTGTGCCCTGGCCCAATGAAATTAACACAGGTGATAGCGAATACAGATTTAAAAAAGAAAACAATATTTTCAAAACAGGGTGTTTCAAAAAGGTGTCAATATATTGAAACTTCGTTGTTCCTTGGTCGATATGACTGAAACTGACATAGGTGATAGCTGATACGTAATTAAAAAGGAAACAAATATTTTCAACAGGGTGTTTAAAAAAAAAGTCAACTTCGTTGTTCCTTGAGCGATTTCAATGAAATTTACACAAGCGATAGCTCACTGATCTCTATAATACACTGGATAGTGTATTCCTTATAAAGTATAACAGTTTCCTTGGTTCCATTTAAAGATGACAATTAGGTGGTCCGCTTAATAATTTGACGTCTGAATTACACAAAAAAAAAGTATTTTCCAGATAGGGATGAGCGATATTGAAACAACATCGATGTGAACATCGATTTTAAAATCGAAGACCCAACATCGATGTCAATAAAAATCGAACCGAAAACATCGATGCTACTAAACATCGATGTTTTTTTCAGGTATTTTTGTTTAAGTTTTTTGGTTGACCAAAGTACAAAATGCGTCATACTTTGCTCTAATCTCTAATGTATTTTTGATTCCAAAATTTCTGGTGCCGGCCATTTTTTCTTAAGTTTTCTAAAATCGATTTAAGTTTTTACACAAATTTAGTATAAGAAGTCATAAGCAAGGTATTTCAACTTTGAATATCGATTTGTAAAATTATGATGCACAGACGCTCGTGGGCTAAGACTGCGTGTAAGCGGTGTCAATGATTTTAATGGGTGAAAATCGATGTTAAAATATGTATTTTGCACAAATGAATATCAACAAATTTAATAAAATCAATATTGCAAGGCAATTCATATGTTAAGCTGTTATGTGTGCCCTCTTTGAAAACCGATATTTCAAAATCTTGTTTCACAGGAAGGTCTACGTAAGAACATGCATGGTGTAAACTGCGTGTTTCTGACCATCGATAATATAAATTCGTGAAAATCGATATTATATATGTATTTTGCAGTAATATTTCAAGGAATTCATGTCTTTTTGGAATATATCGATATTGCAAAGCACGAAGGTGTGTGCAAAAACTTCCATTGGTGTAAACTGGGTTTTTCTGAGCACCTATTACTTCAATGCGTGGAAATCGATGTTAAAATTTTTATTTTGCAAAAATTATCGTCAACAGATTTGATAGAAGCAATATTGCAAGTATTTCATGTGTAAACTGTTATCTATCTATATTGCAAGATATTTTTTCTTACAAAAGTGTGTACAAAAACTTGTATAGTTTAAAAGACGTCTTTCTGAGCATCGATGATATTAATGCTTGAGTATCGATGTAAAAATATTTCTTTTGCACAAATGAACACAAAACAAATTTGATGGAATCAAAATTGATAGGCACTTCATGTGTAAACTTATATCTGTGCCTTTTTGCACATCGAAAGTCTCGTTGTGGTTCTGAATTTTTCAGTTTCGTTGGGGAGAACCTTTGATATTTTCCATTTTCAAAAAATCCAAATGTTAAAGATGCCTTTTAAAACTATGAAAGTCACTACATCTACATTTTACTAGCAGAATCAATCATTTTCGTACTAACTTTTTGTTTATATTTTAGGCCGATGTTTTGGATGTTAATATCGATGTTGCAAAACACTGGAATATTTATTATCGATATTTTGCTAATATCGATAAAAATCGCTCATCCCTATTTCCATATGTCAATCTGAAGAAAGGGAAACAGACCATGATATGAAAATAAAAACTTTTGTGGAAATTTGTTTTATTATTTTTTATCTTTAAGTTATTCACTGTGTGCATTTAGTGTATTTTTTTTTTAAGTATAATTACCTAGTGGAATGAGATAAATCATTGCAGTTTGCAAACAAGTTGAGCAAAACAGCTAATGAATAATTATGATGAGGAGGATGCGATTGCATATTCGGCGTTTTTTTTAATGATTTCACCTCCTTGTCACACTCTTTACGTTTGTTATTCCGTTTCATTAACAATTAGTGAATGAAATTAAATAACGAACACAACAAATGTTAGCAAACAGATCTCGGGGGTTGAAACGAACGGAGATTTGATCTCTTCTTAATGGATTATCTTTGTATTACATGTTATACAGTTATACTGGTATACAAAAAAGTGGTCAGCTTCATAATATAACAATTCTTCAAATGGAAGCAATTTTTTGTATCGATACACTATCCAGTGTATTATAGAGATCAGTGCGATAGCTGATACAGATTTTAAAAAGAAAAATATTTTCAAAATATGGTGTTCTAAAAAATGTCATCCTGGATGATGATTGATATTTTTAATAAACAAGTCTTATACAAAATGGGATATTTGCAAGGAAAAGTATGATATCAACATTCGTCAGTAATTGGTCAAAATAGTCAACTAGTTTTAGAAATTGGTCATGTCAGCTATAGAATTTTGTTTACCAATGGCATGTTGTAGAAAGACAATTTTTAAAATCATGAAATTCGATATTTAAATTAACTACACAACTTTTATAATAACTTCAAGTGAAAAGCAAAAATACCATATGGATTCCTGATCAAATATGCATGTATGGAAACAAAATTTGAAAATCATCGGACTATTTTTTTCTATTTATTTTTATATATAAAATTCTTAAAACATTTTGGTATGCCATCTTCAGAAGTTTTTAATGAATATATATATCAAAATGAAGTTAAAAAAAATGTCAAGCTGTTTTAGAGATGGAATTTTAAAAAAAATTATGAAACTTTTTTATAAATTCAAAAGTTTTTTTTCTGAAAATAATATGTTTCAACTTATTTGTATATTGTAAAATGCGCGACTAAAAAATGTATGTATAAAAACATGGATACATATTATGAGAGAAAAATGTTTATAGTTTGAAATGTTTTCCTCAAATTACTAACACTTATCTTTAAATAGCTTAAGCTGAAAAAAAGGAATACTCCCTGATTTTTGAAAAATATGAATTCAATGGAAAAAAAAATTAAAAAGGCTATTTTCAAAATATTTTTAAAGAAAAATTATCAAGCCGATTCTGAAATATCGAATTTTCGAAATAGTATTTTGAAATTTTTTTAGAAACTCTCAATATATTATTTGAAAGTTTTGATTTTATTTACACTTATTTAAAGTTCTTCCATACAAATTTTAATTTAACTCCGTGAGGAAGTAATGAAAAAATTCAAAATAAGAAAATTGCGTTCTAGAGAAGGTACATATTATTTTAAAGAGTGGTTAAGTACATTTGTAATTTATTTGTACTTTATAGCAGATCCGTCTGATTTTGGAACGCTGACATTTTTTATCGAAATTGTAGGATTCATTTTCAAGAAAAATGAGATTTTCTTCCTAGATTTTTTAACATTTGTATGGATAGTATGTAGGTACATATCTACCGTTATTTTTTCTTAAAAGTCATATATTTTTTAAATAGTTTTTAAAAAATCTATAAGTAACAAAAACCAAATTCTACTCGGTCACAGATCCACAAGTGAAAAAAAAAACTTTTTGGATTTAATTTACAACCAATTCAAATGTCATTAGAAAAAAAAAAACAATTAAAAAATAAAGAAAAACATGTACCAAGTCGATATACCGAAATGATTCTGAAATGTTCTGATTTTAACGATATCGAGACGATACTTACGTAACGTTTGGTTTGGCATCGTTACCAGCCCTAGTCAGTCAGTCTTCGGTATTCGTACCGGTGGACCTAAACCCCCTTGCCACAATGTCATAAATATGTATCTATTTACCATCATAAACAATGCGTTTGTCTAACAAATAGTAATCATTCCTTACCATTTCAAATTGTCTGGTACTCCTTACTATAATGATTATAATAAAATAAACTAAAATTAAAAACATATTTTTTTTTGTTTTTCACTTTATTTTAGTTGAAATTTTAAAATAAATAAGTTTCACCACTTAAACTTACTCTGACTTAGATGTGAAACTTCTTGTTTTTAAAATTTCAACTAAAATAAAACTAAAATATATATACGTTTTCTTTTTCTTTTTATTTTATTCATATTTAACTATTAAGCATCCAAAACAATGCGTTTGTCTAACCAAAAGCGATCTTCATGCAGGATGACATTTTTGCAAGACCCTGTTGAAAATATTTTTTTCTTTTTTAATTATGTATCAGCTATCACCTATGTCAGTTTCAGTCATATCGACCAAGGAACAATGAAGTTTCAATTTATTGACACCTTTTTGAAACACCCTGTTTTGAAAATATTTTTTTTCTTTTTAAAATCTGTATCAGCTATCGCCTGTGTAAATTTCATTGAAATCGCTCAAGGAACAACGGAGTTGACTTTTTTTTTAAACACCCTGTTGAAAATATTTGTTTCCTTTTTAATTATGTATCAGCTATCACCTATGTCAGTTTCAGTCATATCGACCAAGGAACAACGAAGTTTCAATATATTGACACCTTTTTGAAATACCCTGTTTTGAAAATATTTTTTTCTTTTTTAAATCTGTATTCGCTATCACATGTGTTAATTTCATTGAAATCGCTCAAGAAACAACGAAGTTGCAATATATTGATCCCCAGGAGCATTTCCATACCCTGAGATATAGGTAGCCCCTTGTCGCCCTGTCAACCATATTTATCTATTTACATCGAAAACAATGATTTTGTCTTACCAATAGCAATCATCACCCGGCATTTTAAATTTCCTGCTATTCCTCTTTATGTCTAACTCCGACCCCGTGTTCGTATAAATGTACCCTCTTGCGGCCCTGTCAATCATATTTACCTATTTTCCATCCTAAATAATGCTCTTGCCTTACCAATAGCAATCATCACCCGGCACTTTAAATTTCCTGCTATTCCTCTTTATGTCTAACTCCGACCCTGTGTTTGTAAAATGTTCCCCCTTGCGGCCGTGTCCCTCATATTAACCTATTTACCTACCTAATCAATGCGTTTGTTTAACCAATACCAACCATCACCCGCATTTTAATTTTCCTAGATCCTAATTGTGCCTAACTCCGACACCGTTTTCGTATAAATTTATCCCCACGACTCCATCATTAATACTTTATTCATACGCCTTCTTTTTTAATGTATCTACCAATAGGAATCATCCAACTCTATTTTAATAGCCGCATTTTATTATCACTCATAACCCATATAGTTCACCTCGTGAAAATAAAACGATGTGGGTTAGTGCAAACGCAGTGCTGTATATCAGTCTCTTTTTTTCTTATGTTTGTTTGTGTTTTTCATGTAAGCACTTGTCTCTTTTCCTCTCTATTCCTAATACTGCTGACAAATCGCTGACATCCATTTACAATGGTAAATCGCCCTCTGACGGTCAGAGTGAAAACCTCTATCTGGGTTATTGAAATTAACCTAGATCCCATGTTGTTTTTGTAATGCATGTTAAAAGATAACCTCGATCCAGACCCAGAGATAATAAAACGCAGGTGTTGTTTGGCACTTTTCCTCCTATGGTTGCCAACCTAAAAGCCAAGCTACAATATAGTGCCCTCCATTTTCATAGTTTGGTGAATCGTAGTCATCCGTTTAAAACTTTTGCACTTATGAGTGCTGTATGTTCTGGTATAGTTCCGCATAGTTTCGGGCTTAATAGTCTTGTTATAGATTCACCACTTCCTTTATTTCTTCTTCTATGTGGGTTAGTGCAAACGCAGTGCTGTATATCAGTCTCTTTTTTTCTTATGTTTGTTTGTGTTTTTCATGTAAGCACTTGTCTCTTTTCCTCTCTATTCCTAATACTGCTGACAAATCGCTGACATCCATTTACAATGGTAAATCGCCCTCTGACGGTCAGAGTGAAAACCTCTATCTGGGTTATTGAAATTAACCTAGATCCCATGTTGTTTTTGTAATGCATGTTAAAAGATAACCTCGATCCAGACCCAGAGATAATAAAACGCAGGTGTTGTTTGGCACTTTTCCTCCTATGGTTGCCAACCTTAAAGCCAAGCTACAATATAGTGCCCTCCATTTTCATAGTTTGGTGAATCGTAGTCATCCGTTTAAAACTTTTGCACTTAAGAGTGTTGTATGTTCTGGTATAGTTCCGCATAGTTTCGGGCTTAATAGTCTTGTTATAGATTCACCACTTCCTTTATTTCTTCTTCTATGCTGGATAGTGTATCGATAAAAAAATTGCTTCCATTTGAAGAATTTTTATATATGAACCAGTACCTACGTTCTGTAACTCTCACATCGATAAAATCAGTCGAGAAACGTTGAACAATGGAACAAAACTCATGCATTTTGTTTCAATTTTCATCGTTTCTCGACCAGTTTTTTCGATGCGAGAGTTACAGAACGTAGGCACAGACCTCTTGTTGTATACCAGTATAACAGTATAACATGTAATACAAAGATAATCCATTAAGAAGACATCAAATCTCCGTTCGTTTCACCCCCCTAACTGGCTGAACAGAATGCAAGACGCAACTGGAATAGATGTCAAAAAAGCTGCAGTAGATGTCAAAAATGCTGCAGTAAAAGTTAAAAATTGTTCAACTCTTTAACTTCGGCTGCAGCATTTTTGACATCTATTCCAGCTCCGTTTTGCATTCTGTTCAGCCAGTAAATCTGTTTGTTGACATTTCTGGTGTTCGTAATTTTATTTCATTCACAAATTATTAAATGAAACGGAATAACAAACGTAAAGAGTGTGACAAGAATGTAAAATCATTTAAAAAAAACACAGACTATGCAATCCTCCTCATCATAATTATGCATCAGCAGTTTTGATCAACTTGTTTGCAAACTGCAATGATTTATCTCATTTCACAAGGTAACTATACTAAAAAAAATACACCAAATGCACACAGTGAATAACTTAAAGATACAAAATAATAAAACAAACTTCCACAAAAGTTTTTATTTTCATATCTGCTCCCCTTTCTTCAGATTGACATCAATAAAATACTTTTTGTTTGTGCAATTCAGACGTTAAATTATGAAGCCGACCACCTAATTGTCATCATGTTTTAAATCGAAGCAAAGAAACTGTTATACATTATAAGGAATACACTATCCACACTGATCTCTTTAATACACTGGATAGTGTATTCCTTATAATATATAACTGTTTCTTTGCTTCCATTTGAAGATGAGAATTAGGTGGTCGGCTTCATAATTTGACGTCTGAATTACACAAAAAAAAAGTATTTTCCAGATAGGGATGAGCGAAATTAAAACAACATCGATGTAAACATCGATGTCAATAAATATCGAACCGAAAACATCGATGCTACTTAACATCGATGTTTTTTTCTGGTATTTTTGTTAATGTTTTTTGTGTGACCAAAGAACAAAATGCGTCATGCTATGCTCTAATGGATTTTTGCTTTCAAAATTTCTTAAGTTTTTTAAAATCGATTTAAGTTCTTACACAAATTACCCCCCATATTAATAAGCGGCGGATAACAACCTGCAAGCGTTTATACATCTGTTAACTAGTAATTCTTATTAACAAATGCGTCATAGTCTGTGACGTGTGTTAACGTACGGATAGCTTTCACAAGCCAGATTCCACGTATAATGAACGGATAACTTCTTAACACATACACGCACGCGTATGATAGCACCGTTTACTACTACCAGTACACACTTCGTAAGGAAGTGCATGCATGTGACACATGTATTAGAAAATCACCATAATTTGATGAAGTGGTGAATTTGGTGAAGTGATAAATACTGGAACGATATCGTCAGTTCAAAGGTAAAACTCGCTAAATGCAGAAAAAAATGTTCAAGAAAATGAGAATGAAATGCATTATTTTAATCCAAAAAGTCTCATTTTGCACGGTTATTATAAGGACATTTAAATGTTTGCCCGGGAACTTTATTTAAAATTTTTCGGAACGTGACTTTTCAGCTTTAAAAAGTATGGTTCAATTAAATTACCTCCAAAAGTGTAATATGTTAGTTAGTAAGTTTTACCTTTGAACCGACGATATCATATCTTTTTTAATAAGAAAAGTTATCAAGCGGACAAGTTGTCTATCCGTGTGCCAGTTAACACGTGTGCTAGGGAGTGGATACCAGTTTTTTATTAATACTGCTGAACATATATAAGAAGTCATAAACAAGGTTTTTCAACTTTAAACATCGATCGATCGTGGGCTAAAACCGCGTGTAAGCGGTGTCTTTCTAGGCATCAATGAATTTAATGGGTGAAAATCGATGTGAAAATATGTATTTTGCACAAATGAATATCAACAAATAATGTTATAAAACCAATATTGCAAGGCAATTCATGTGTTAAGCTGTTATGCGTGCCCTTTTTGACAACCGATATTTCAAAATCTTTATTCACAGGAAGGAGTGCGCAAGAACCTGTATGGTGTAAACTGCGTGTTTCTGACCATCGATAATTTAAAATCGGGAAAATCGATATAAAATAATGTATTTTGCAGTAATATTTCAAGGAATTTATGTGTAAACTGCTTTCTGTGGTTTTTTGGAATATATCGATATTGCAAAAAATGAGGGTGTGTGCAAAAACTGGCATTGGTGTTAACCGGGTCTTTCTGAGCATCTAATAGCTGCATTTTATTATCTCCGGGTCTGGGTCGAGGTTATCTTTTAACATGCTTTACAAAAACAACATGGGATCCAGGTTTCTATCGAGGTTAATTTCAGTAACCCAGATACAGGTTTTCACTCTGACTGGCAGGGGGCTATTTACCATTGTGAATGAAGTCAGCAATTTGTCAGCAGTGTTAGGAATAGAAAGGAAAGACAGGTGTTTACATGAAAGACAAATAAACATAAGAAAAAAAGAGACCGATATACAGGACTATTTTGCACTAAACTGCATCGTTTTATTTTCAAGAGGTGAACCAAAAGGGTAATGAGCGATAATAAAACGCAGCTAATATTTCCATGCGTGGAAATCGATGTTAAAATTTGTATTTTGCAAAAATTATCGTCAACAGATTTGATAGAAGCAATATTGCAAGTACTTCATGTGTAAACTATATCGATATTTTACTAATATTGATATCGCTCATCCCTATTTCCAGATGTCAATCTGAAGAAAGGGAAACAGACCATGATATGAAAATAAAAACTTTTATCGAAGTTTATTTTATTATTTTACATCTTAAAGTTATTTACTGTGTGCATTTGGTTTATTTTTTTTAGTATAATTACTTAGTGCAATAATAAATCATTGCAGTTTGCAAACAAGTTGAGCAAACCAGCTGATAAATAATTATGATGAAGAGGTTGGTCTGTGTTGTCACACTCCTTACGTTTGTTATTCCGTTTCATTTAACAGTTTGTAAATGAAATGAAATTACGAACGCAACAAATGTTAGCAAACTGATCTCGGGGGGTGAAACGAACGGAGATTTGACGTCTTCTTAATGGATTATCTTTGTATTACATGTTATACAGTTATACTGGTATACACAGAATATGGTCCGCTTCATAATAGCCACATTTTATTATCCACATGATCTGATCCGGATCAATTTCTAACACGTGATTACAAAAACAACATGGGATCCTGCTTTTTATCTGGATCTATTTCAATGATCCAAAAATGACTACTGTAAGTTTTGTGTTTTTTTTTTGCAAGCCCGGGGGAATCGGACGAAAAAAACGACATCGGGGCTTAGCGACGCCATTACAGAAAAAAAATGGAGTTTCCATACAAACTATCGATAACATGTTTGAAACTCATGCCGGTAACACAGTTTTTATCTGGGCTTAAGTTAAGCCCCGAAATTTCTCTGGTCTTAGCTAACCCCGAAGGAACTTAGTTGTTGTTGCTTTTAAAATGTGAATTGCTTAGCCCCGACATCGTTTTTTTCGTCCAAGCCCATTCGGGCAAGGAAAAAAACACAGCTTTTGTCTCAACAGTGCCAAGAAAAGAGGCAACAGACACGTGAAAAATAAACAAACATGAGACAAAAAGAGACGGGTATATAACTAAGATCCTGTCTGTTTTATTTATCATGATCCAAGGTATACAGAATACATGGTATGCTTATCCGAGTTGATTTTCTTTTTCGTTCTGCGCATCTACGTCACCTGTGGACAAAAACGTGTACAAAAGACAACAACAAATCAAAAACAAAAAACAGAAACAAAAACAAATGCAAATAAAATTGCGTCACTAGTTGACAAAATGCGTCAGAGAGATAAGATAACGACATGCGCAATATCATACCATGTATTCTATATACTTTGATCATGATCTGATCGGGATCAGATCATGAGGATAATAAAATCACTGATCTCTATAATACACTGGATAGTGTATTCCTTATAATGTATAACAGTTTCTTTGCTTCCATTTGAAGATGACAATTAGGTGGTCGTCTTCATAATTTGACGCCTGAATTACACAAAAAAAAGTATTTTCCAGATAGGGATGTGCGATATTGAAACAACATCGATTTCAACATCAAAGACCAAACATCGATGTCAATAATAATCGAACCGAAAACATCGATGCTACTAAACATCGATGTTTTTTTCAGGTGTTTTTCTTTAAGTTTTTTGTTTGCCCAAAGCAAAAAATGCGTCATGCCATGCTCTAATATATTTTTGCTTTCAAAATTTCTGGTGCCGGCTATTTTTTCTTAAGTTTTTTTAAATCGATTTAAGTTTTTATACAAATGAAAAATATGAAGTCATAAGCAAGGTATTTCAACTTTAAACATCGATATTCCAAAAAAAATGTGTGAGTACCGGGACTCTCGATATGTAAACATTCGTTTTCACCTGAGGGTAAGGGATCGGGTCATTACCTACCACGTATGGCAAAAATTAGGAATCTGTAATACAAGTGAATTTACCTATTTAAAAACCCCTTCCGAAAAAACTACTCCGCAAATAAACCATCAAAAATTAAGCTGCTTTAATTATCTTTATGACGTCACAAAGTTGTTCCTGGATTCAAAGTTAAAGTGTCAAAAAGTAACTTTGAGTACATTTTTCCAACTCATCTCCTTGATAATGAGTTAAAATGGTTCATCCGTCAAAAGCAGCTGAAATCACGATGTTTTCATTTTGAGTTACCTTTGTTTGCTTCTCGATCGTTCGGTTGTGAATTGTTCTCATTTTTGTAATAATAGCTTAATTTAAGTATCCCCCAGATCTGATCCGGATAAGATTATGATAATAAAACAAACAGGATCCCAGTACGACAAGAGTGTTATATGCCTATCCCCGTTTATCCTTTTGTTTCTGTATTTTCTCTTTACTCTTTTTTCTCCCTATCTTCAATACAAAAAGCCATCTACCTGTCAGAGAAAAAACTCATTTTTGCAAAAAAGTACTAAGGGTGTATGGTCAGAAATAATTTGCAAATCGAAATCTAAAAGCAAAGTCGGATTTTGTGTTGTTTTTGTAATACATGTACATATGCATATACAATCCAGATCAGATCTGGGGGAAAATATAAAGCTAATATATTTTTAGTTTAATATTTAATTGATTTTACCGTCGATAGTGAGTTTGGAAATGTTTTTTCTACGTTTTGCGACATATTTTATCCGATTTGATCGATTTGTAGTAAAGAAATTTGTGCTATTAATGAATGATAAAAACATATTGGTAATATTTTTGCTTAAATATTCTATTTTGTGCTAGAATGAAGTTACCTAAATGAAATTTATTTTGAAAAATGTATGCATTTTCGAAGTGCTGATAAAAGTTCTTTTCAATAAATCTAAAGAAATCACAATTTGTTCTTGATTTGTAATTCCAAATCTATTTCACATTTTTTCACCCAATTTGTTTGACAGATTAGCCATATTTTTATCATTTGTCGTTCCTAGTTGAAAAGTTACTCAAAGTAACTTTTTTAAATATGACATTGCAATTCTTCTTTTTGACACATTAACCACAGCTCACTAGAGAAAATAAAAGAATGCTCCACTTTGCAAATCATGTTATGACATTTCAAATTAAGAAATTGCAAATAACACTTAATATCACAAACCAAAATTGCCACCCGCGATTGCAGAGATTCAGGCGTGGATCCAGGATTTCATCGAGGGGGGGGGGGGGGGGGGGCAATTTTCGTAAGTTTCCCAAATCTTGAGATCTACAGGAAATGTTGGTACACTTCATACCGCTCTACCGCTTGGTCATACAAACCAATGTGAGTTGATGAGTGTGAAATTTAAAGAAAGCAATTAACTCTTTCATAACTGCCACACTGTCTCGAACAGTGGGTACTTTGAACTTTGTGAAACGAAGCTTAGCAGTTAGTACCCATAGCATGGTTTCTTTTCAGCGCTTTTGAGCTCCCTCTGGATCTGCGTAGCTCCACAATTATGCTCGGAAAACATAATGGCACAGTGGTATGTTCCTATTCAGACACAAGACGTTCGAGTTCGAGTGAAATTTCTAGCCTCTTCTTTAGCTGGGACAACCTAACCTAACCTTGCCAGTAAAAGGTCGTTTTCGACAACGTCATCAGCATCAAAAATGCATTTTGCAGAATGTTCTCAAAAGAAAACTGCAAATACAAGTTTTATTGCATAAGCCTTGTGTTCGATAATGCAGTTTGCTAAAGTCACATGTTCGAAAACATGATGTGTGGTGTGATTCTGCAGTAAGAGAATCGAGTTGGTAACAAAAATATTGAGAAGCCGGAGAACGTGTTCATAAACATCAAATGAGTTTACAAGAAAATTGAAAGACGTTGATAAAAAAGATTTTTTGTATTGTATTAATTTGATAATAGGTATATTTTAGCTTAACTAAAATTATAGATCAAAACCAAGATGAACTTCGTCCATCGATACAAAACCAAACTTTCCGACATTGAAATAAAACACAATGATTGTAGTGGAAAATAAAAAGAAAAAAACACTTTTTATTAAACCTTTTCGTCCGACCTTCTTGGTTAATGGCCATCGATTGTGATTGTGATGTGACGAACTTTCGTTATACATTTCATTAACAATATACTAAACCTTCGTTAAGTTTTAATAAAAATGTTTCATACAAGCTCAAACCATCGTTTGCCGAGTTGCCAGACTCATGCAGTTCGAAACAATCGAGTTGACGTTGACTTGACGTTTTCAAAAACGGCCAAAAATAACTATCCTTAGGTGTAAAAGTTCCATCCAACTTCTCTTCGGCAGTGACTGCTGTAGGCGTTTCCTGGTTTCTCTCCAATCTTCTTCGTTGGATTCGTACTCTTCGCCAGTTTAATATATGGAGCACGGAAGTTCCTGAAACGCATCCACGAAAGTGACAAAATCAGCAGCAGTGACAAATCAGCAGCACGTCTGCACGCATCGCTGCGTGCAGCACCGAACTCGAAACACATGTGCATACTCTTAAGCTGCGTATCCATTTCAGAGTAAAAAGACGGCGAGCAGCTCTGAAGACTTCTCGTGAGTAAAACTCGAAAGTGGACACAGACACAGCCATAAAATAAGCTCACCAGAGGGGAAGAAAGATATCCGAGAGTCGCTCTATCGATTGTTCTTGTGGAAGTACTCCCTCAATGGAAACATACATTTAAATATTTATCATAAAAAGACCTCTATCATCTTTTTAGTACGAATTTGTTTGGTATTTCTCAATAACTTTTATACACTAATAAAGGTTTTTATTTTAACTTTAATTCTCTATATCCTGTAGATCTAAGCATTTTAAGCTAAGTTAAAAAATGTTTGAAGCTAAAACAATCGACGTATTTTAAAGATTTAATTTTTTAAACTTTAAGGTTGAACACTTAGATAAGTGCCCCTGCCGCCTCCCCGTTACATTTAACTATTAAACCCACTAACAAAATTGTAGAGTAGGGTTGGAGGTGGAGCAATAACTTTTTAAAACATTATTTTTCAAATTATGAACTTTTTCATTCACAACATTTTGAAAACTGAAAATCAAATCAATTTGGGATTCACCCAAAACCTTAACGTTAAAGATCGGAAATCTAAAACCGAAGTTATAAGCTTTCCACTCGGTCGATTTGAAGGCTATTTGTACATAGCGGAACCTGGTCAGTAATCGGCCAACGCACAACCACTCATTGCTGCAACGCTGCGCTGCCAAGAAAAAATTTTATAAACTTATAACGAAATAACCTTTTTTGATTACATTTTATTAAATTCATATTTTATGCTTCGTTCGTTCTTGCCCAGGGAGGGGGCAATTGCACCCATTGCCCTCCCCCTGTATCCGCACCTACAGAGATTAACATCAAAAGCAGCATATGGATACAAAACAAAGAAATAAATAATTTAATTTCTAGAAAAAAAAGCAACAAAATGGCAAAATTTATGTCAAATATCTCTGTCAAGATATGATTGCAGAGATATTCCTGACATCCAATCAAGAGATGAAACGGAGTGACTCCATTAGATATTTTATGTCAAGACGAGCATTCTGAGAGAAATTATCTACTGTAGAGTCGGGGTGTAAGGAATTCACTCCACTTAGCAAATACCAAAATCATTAAATATCAAACGAAAACTACCTTAGACGGTGTTTAGATTGGGAAGATTCATACCGGTCTCACAGCAGTTTCTGGACAAGAGAAGTGGGGGGAGCTCTGACCCTTCACTTCTCTTGTCTAAAAACTGCCGTGAGACCAGTCTCAATCTTCCCAATCGAAACAGGCTCTTACCTATTCGAGTTAACAGAGTTCTACTTACCTACAACAAACAAAATGGTTCGTAAGGAACCGTGAACCCATATCCGTTGCAGCCGATTTTCAATTTTACCCATACCAAGAGCTAAGATGTTTACATATAAATAATGATGCACAGAAGCTTGTGTGCTGAAACCGCGTGTAAGCGGTATCTTTCTAGGCATCAATGATTTTAATGGGTGGAAATCGATGTTAAAATATGTATATTGCACTAATGAATATCAACAAATTTAATAAAATCAATATTGAAAGGCTATTCATGGTGTTAAGCTGTTATGTGTGCCCTTTTTGAAATCTTGTTTCACACAAACGTGTGCGCAAGAACTTGCATGGTGTAAACTGCGAGTTTCTGACCATCGATAATTTAAATTCGTGAAAATCGATATTAAATATGTATTTTGCAGTAATATTTCAAGGAATTTTGTGTAAACTGTTTTCTGTGGCTTTTTGGAATATATCGATATTGCAAAACACGAAGTTGTGTGCAAAAACTTGCATTGGTGTAAATTGGGTCTTTCTGAGCATCTATTATTTCAATGCGTGGAAATCGATGCTAAAATTTGTATTTTGCAAAATATATCGTCCACAGATTTTAAAGAAGCAATATTGCAAGTATTTCATGTGTACACTGTTATCTAACGATATTGCAATATATTTTTGCTTACAAAAGTGTGTACAAAAACTTGTATGGTTTAAAATGGGCTTGCTGAGCATCGATGATATTAATGCTTGAATATCGATGTAAAAATATTTCTTTTGCACAAATAAACACAAAACAAATTTGATGGAAGCAAAATTGATAGGCACTTCATGTGTTAGCTTATATCTGTGCCTTTTTGCACATCGAAAGTTTCGTTGTGGTTCTGAATTTTTAAGTTTGGTTTGAAAGATCCTTTGATAATTTCCTTTTTCAAAAAATTCCAAATGTTATAGATGACTTATGTCGTTTTCCATTGGTTTCACTCAAGAAGACACTCATTCTGAATCCAATGGAACAGTGCTTGTTACTTCTACTCAATTTTGAAGTTCCGTCTCTGTATTAGTGAATCATTAAATAGAAACTTTTTGCTGGCAAACAAAAAGTGAAATTAAAAACAATAGTGTATCCACCCCTTACTTACAAATAATAATTTTTCTTTTTGTTTTTCTTAATTTGTTTATTAAATTTTATTAATTTCAGTGTTTTCGAGTGCATAATTAATTCGAATGGGATTAACAAAAAATATGAAGTTGCACTGCAGTTTGTTTTGACGTTTGAGTGAATTTTTGTTGAAGTTTCGTGTTGCATGTATTAGTGCTTCTGAGTGACTTCTGAATTCAAATCAAGAATCAATTTTCTCTCCTCAGAATCGTCAGAAGAGTATTTTTTGGGCCAATGAAACGGTTTCAGAAGCGTTCCGGACGATTCTGGACGCTTCCGGACGTCACTCCCTCTAGATTTTACTAGCGGAATCAATCATTTTCATACTAACTTTTTGTTTGTATTTTTTGGCCGATATTTTGGATGTTAATATCGATGTTGCAAAACATCGAAATTTTTACTATCGATATTTTCCAAATATCGATTAAAATCGCTCATCCCTATTTCCAGATGTCTATCTGAAGAAAGGGAAACAGACCATGACAGTACACATATTGAAGGTAATATCATTAGCGTTTTCATTTTTGTTCAGTTCTGCGCATCCATCAAAATCAGTGAAAAATGGCGACTCTACGTAACCCCGACTAGTTAAACATCAAAATTTGTTGTGTGTTATGTGTTCATTTGTTATTTATTTAAATACAAATACAATTATTTCAAGCTTTTTAGTGTTTATTAACATTTTTTTAGTGTTATTTAAATTATCCTTTTGTGTTTGTTTTCTTCGTTGTTGTTGTAATACAGTGGAAGAGGTCACGTAAGGCTGCCATCTTGAATTTCTTTGACAGTTCTCATTTCGGACCACATGCGCAAGATAATACCTTAGGTATGTGTACTGTGACAGACCATGATATGAAAATATAAACTTTTGTGGAAGTTTGTTTTATTATTTATTATCTTTAAGTTATTCACTGTGTGCATTTGGTATATTTTTTTTTAGTATAATTACATAATGGAATGAGATAAATCATTGCAGTTTGCGAACAAGTTGAGCAAAACAGCTAATGAATAATTATGATGAGGAGGATGCGATTGCATATTCTGCGTTTTTTTTAAATGATTTTATCTCCTTGTCACAATCTTTACGTTTGATATTCCGTTTCATTTACTAATTAGTGAATGAATTTAAATTACAAACACAACTAAATGTTAGCAAACAGATCTCGGGGGGTGAAACGAACGGAGATTTGATGTCTGTTTAATAGATTATCTTGTATTACATGTTATACAGTTATATTGGTAAACAAAAAAGTGGTCAGCTTCATAATATAACAATTCTTCAAATGGAAGCAATATTTTTGTATCGATACACCATCCAGTGTATTATAGAGATCAGTGAATTAAATGCGACTAATAAAACAATTCTTCAAATGGAAGCAATTTTTTTGTATCGATATACTAACCAGTGTATTATAGAGATCAGTGACTATCCAATGTATTATAGAGATCAGTGTCTAAGAAGTGTATACTGAAAGAAGTAAACGGTCCTATCACATGTGTGCGTGTATATGTTTAGAAGTCATCCGTTCATTATACGCGGAATTAGGCAAGTTAAAGCTATTCGTACGTTAACACACGTCCCACAGTATTACACATTCGTTCATAAGAATTACAAGTCAACAAACGTATAAATGCTAGCTAGTTGTTATCCACCGTTTATTAATATAGGGGACACAATTGGTGTATGCGAGGGTGCGACACTCATTTTTTAAGGATCGAAGACGTTCCGAGAAAGTTGGGTCAGTTAATTAGCTTGAAGGGAGTATGTGTGCGTTTGTGTAACGATCCAAGAAGTCCCGAAAAAATGGGTCAGTGAATTTGCTTGAAGAGTTACTTCAAAGGTTTTCAAATAAGTTTTCGGAGAGAGCGCTCATAATTTAATGAGTGTTTC
The DNA here is from genome assembly GCA_963921185.1 of Dasysyrphus tricinctus. NCBI lineage: Eukaryota > Metazoa > Arthropoda > Insecta > Diptera > Syrphidae > Dasysyrphus > Dasysyrphus tricinctus. The sequence continues at coordinate 45,595,920 of OY992534.1, read as the reverse complement.
GGACCACTCATAACTTTTATGAGCGCTCATATGTATTCACTTTTATTACTTGGTGAATAGGTTTGTGGTGCTTTTGTCTTAAGTTATGAGCGTTAGGTGAATACCGCCCATAATTCTATTGTTGACGTTTTTGCCTCCAACAAAATGGTGGCAAAGCTTCGCTTTTTCTCTATACATACAAAAGATCCTATTTTGGCCATCTAGATATGTATAATATATTAAAATCTATGGGTGAATATCAAAAATATTATTTGAGTTATGAGTCTAATAAAAAAATGAGGTTCGTAGCTAAGTATTCTTTGTGCTATTCACTCATGGTACTGGAGCATGGTATGAAAATATAAGGTATGTTGTATAAGAGATGAAGGGTTACCATGATTTGTTTTGTTTGACGTCATAGCGAGTGTTCCCCAACACATTTATCTAAAAAATAAATTATTTATTATTTTACTTGAAATTTAACAAAAAATAGTTTCAAAACGTAAATAATTTAATGTTTTACTTTGAGTTCTAAAAACGAATAGCTTCAAAACATAAATAATTTACTGTTTACTTTCTCTTCCATAATGGCAAACATTGAGATAATCCACTTGCTATGACGTCACGAATCAATTGCCCGAACTTTCAAGGATACCTTGTTATTCTTATACCATGGTTCATGGTACTAGAATAACAAGGTATACAGTATATCAAATGCAAGGAAGCCATATTACTTTCACGTGACGTCATTACGAGTGATGGTCAATTTTCATTTAATCGTACAGGTCAGAGATTATCAAATAAAGATGTTTAACGTGCGTACGTTTCACCCCCTAAAGCCCATTTGCGCACATTATTTTTATTATTTCCATTTCTAGCAACAAATAATATTCACTCGTGATTACGTCAGGACTCAATCTCACTGAACTGTCAAGCACACCTTGTTATTCTTGCACCAAACACTCATATCATTGCTCTTTTTAGAAGTCTGAAAATGAGAACAACTCTCTCTTCACCCGACACCAAATTGGTGTTCACACCACCAAAACCGAGATTTCAGTGGATTTAAGCTTCGTAACTACTCAGCTTATCTACTCGCGATGGAGAGCATGAGTAGATGGACGTACTAGATTAGTGTTCATCTACTCATGAGTACTTTGTCACCCCAAAAGAACATGGCTATTGTTATAAACAATAGTACATCCAACAAAAATTGTCAGTACAGGGCTTATGGGCGAGCTTTTTTAAAATCAGTGTTGCCTGTGTATACCATCACAACACTAAAATAACAAATCTGCGACTGAAAAATATACTAAACCACTGATTAACATACAGGAATAGTTGTTGTAATTCTATGAAAAATTTCGTATGCTCCAACATGACCGTCGTCTTTCGCTTCTACCTTCGCTGTTTGAAATAAAATACAAAATTCACATAACAACAGAATTGCCTTTGCAAGGTCGCAACAATACAATACAACAGAGCCAAAAGTGTTGTCGTTTTGATTGTCCTCTTATTATTTGTTTGTATTTCTGAATAAACCTATAAAATGCAGTTAAAATCTTGGGCGCAAAATTTTAAACATTTAAAACCCGCTCTAAATCACTCTTAAAATGAGAGTCTGCTCTAAATAATTTGTTTAGAGTGAGAGTCGGCTCTTTTTCAACTTTAAACGACACAAAGTATACTTTAGCACTAAAGCACTCGTGTAACTTTAAAAGCAGCAAAACCCATATCTCATAAAAAGTATACTTTATCCATATGTAAAAATTATTTCACGATAAAGAATTAACTAAAGGAAACTGTTTTCAAATGTTTTTTTTTAGACTTTTGAAGATTTGTCATTTTACAATAAGCAAAAATTAATAAATAGATGATGAATCCAACTAAAGTGATCTTCAATTTTGAGGAAACATACACACACTGTACCTACGACCCAACTAAATTGCAACGATTCCCAAGGGAGTGAAAGAATTGTTTTTTTTTTTTTTTTTAAATCAAATATACAAGTGTTTTACTCTTGTATAATAACATTTAAACAACTACAATGTAAAACTAAAGGCACTTTCACTATATATTTGATAAAATTAAATTAATGCATTTAAAATTATGAAATTTTACACAAGGGTTCGAAACAAAACGACTTCGTTAACTAGAGCCGGTTCTATTCCTTCAACGAGCAATGTTTAAAGTTTTGCGCCTTGGTCTTTTAGAAAAAAAAAAGTTACTTGCGCTAAGTTTTCAAACATTCACAGAGCGTTATGTGATCAAGTTCATTTAAAAAGGTGTGGTTTGAAAAAAAAGATAAATTAATCTTTTTTCAATGTGTTTGAAATGGTATCCATGGTAACCATATGCACATTGTTCTTCGATGTGTGGCAATTTATAATTCAAAGTATGGAAACCCTGTGAGAGCTTTAACTTGAGACAGATGTATGCAAGCCAATGCAACCAGACTGAGAGGCAAACGTCCTATCTTCCCTGTACTGACAATTTTTGTTGGATAGAGTATAACAAAAAAATAGCTATCTGAATCTACAAGAGGAGGCCACACCTACATATATTTGCACTCTCTTTTTCCATCTTCTCCAAAGGAGAATATTTCAACAAATTACAGTTTCACTAAAACTAGGTACGCTCAGGAGCTTTTCTCATTTCCGAAACAAAAGTGATCCAAACTCCAAACTAGACGAAAAATAACAAACTGCAATTATGGGCGCTTCGTAAGATTTCTTACTACTTCTAAAGTTCCCCTCAAAAAATTACGCTTCTACGCTATTTATTCGAAATTAACGTCCAGTAAAACTCAAAAGAACTCATAACAACTGTAAATTGGCTGAAAAAAACTAACCGCCATATTACTCACTTTCGATTTAAACTGGATTTAAGTGAGTTTTAAATCAAACAACTAAATTCGGATTTATTAAATCAAAAATTTAAATCCATGTCCATATTATTCACTTTTAACTAAACATGCCTTAAATTTAATGGATGGATTCACAGTCCAGTTTTTTAAATCCAAATTAAAATCGTTTAATTTAAATGTCTCCCGTGACAGTTCTTGACGTTAATGAAAAGTTTTTTAATATTACATTATATCAAATTAAAAAAAGGGACATAATTTATATAAATTATTAAATTGTATTTTTATTGTGATGCAATTTTCAATTTTCTTTAAACTCTCTTACAGCATATTACTTTGTTAACATTAAACATAACTTTTCTTTCAGAGCCCTTAAAATAATATAAACAAGCGATTTCCCTACAGAAGTTGCTTGGTTTTTAATTTTTACGCATAAAGGTCATTAATTAAGGTAAAATTAATGACTCAGTGGGTGGTTTAGGCAAAACAAAAGAAAATATTTTGCGCCTTGAATATTATTCAATATTATGCACAGAATAGGTGTAAGGTTATTTTGAAAATTGGGGTGATTAAACAAAAATGTTTGACGTTAACATTTTTTTTATCGAACTGTGGACTACTAGAAGAAAACAAATGTTATATTCACCACGATTTCTTCTTCACGCAAAATAATGTCACTGACGTTCTTTGCGGAGAAAAATTGTTTTTGGCGTTAGTGTTTGTTTTAGAATATAATTCAATGATTTTTAAAAACTCAAGTAAATTGTGAGTTGTGGCCTGCTATGAGGAGATCACAATCTCAATTGTTTTTTGAGTCTAACAAATTGTGACTTTAGGGGGAGAATACGAAAAAGTCACAAGACCAGTTTCACCACTTCTTGTGACTTGTGAGGTATTAGTGATGATGGGGAGAATAGGGCTGTTAGATTGTCATAATTTCTAGCTTTCTCAGGCTCTGACTGACTGACTGACAGACCAAAAAAGATAGATGACTGAATTTACATAATGTTCTATGCATATTTATGTTGAACGCACCTATTAATTACGACAAAAAATATATGATTATGTTAAATATCTTTTCTGTAAATAATTAGGTAGAATCATATAATTAGCAAGTTTATATTTCGGAGATCTCAGAGTAGCGTTAATAAAACATCGATTGTTGGAGTTTTCGATAGTATCGATTGTTAAAAAAAAAAAACAATCTATTAATCGATAAGCAATCGATGATTTTTTACTAATAAACGCAATAGAAAAAAATAAAATTTTAAAACAAATTTTCAAATTAAAAAGAAATCAAATCTTTCTATATGAAAAAATGTTAAACATGTGAATATACAGTCTAGATGTATTTTTTATCGTGAAAACTCTGTAATATTCCATAATTTGGTTTCAGAAACCAGAAGAGAAAAAAACAAGTTCTTTCCAAACAGGCATAGTTAAATATAAGATCTAATCCTTTACTTTGAATTTCTGTGATTTTTAGTCCAAACATCTGTCAATTTTTTTCTAAATGAACTTTGACATTTTGGACTAAAATGCGCAGAAATGCACGGAAATTCAAAGTAAAGGAACAGACCTATTGATGCGGCATGCGGGACTTTCCCTATTGGGCTTTTCTAAAAACTATCTTTGTCTTTTCTCTTTTTTGACATTTCACAAAAAAAAAGAAAACGAAAATTCACACCTGCATCTCAACAGACCAAACAAAAAACAGAATTCAAGTATTGTCTGCGTTTTTTGATAAAAATAAATGATTTTAATGGTAATAAATAGTAGAAGTTAAATAAGCATAATAAAACCATAATTCGGAAAGTTTTGTTGGAAAACAGTCGTGATCCACAAAAATACACGATTCACAATTCACGACTTTCCTTACCTTTTATCACAGTTCACTAACAGCTGTGAATTTCTTTTTTGATTTTTCTTTCTTCGCAAAATTCATCACTTTTTTCTTTTGGGTTTCTTCTTTGTTCATTTGATTCTGACGTCCGCTGAACATTCCAAATTAAAGTAGTGAACTGAATTGTCAAAAACAGACCCATCTTCAACAACCCACTGAACGGCATGTAAGTTCAGTGGGTTGTTGCTCCACTGGGCATGATCCATATTTGGACAATGAACATGTCTTGAAAAAAACCAATGGAGCCTCATAAATCCATGTCTGAGCAGATACATATCCATACAAATCAGAGTACTGTAGGGATTGTAGTTTGGATGTTGGGCATCGTTCATGTCTAGTAAAGCCAGCATGTTATGCTCAGCTAAGATTTTTGTCATTCAAGGACAATTTTGAGTTGACAGCTCATTTCTGGGCAATTATTTTTTCCCAACCACAAAAACTTATCAACTGGACAGACTATCGATGTCTTCTCCAAACTATCGATAGTCCCGATAGTTCAAAACAATCTATTAATCGATTAAACAATCGATGTTTTATTAACACTTTCTCAGAGGACTCAGAAATATAAACAGGATTCCTCTCAAAAATTCCTCACTTTTCCTAATACAAATTGAGACTGAAATTGTGTGGATTCGCTCGCTCAGTTTTTTTGTCGCAGTAAACTACATAAGAAAAAATAAAAAGAGAGTTATTTTGACTTCTATGTGAGGAATTCTGTTTATATTTAGTCCTCCTGCTCTGTCAAAGAACGGAGGAAAATAACTGAGCGCTCAAGAAATATAAACTAGCTAAATGCAATAACGTTTATTTTGCAGTTACTTATGGACCTATTTATATTATTTAAGGAGCAAATTAATTGGAAATAAATGCAAACAAACATATAAATGTCGTAAGGGTGCAAGATCAGAATCACAAGTGTTTATTTCTAACTGTGACCTCCTCAGGAGGAGATCACAGTTTTAAAGTTTTTGTGAGGATCAGAAGGTGTGAGGTTGCTGCTGCCATAGTAAGAAAACTTCAAAATCAAATTGACCTCGCCTTGTTAGGTTGTTGTGACTTGTGAGGTATCAGTGAGGTTTTTCAGAATAGGACTCTAATATATGGAAGAACTCATGGAATCTAGATAGTCATGTTAATATAGACAATTCGTGTTTATCATTTTGACAGTATATACCAATGACAGCTTTTAACTCCCAGCAAACTAGATATATTCCCAAAAATGAGATCGAAAAGTATAAATTTACTTGTTGATAATTTGAAGTAAGAAGCTCACTGTGCAGTCGCAGTGGCACAAGGTCCAGTCGAGCTTAAGATCATCATATTTTTAATGTTAGCCACTTCAGATTCGAGTCTCGCAATCTGAGATTTAAGAATGTTGCCCTCTTGATTTTCATCCGCTGCTACTGGTACGATAATATTGCGTTGTAGCTGTTCTGTCCATTCAGTGCCACCAATTGATATACCTGAATCACGTTCATCACTGGAACCTTCACCATCCCAGGGAGGTGATGCTCGACTGTTTGGTTCTTGCTTGATGTGCTGCAGGGCTAGAAGTGCTGATGCAGCATCCTTATCGCCCAAATGTGACTTATGCCTAAGTTTTAGTGGAAGACTATTGTTAAGATCAGCTGGATGCTGGGCATCCCCTTGTTCATCATCGCCGGACATAGCTCCCGAGCCAGATAAGCTACACGACAATTCAAATGGTGATGAAGCCCTGCGTGAAAGGTTTAGGACGCTGGTATTTAATTCATTATATGTGTCACCAGCAGCTTTAAAACTCGTTAGGGGCAGCTCTTTTGTGCTGATAACGGCAGAAGCATTATAGGTAATTGTGGATGCAGATGACGTGTTGCCCTCAGTTTTTGGTTGATTTGGTACTCCAGTGGAAGTACTGCCAATGACAGCATCAACTGCTGCAGCTGCAGCTGCTGATGTCGGGGAGTTGGTAAAGGACAAATGAGTTGTATTGTATTGTGAGAGAGGCAAACTGGGATTGCTGTAAGTGCCTGCTTTTTGACACAAATGATATTGATGCTGTGACGTGGAAGATGATAACACTTGAGTCTGTTGTTGGAAGTTTTGGGAGTGTGGAAAACTTTTAAGTGGTTGTGGCTGGGAAGTGGAGGGAGGTTTATTTTGTGATTCACTACAACAACCAACGACTGCCAGCACACTGCGAATTTTGTCCAAGTTATCGCCAGGTATGTTACTGCGACTTAATGCCAGAGCTGAATTTGAACCATTCGTCATTTGTAACGGTGAACGATGTTGTGGATGGCAGAGGTGCTGCACTGGAAATTGTTTAAAGAGTTTAGAACTATGGTTACTCGAATGCATATGATGGTAGTGGTGCTGTGTTGGATCTAGCGGGGCACTACAATCGTTATCACTGGTAGCAGCACTACTGTTTGTGCTGGTGCTGTATCCATGGTATTTTTGCTCGTCTGGTTCACCACCTGAGGAAGAATTAGATGACACGTGGGAAATTAAGGAACTTTTATGATGATGTTGCTGCTTATGTGAATGTGATTCTTGTTGAAACATATGTTGCTGCTGCTGTTGGTGTTGCTGCAAGGAGTGGTGGCTATTGTGAGAGTAATTATTGTGCGGCGACAACGAATGACAGGAACGATGATAGACATGCTGCAGCTCTGACATTTGTTGTTGCTGATTGATGCCATTTGAGTGATGCATTTGCTCAAAAGCTGACGGTGATGTACTGTCAGAAGTTTGTTGCAGCTGTTGCTGTCCAGTCGATGCATTTGGTCCAATATTGAAGCCATTTGCAGATATTGCTTTTGACTGTGGATAATGAAGATGCATTGATGGCGATGCTTCTGGAGGCATTCCATCCATGCAATTCATTGTTTGATGTATCACTGATGCTTGAACTGGACTTGAACAGTGTGGAGGTAGTACGGTTGATGACAACTTAGCACGTTTTGTAATACTTAAGACTTGTTCTGTGGTCGGAAGTGTTGCCATTATTTGATCAACACACACCAAGTTCTCGCCAGTTATATTGAATTTGTCTTTAATCGCATCTAATTGTGCTTTGAGAACATGATTCTCTTTAGTTAATTCGACAACACGCTGTTCCAATACCATGTCATTATAACGACGTTTTTCACGTGATCTTTTAGCCGCTTCATTGTTGCGCCTTCGTCGATCCCAATAGCTATCATCTTTTTTGTTATCTGGTATAAATTCACGTTGTTTTCGTTGAGTGAATAATTCTTTACGCTTCAGACCAAGTTCATACGATGACGCAGAATAATTGCCATCCATATCTATTGATTGGGGGCTGAGTGGTTCTTGTAACATAAAATTGTTGTGACCTAAGGGAAGAAAATAATAAATATATTTGTATTTATTAAAAGAGAGTCAATTACTGAGATATCAAGTTTTTTTCAAAAAAAATTAAGTATAGACTGCTTTAAAGGATACAATTTCACCATTAATAAAATATTATTTACAAGGGAAATATTAAAAAAAAATAACTTTATTTTGTGTGTTGTTCTAATTCTAACACCCATTTTACAAAAAAACAAAATTTGGACAAAAAGCTTTATAAAGCTTATAATCAGTCTTAATATTTTAAGTTTAAGGCTTTAATAATCAAAAAAAGAAAAATACGCAGCTTTGAGCCAGGAATGAATTATACCTTGCACTTTGGTAAAATGAGTATAAAACCAAATTTTCGTAGCCCCCATTCGGCGGCCGTCTTAAAACAGTGGTACAAATGAGTTTTCGCGATATCTTAAGAACCGTTAGTTACTCACACTAACCCCACCTACACTTAAAAACAACCTTGTCCAATAGAAAATCAAAGGTTAATGTAACATTTCAGTGAACTGGTAACACTTCTTCACTACAATTTGCTACCGGTAGCCTTAAAAAAAGTGAATGTTGACAATCCATCAACGAAATCCTTGCATGTCACTTCTCCCATATTATTAAAGGGCCCACAGACACCACACTTGTGTGAACACATGTGTACCAACACCAGTGTTCGATTCCGCCATACACGCCACACCAAATCGTAGGTACACACTTTAGAGATCTCATAGAAAAAGACCATAATGATAATGAAATTTTTAATCGAAAAACTTCCGACGCTCCTCATTCAAACGCGATTCCGATGCAACTTAATTATAAATGTGCGTGCACTTCCCCACACACATCACACCGATCGAGACACCGACAGTTCCGACACCAAAAATCAAAAACTTTTGATTTTTACTCGCTCCGTGTCTGACACCAAAAATCGGTGTGTGCACCAGCCCACACACAGCACAGATTTCTGCACACCGACACATGTGTGCACACAAGTGTGGTGTCTGTGGGCCCTTTTACTCTCAAGTATGAAATGGATGTATGACATTACTGTGCGTTCCCAACTGAGAATATCAAATAAAGAAGCCAATCCTTCGTACGTTTCACCCCCCAAAACCCATTTGTTTACATTTTTGTATTTGTAATTTCATTTCGTGTCGAAGAAATAGATGTGAATTGCAACAACAACAAGACCTGTGCTGAATGACTAGTTTTTTCACTACTACTTTGCAAATCTAATACATCAGCTGTTCGCTTCCAGCTTGTAGGCAAATCAAATTGACAGCTGAGGATTGACTTCTTTATTTCATATTCTCTGGTTCCCAATGTTGTGCATTTAAACCAATGATCTCTGTAAGTGCCCTTTCACACGAGGAAACTGAGTTGCCAGCAACTTTTAGTTCCTGGGTGAGAAGGGCAGGAGGAAAGAGGGGCGAACAGAATCTCCCCGGTCGAGGATTTGAGGAGATTTTTTGACATTTCCTTTCACATCTAGGTTTAGGTGTGTTCAACCAATAGACTTTCAAAGGAAATTTCAAAAATTGCCTGGAGATTTGTTTCCTCGTATGAAAGGTACAAGAGATTTTTAAGGAGATTAAAAGAAAACGTCAAAAAATCTCCAGCAACTTGTTTCTTCGTGTGAAAGGGGACTAAGAGCCTGATTAGACGATTCGTTTTATCGTTCGTTTCGTTTTTCGTCTTTTTGACAGGTACGTACCTTCGTGATTACATACAACGAAAAAAATCCATTCGTGATTTTGACGTTCAAAAAATTTGAGGTTTATTTATTGAAAAATAGGCAGTAATAATAATCAAAAATATTTGTAGATCACTTCTTGTTCAAATTTATAGCTATTTAATTATGAAAAACAATTTTTAATCTCACTATTTAAATTTTTTAAGCATCCCCCGCCTCTACTCGTTTGTCAAATCATAAACGTCAAAGTTCAACCAGAAAAAGTCTTGAAATTTTCATACGTGCTTTCGTCTTTCCGTTCCCCCTACGTTTCTACACCCCTCACCCAATGTGTCAAAAAGACGAAACACGTAACGTCCGAAAAAACGAATCGTGTAATCAGGCTCTAATACACTGGATAGTGTATCGATACAAAAAAGTTGCTTCCATTTGAAGGATTGTTATAATATGAAGCTGACCGCTTTTTATATAAAGCCAAGTATAGAGTTCTTTTGAGTAAAAAAATTCGTCAAGGTGAGAAAAAAAATATTTTTGACGGAGAAAAAATGTCCGTGGTGTAATTTTTTTTTAATTCACACTAGTTAAATAATTAAATTGAAGTCTGAAAACTAAATATCTTCTTTTTTATAAGAAGGTTTTTATAATACAAATTCCATATTGAAATAAATAAGCCAAGTAGAAGACTTAGCATTAAGGATTGTACTTGTTGAATTATTGAATATTGATTCAAAATAGCTTTTTATGGCCTTTAATCCTACAAATTGGCATTTCGTCCGGCTTACTCACTTGGGCTCATCAGTGACATAGTGAGGGCCTTGTCATACGCAATTTGTATTAAGTTATTGTCGTTTTCTATTGGAATTTCTGACTCTTCTACTCCTTTTTGATTCCAATCGAATATGAAAACATCGTGTTGTCAAATTTACACCCACACTACTGAATGACGCCATATTATAAAATGGCTTCTTCAAGCATTCATCGCTTTTGACAAGTAGTGCGACGAAAAACTGTATATGTATGCGTGTGTTCCAAATCTAATCCTTCTCCAAATCGGGAACAGAAAAATACTCCGAAAACATTACTCCGAACAGCCAATCGAAGGCTTTTGGAGTAGATGGAGTGAAAATGGAGTAGAAAAGGCGTACTCCGAACGTCCAATTGAAAACGACATAAGTTACCTACTGGCGTAGGAAGGAAGCCAGTGCTTAAAAAAATGTCGTTTTCGATTGAAATTTCTGGCTTCTCCAAGCATAAATCACTTTTGACAAGAAGTGCGACGAAAAACTGTAAGTGTATGCGTGTGTTCCATATCTACTCCTTCTTCAAATCGGGAAGAGTAAAATACTCCGAAAACAGTACTCCGAACAGCCAATTGAAGGCTTTTAGAGTAGATGGAGTGAAAATAGAGTAGAAAAGGCGTATTCCGAACGTCCAATCGAAAACCACATAAATAATTTGTCAGTTCAATTATTCTGTATTTGGGCTTGTTCAAAAGAGAACTAATGAATGAAGTCGACTACGATACTAATTGTAGAGCAAATTAACACTCACTAGAAGTGCTAAGAAACTCAATCTTATAGCAATGTCTTAAGATGCATCTAAATTAAAAATGAATGGTTTTGTGTCATAGTAGTTCTCAACCAAGTTTTTATCCGCTGCATTGCCGAGAAACTTCTTTCACAACTGGCGGATCAAACCGGAATCGCTAATGTTGCCTGAAGCAGTCTGTATGCATTTGGGAACATATTCCTTCCAATATATTTTTTTAATTTTCAAGGACAGTATTTTAATTCGAACATATTTCTTCATAATCAAGACGTCGGCACTCAGTGCTCTATTCTCAGTCCATTTTTTAACATCTTTAAAGTTATGTACCTATTGATAAAATCATCTGAAAACATTTTGGCATTTGTTTTCATTTTTTCACATTCCGGGAATCGCATTTGGCGTGAAGGCATTATAAGATTTATCACTTTACAGTTTCACAGATAGAAAATTGACCCCCAGTAGTCATATCTACATAGTTTGACGAAGGCGAAAATTTCGCCTTTTGAAGTTCACAGTTATGTTATCCATGTATGTATCAGAGGCAGTGCAGGGTTGATAGACAAAAAATTACCCCACTTTAAAATCTAGTTTAAGCTACGAAACATTTTTGCGCAGTTTTCACAAGTGGCTAGTAAACGCTCTTGTTACTTTAATCTTTATCTGTTCAATCTAAGATTTATTCCGAATTTTTCTCAAACAAAAATTTTAAAACCGTTAATACAAGGTTTTTAGTAAGCACCTTTTTTAAACACACAATTTTGAAAACATATGCAAAAAAATCTAAAACAAAATCAACCATCTTTGAAATATCGAATTTTCGACAGATTATTGTAATGGTATTGTTATTCAATGGTAATGGTAGATCGTACTTATCTCTTCAGCTATACAGGAGTGACAAGATTGTGAAATCTGATGTTATAAAATCAAATAAATGAATCGAACACCTTAAATAATTTCACAAGTTTTTTACTTTTAACACTAATCACAAATTGTTCAACACAAAATATAAAAAACGAGTTAAAAGGAGTACCTTGAAGGCATTTCAGAATGTTGTCATTTCTTCAGTATCACGACTAAGTTGAAAAGGGGCGTGCTCTGTTGTGACTTGTTATAGGTAAACAAAACGAGAGAACAAAATCGATTCGATATTGCCGTTATCTAGGTTCATAGAGTTTCGGTTTTTTTTTGTATGCATCGAGCTTTCGGTCGTCAATCACTTCTTTCACAAGTTGCACATTATTTACATCGAGATCTAAGTGGTTATTGTTAAGAGTGTTCCGTACTGAACAAAATCAGTCATTTTCTAACTTTTTTTTTGGGTATATAAGACCAGTTTTTTTCATTTTCATCAGATACTTTGTTTTATAAAACTTTTTATTTTTACTAATTGGTCACTAGTAGGTGTATTATTGTACTAAAAAATGCATTTTGTAAAAGTAACGGATTTTAACTTCCAAATTTCCATAAATTTTCTGTCAAAAAGTGCCTTTTAAGAATTAAAAATTTCAATATCAGATGATACAAATATGATTATTATATTAATGAAAATTGTGGGAAATAAATTGAATTTATGTCCACTGCAAAAAAAATTGTCAAAACTGACTGCCAAAAATGCGTTTTTTCTAAATTTCCAAGCATTTTTATTTTGTATTATTTAAATTTTTATTAGGTACAAAATTAAAAATGTTCTCCAATAGTGGCATGATAAAAATATTGATTTGATGTAATTAAAAATTGTTTTGCAAAAAATGCTGTAGTGTAAGCTACATTTACTTTGAAAAACAGCTATTTTAGCCATAATCTTGTTTTCTTAGAGGCTTTTACCGAAAACGAGAGCACAAAATTAAAATGTTTTCCAATGATGTCCTAGAAAACATGTTTATCTGTCCATAAACACCTTAATTGTTTTGATCGGACAAGTACACGCTTCACAATCTTTTTCATGAAATCACCATTTCAGTCCGGAACACTCTTAAGTGCATGTGCAAATAATGCCGATCTGTAAGGTTGAATGTTGCGAATGTAGGTTTTATGTGCTTTAAAGCGGGATAAGACATTTCTTTTTGTTTGACCGTAATAAACACTTTCACATTCACTACATTTTATTGCATAAATCCCGGATTTATTTAAATTGCCAGGGGTGGAATCGGCTAAGGTGATTTGTGATAGTTCACAGTCACAACACAATAGCAAAACTATGGTGATGTGACTGTCAACTATCACAAATCACCTTAGCCGATTCCACCCCAGTTTTGTCTTTTGTTGATCCCAATAAATTTGAAAGTTTATTTTGGCTTGTGTACATAATATCCATACCGTATTCCCGAAATTTAGTTTTCAATATTTATTCGTTATAATAATTGGTACATAAGATATCGCGACACGAGTATTTTGTTCAGTATCTAAGATTTTGGTGTTGCAAAAAAAAAGTAGAATATTTCTGTCTCGTTATTTTGTCTGTGTCAAGAAGGGCGATCCTCTGGACTGCACCAACTACAGGGGCATCAGCCTTCTTAATATCGCCTACAAGATCTCTCTGCCGTACTTTGTGAACGCCTGAAGCCATTCGTCAACAACCTGATAGGTCCATATCAGTGTGGCTTTAGGCCAGGGAAGTCCACCATCGACCAAATATTCGCACTACGGCAGATCTTGGAGAAAACCCAGGAGTTTCAAATCGATACCCACCACCTTTTTATCGATTTCAAGGCCGCGTATGACAGCATCTATAGAGACGAGCTATATAGAGCAATGTCTAGTTTTGGCATCCCTGCCAAACTCGTCCGTTTGTGCAGGATGACGATGGAGAATGCACGCTGCTCCATCAAGGTCGGTTAAGACCTCACCCACACCTTTGATGTCAAAAAAGGTTTTAGGCAAGGCGACGCGCTGTCATGCGACTTCTTCAACATCGTTCTTGAAAGAATAGTGCAAAACTCTCACGTCAACACTAGAGGCACAATCTTTCAAAAGTCCGTCCAATTACTCGCTTACGCTGATGACATTGACATAATGGGACGAACAAAGCGTGATGTCAGTGGTGCTTTTGTGAGCATTGAGAAGGAAGCCAAGAAGATGGGTTTAACGGTGAATGAAAGCAAAACGAAGTATATGCTGTCAACAAGAAAGGACACCCAACACCGACGTCTAGGACAGAACGTCACTATAGACAGCTATAATTTTGAGGTGGTCAGAGACTTTGTCTACCTAGGATCCGCTATAAACTCAGCGAACGATACCAGTGCTGAGATCAAACGAAGAATTACTCTTGCCAATCGCTGTTTCTTCGGGCTAAGAAGGCAATTGAGAAGCAAAGCCCTCTCTCCAGCAACTAAACTGTCCCTGTATAAGACGCTTATCATCCCGGTCCTGATGTATGGTGCAGAGGCATGGACACTGCTAACGGTGGATGAGAACGCGTTTGGCTGTTTCGAGAGGAAAATTCTCCGGGTGATTTTTGGTCCCGTCTGCATAGATGGGGAATGGAGGAGAAGATACAACCACGAACTGTATGGGCTGTACAGCGACACCGACCTAGCCACAAAAGTGAAAAGCCAACGACTAAGATGGCTGGGTCACCTAGAGCGAATGGACACCAATGCTCCGGCCCGGAAAGTCTTTGAATCCAACCCCGTGGGACAACGCAGTAGAGGTGGACAGCGTAAAAGGTGGCGCACGCAAGTGGAAGAGGACCTCAACCAACTTGGCGTGCGAAACTGGAGACAGCTAGCTAGAAACCGAGCCGGCTGGAAGAAGCTTGTTGGTTGAGGCCCTGGTCCACCCCGGACTGTAGCGCCACCTTAAGTAAGTAAGTAAGTATTTAGTCTGTATGTTTTTTGATAAGACGTACGATCAAAATCTCATTGTATCCGTTTATCTTCACGATTTGTTTTATTGTTTTACACCCTTCCATGTAATTTGTTGCCGAAAGGTCTAAGCTACATAATCTATGTACCATAGAATAGAAAACTTTATCCAACAGTGACCTGAGTTTCAATGTGAGTCTTAACTGCTCTTCTAAATGCTTTAGAATCGAACATGTATCTCAGTATAGGTTTATTGATTGATAATAAATTGAATTGGAATGTTCATACTTCAAAATTGAAAAAGTATCTTTTGTCTTTGACTTTTATTATGTACCTTGAAACAGTTTATTATAGCTTGGTTCAATCGAAGTTGCAATATGGGCTTGTTTGTTGGGGAGGTTCGTTTAACTATAATATACAACCTTGATTGGTTGTACAGAAACATATTCTTAGGATTATCTGGAACATAAAACGCCGTGAGCATAGTTTTGAACCTTTATTTTTATAAAGTCTTAAAAATTTTGTTCTTTAGAAGTGGTAACCTTTATCAGACCTTAACTTCTTACAGGCTTCAAAGTCAGAAAAGTTTCCTTGCTCAAGTACAACCTCACAACAATCGTTGCTTTCTAAACTTTTACTCCTCAGTAGCACCCAGAATTTTTAATAATTTACCTCTTGAGATTCGTAGCATCCGTTCACCATTTGTATTTAATAAAAAATAAAATTATGGCTGTTTGATTTTGATCTTTGTGAAATTTATAATCTACTTAATATACAAATCTAATACAAAATTTATGCTTTTAAAAATAAAAGAAGCGAATGTTCTTAAAAAAATATTGTTAAACAGAAAATTTTTCAATAATAATATAGAATTTCATAAACAATACAAAATCTATGTAATTAGCATATTGTTTTATAAAATATTTGTCCTCATTGATACTTTAAGGTTATTCATTTTTAGTACAAAAAAATTAAAAGAAAAAATGTCAACAACATATCTTAAATATATTTACTCATAATGATTCACCCCACAATTGTCAATTGTTGAACATATGTATATTTTTTTAATTTGTTAATTTATATGCATCCTTTATTATTTCCACTAATAAATTTGTATAATCACTCTGTCAATAATGTTATATACTCGTATTAGGAATTATTATATCTACATTTATTTTACAAATTGTGTGATTTACAATTTTTTATTTCATTATTTATTAGAAATGTTATATTATTTATCTTGGAAATAAAAATCTAAATCTAAAAAAAAAAGCTTCGTGTTTGTGTTTTTATGCAACAATTTGAATCGTTTGCTATTGTTCCATATGTGCTAGTTGGTTTTCGAAAATAGAAATTTCAACTTTTCCATTTTTTTCTTTTCAACTGCAAATCGAGAAAGATAGTTGGTTTTCTTTCTCAATTTCATGAGTAAATTGAATCGATTCGAATTGAACATTGAGCACATTTAACATATGTTCTATTTCGTTTTTTTCTACTATGGCAAACACATCATCTACATACCTACCGAAACCATATTTTTGGCCATAATAGGCGTTCTTTTAAACTCATTTCAAAATGAGCCTAGATAACGGCAATATCTAATCGATCTTGTTCTCTCGTGTTGTTTAAAACCACCTACAACAAGTCACAACAGAGCACGCACTTTGCTCCTTTTCAACTTAGTCGTGATGCTGAAGATGCAATGACAACATTCCAAAATGCATTCAAGGTACTCCGTTTAACTCGTTTTTTATATTTTGTGTTGTACAATTTGTGATAAGGGTTAAAAGTAAAAAATTTGTGAATTCATTTAAGGTGTTCGATTCAATTATTTGATTTTATATACAGGATTGATCAAAATCAAAGGATCACTTTTTGAGAAAAATAAATCGATTTGTTTTATAAGTTTTATAGCAGGTACCTACCGTACACAACAAATAAAACATGCCTGGGAAGTGTGTTTAATAAAATCGGATCATTGTGTACTGTGTGTAAATCTAAATATTGTAATAACTTTCCATATTTGAACTATAACGACTCCGAAATGCAAACAAACGGACACAATAAAGCTTACGGTCGCAGTGCAAACATACCCTTATTAGATATAATTAGGCGTTTTCCTTTGGAGGTGGCGAAGTACTTGCAAGTACTTTGCCAGCTTTTTTCAATGGAACACATCAAACTGCTTTCCCATGTAAAATGTATCTACTCGCGCATGAGAGCATGTGCAGTTGGTAGTACTAGATTAGGGTTTTCATCTACTCGTAAGTACTTCGCCACCTCCAAAGGAAAACGGCTATTATAGCAACTCTCAAACCAGGTGCGGATACAGGGGGAGGGCAATGGGTGCAATTCTCCCCCCCCCCCCTGAGTAAGATCGAGCGAACGAAGCATAAAATAAGAATTTAGTAAAATGTAATCAAAAAATGTTTTTCGTTCATAAAATTTATTATTGGCAATCAAAAGAGGACTTCACGTTTTCATTTTCCGATGCATCTCACCTCTCCCAGCTGAGCCTTACCTTTATAGCTACGAGTAAAACACACGTGCAGCTTTTTCAGGTTCAAATGGGAGCAGACATACTCAAGAGCTGCATGTAGCCCAGAGCTGTGCACAATTATTCTTTATTTGCTGCGCAGTGTTGCAGCAATGAGTGGTTGTTCGTTGGCCGCTGACCAAGTTCAGTGGAGACAAGTACCGCTATGCACAAATAGCCTTCAAATCGAGCGATTAGAAACTTATAACTTCTGTTTTAGATGTCCGATCTTCAAAGCTAAGCTAATTAAAAGATCAATGTCAGGCTATACTACTGTATAACATTTTTTGAGAAAAATTTTTCATACTAGAAATCAGATTGAATCCCAAATCAATTTCATTTTCACCTTTTAAAATGCAATGTAAATGAAAAATTTCAAATTTTTGAAAAATAATGTTTTAAAAATTTACTGCCCCGACCCTCCTCTACAAATTTGTTAGTGGTTTTTAATAGTTAAATGTAAAGGGAGAGGTGGCAGGGGCACTTATGAAAATTTTCAACCTTAAAATTGATTTCAATTTAAGAAAAAAATAACAAAATTTTAAAAATACGTCGATATAATAAGCTGTAAAAAATCAAACTTAGCTTTGCAAGGCTCTACAAGATTTAAAAAAGCTTAAACAATAAACTACATTTGTGAATAAAAATTATTGAGAAATATCAAAAAATGTTGGTTGTTTGAGTCCTTTTTATGGTAAATATTTAAATGTGCATTTACATTTTAGATAGTACTTTCACTAGAAAACTCTCGAAAGTGACTCTTGGATATTTGGTGAGCTAATCTCATGACTGTGTCCTCTTGCGAGTTTTACTCTCGAGAGCTTCTTGAGAGCTGACCGCCGCCGTCTTTTTCCTCTCAGATGAATACGCACCCTAAAAGTATGCAAAGTTTTTCGAGTGCGGCAATGTAGACAGCGATTCGTGCTGCACAACAATTTTAGCCATAAGATACGTTTCTGATGGTAGAATTTGTGAGGATTTTTTTCGTGGATGCGTTGTAGGAACATCCATGACATGTTCTCTGTCTTTTCAATATTTTTGTCGTCAGCTCAATTTTTACTGCAGAATTGCACCGCAGATAATGTTTTCTAATTCGTGACTTTTGCAAACTGTCTTATCGAACACAGTGCTTATGCAGAAAAACTTGTATTTGAATTTTCGAACAAAACGACATTTGAGAACATTCTGCAAATGCGTTTTGACGCAGATGATTTTTTCGAAAACGGTCTTTACCTGCAAAACCATTGGCCAATTATCGTGTCACAGCTAAAGAGGAGGCTAAAACTTTCACTCGAACTAGGAAGTCATGAGTGGGAATAGGAACCGATACCGATACCGATGTGCCATTATGCTTTCCGAAATTTGCAGTGGTGTTACACAGATCCAGAGAGAATTCAAAAACGCTGCAAACACACCATGCTACAGCCACAAAGTGCTTAGCTTCATTTCACAAAGTTCCAAAGTAACCGCTGTTCGAGACACCTGTATAGCAGTTATGGAAGAAGTAATTGTGTTCCTCAAATTTCAAACCCACATCGCTATTTTGACCAGGTGTGGAGAGTGGTATGAAGTGTACTCCAGTTTTCTGTAGACTTCATCAAGATTCTGGAAACTCATGGAAATTGCCCCCCCCCCCCCTGAACGAAATCCTGGATCCGCGCCTGTCTCAAACGAAGGAAGCGCCATCTGCCGGATTATAGCAGATTTACCAGCTATCAAATAAAAGCTTTTGGAAGGGAAATTACTGGGAAATTTCCCCTACGGAAAGCTCTGGAAGCAGAGACCAGAGTTCTCCTTATTTCCAGAGTTTGGAAAACAAGTATAAAAGGCACATGTTTGTTTTTAATCGTGAATGAATAAAGTTGGTTGTAATAAAAGTGAAAAGTAAAGTTTGTGAATTAATTCAGGGTGAATAATAAATCGTTTTGTTTGTAGTAAGAAAAGTAAAGTGTTTTATTTTGTGAAATAAATAAGTGGACGTTTTCAATAAAGTAAATAAGTTTTATTAACGAACCTGAGAAAATATTACATTGGTGTCAGAAGTGGGATAAAACTTATTTTATCTGTGCATTTAGTTAATTTATTGTGTGGAAAGTGAAAAAAAACAATGGGTAAAACTTTGAATGATTTAAATTTAGTGGAACTTAAGGCAGAACTGAATAAGCGAGATCTTCCT
This sequence comes from Dasysyrphus tricinctus, assembly GCA_963921185.1. Classification (NCBI taxonomy): domain Eukaryota; kingdom Metazoa; phylum Arthropoda; class Insecta; order Diptera; family Syrphidae; genus Dasysyrphus; species Dasysyrphus tricinctus. The sequence goes on along the minus strand of OY992534.1, from coordinate 45,576,074 downwards.
ACTGCTGGAACAAAGAATGATCTTATAATTCGTCTGCAAGAAGATTTAAGAAGATGTGGAAAAAACCTGGACACTTTTATATTCGACATTGAAATGGAAGAACAGCAAGAGCAAGTAAGTACATCGGGAATCACCAATATGCTGTCTCAGCTGCTTGCCAAATTTGATAGTCAGGAAAAGAATCTTCTCGAACGATTCGAGCAATAAAGCCAAGAACAAAAGAATTTTCTAGAAAAACAAGAAAGGAATCTTCTTCAACAATTCCAAGAACAGACAAATCTGCTCGAAAGTAAGTTGGATGCTTTTGACAACAGAATTATTACTCTTGACGAGGGTGTCGATAAGCAATTTTCGACTGTGGATAAACAATTATCGACAATAGAAGCAAAGTTCGAAGATAAAATCGAATCCATTACAAGGGAATTAGATAAAGTAAAGAAAATGAAGGTTCGAGAAAGTTCTGGCGACTGTCCAAAGAAAAAAGAGATGCATCCACCAACCTTCGATGGGCAAACTTCTTGGTCAAACTACAAGAAGCAGTTTGAGGCAGCCGCAGCAACAAATGGCTGGGATGAGGAAGACAAATGCATTGCATAGCTCTAACGCTTGCCCTCAGAGGACCTGCTGCTACAAAGCATACCAGCACATAAAAATGGCAACTTCAGTGCTCTCATACAGGCCATTGACAAACGTTTTGGAGATGGCCATATGCAAGAAGTCTTCCGCGTCCAACTCAATTCCAGAGTCCAGAAAAGAGGAGAAACTCTGCAACAACTCCAAGCAGACATCGAACGGTTGGCGCACCTGGCATATCCAGCTGCAGGAGATGAAATCATCAACCAATTCGCAACAGAAGCCTTTGTTCGTGCTGTATCTGACATCAACCTTCAGCGAGCAATTCGAACTGCTGGCAAATGCACGCTTCTTGAAGCACTAGCGTTCGCCCTCACTATAGAAGCAGCAGAACAGGCTTCTCAAGGAGTTCATCGGGTAAGAGAACTAGAAATTGAGGAGTGTTCTTGCCAGAGAACTGCGTTCCAAAGAAACCAGCGAAAAGGACCTGCTCGATGCTGGAACTGTAACAAGACCGGACATCTTCAACGCCAGTGCAGATTGCCACCTGCAAGACCTGCATGTCAACATTGCGGAAGCAGAAACAGCAACAACAACAGTAGTACTCCAACTCGGCCTGTTTTTCACCCGGGATACGCATAAGCACCAACTCAGAAGGGCAGAAGATGTTTTCTGGTATAGATGACCCTAGAATCACCACCGTCCAGGTCTCGCAAACTAAACGAAATAACAAAAGTCTGACTGTGGAGGCAACTTTAAACGGTAAGAAACAAGTAGCTACGATTGACACTGGTGCCACTGCCTCCATTGTTCGAAGAGACTTGGTGAAGATGACATGGCTGCATAACACCAACGCCTGACGTCTGAAAACTGCAACAGGAGAGGCAGCCAGAGTGTACGGGGAGGTTCGTCTGACGATCCGTTTGGCAGAACTGGAGTTCTCACATCTGTTTCTGGTAGCAGATATATGTGACGAGTGCATTATTGGAATCGACTTTATGAAAGAGCGTGGAGTAATCCCCGATATCGGGAAGCAAGTTCTCAAGTACCAAAATGTGGAGATTCCTATGGTTTATGGCAATGAAAACACATCAACTCTGAGGACTGTCATAAAGGAGGATATATGCCTGCCACCTTCTTCAGAGGTATTCGATTGGACGAACATAAAGGGTGATTTGGGTAGCCATCGATACCTAATGGTGGAGCCAGAGTCTGAGCAGTCTTCTCAAAACTTCATCCTAGGGAAGACCCTTGTGGCACCAAAGAACAACATGGTGCCCGTACGGATACTCAACATCAAACCGTACGAAGTCAAGCTTAGAAAAGGAGAAGTTGTTGGAAGGTGTGAATCCATATCAGCAATAACTAAAATCACAGAAGCTGACACACACAAGTTTTTGGACCCTGGAAAATTGAAATATATGAAGGCAAAAATTCTTAAGTCATCCAAATTGAGTGAACGTCAGCTTAGTGTTGCTGGAAGCCTCCTTCACGAGTACGCTGATATACTCTCTTCACCCAATGGGCAGTACGGTCGAACACAACTGGTGCAGCATCGAATCGACACAGGAGCCGCGAGACCTATTCGACAACCAGCGAGACGTCTCCCATTAGCCAAACAAACCGAATAGCCCAGGAAAAATGTACTTTCGCTGCGGAAAAATTCCAAGTGAAGATTTTTGAATGCAATCATCTTTATTTGTGCCTAAGGAATACGCATGCGAAAGTCTACAAACGAAACTGGCTTGCGTTAAAAGTTATTCAAGGTTAAATGTCGAAAATACCGGTTTTCCACGTATAACTTTGAAACGGTACATGGTATTAAAAGTAATGCATGCAAAACTTGTAGATAATATGATTATCTACAAGAAATGTTAAAACACTTTTTTTTCTCTGACTGATGGTTAAGAAGATATCGGCGTTTCAAAAAACGTAAATTGACGAAAATATCCATTTTTTGCGTATAACTCAGAAATGGTGAGTGTTATTGAAAACATTTATAGACAAAGTTTGTAAACTATGTTACCCTCTATTAAAAAAAAAATTAAATTTTTTCTTAGAGTAATAATTTTAAAGATATAATTATTATTTGAAAAATTTCGTCAAAAACCTGAAATTCCAGACTTTTGCTTTTAAATCTTAAATAACGAAATTTTCATAAAATAATTTATGCTCAGCTTATAGATTATAATGTAATCTACAAAAAATATTAACACACTTTTTTCCACACGAGTGACCAGTAACAAGATTTTGCTGCTTCAAAAAGGTTAAGTATTGAAAATAAGGATTTTTCGCTTACCACTCTTAAACGGTATATGTTAGAAATTTTATTTTTACACAGTTTGTAGGTTATTTACCCTTCTACAAGAAAATAAATTTTATTTTTGTTTGCGGTCCTTTAAAAGATATAATATTTTATATAAAATGCACAATGTCAAAAATAACGGTATTTTGCGGTTTTCTCTTAAATGGTGAAGTTTTTGAAAAATAATTTATACTTTTTGTATAAACAATAATATTCCCTATAAGAACTCTTATGAAGACTTTTTCGATATAAGGCCCCAATAAAAAGATATTGAGACTTCAAAAAGTATCAATTTTCGAAAATGCTGTTTTTCCGGCCCAAAATGATTCCCCCCAATTAACCGGAAGGAGCAATTTTCTGAAAATAGTACTAAAATTAAAAAAAAATTAAAACAAATGGCAACACTTAAAATAAAGTACTATATTTTTTTTGAGATTTTCCAGTTTGTTCTTTAATTATTTTTTCAAAATAAGTTATTCCTGCCAATAGTTTTGGAAAAAAATACCTTCAAACCCAACATTTAAAAAAAAAACTGAAAAACATATATAGGTACTCTTCTTTTTTCAAAATATGAAATCAGGAATTATGTTAGTTTCTATTATACACTTTTTCTGTAATTTTTAAATGAACACTGAAAACCAGATGGTTTTATGCCATCTAGTTTTCGAGAAAATTGTAAACTAAGAAAACTCTTTTTTTATTATATGTTTTTTTGGTAGTATATCTAGGAAAAATGCATTACCACTTCGGAAAAATTCCAAGTTAAAATTTTTAAGCGCAATTATCTTTAAATTACCATAAAGAATACTCGTGCAAAAGTCTACATACGAATCTGGCTTGCGCTAAAAAGTTATTCAAGGTCAAACGCCAGCAGAATCTTCTTTTAGAGCATAACCTTTTTTTTTGGATAGTATCAAGGACAAAATTCACTTCCACTTGAGGAAAATTCCAAGTTAAATTTTTAAACGGAATTATCTTTAAATTGCCATAATGAATACTCGTGCAAAAGTCTACACACGAATCTGGCTTGCGCTAAAAGTTATTCAAGGTCAAACGCCAGCAGAATCTTCTTTTAGAGCATAACTTTTTTTTTTGGATAGTATCAAGGAAAAAATTCATTTCCACTTAAGGAAAATTCCAAGTTAAATTTTTTAAACACAATTATCTTTAAATTGCCATAATGAATACTCGTGCAAAAGTCTACACACGAATCTGGCTTGCGCTAAAAGTTATTCAAGGTCAAACGCCAGCAGAATCTTCTTTTAGAGCATAACCTTTTTTTTTGGATAGTATCAAGGAAAAAATTCATTTCCACTTGAGGAAAATTCCAAGCTAAATTTTTTAAACGCAATTAACTGTAAATTGCCATAGAGAATACTCGTGCAAAAGTCTACACGAATCTGGCTTGCGCTAAAAGTTATTCAAGGTCAAACGCCAGCAGAATCTGGCCAGATTCGTGTGTAGACTTTTTCACGAGTATTCATTATGGCAATTTAAAGATAATTCCGTTTAAAAAATATAACTTGGAATTTTCCTCAAGTGGAAATGAATTTTTTCCTTGCTACTATCTAAAAGAAGATTCTGCTGGCGTTTGACCTTGAATAACTTTTAGCGCAAGCCAGATTCGTGTGTAGACTTTTGCACGAGTATTCTTTATGGTAATTTAAAGATAATTGCGCTTAAAAATTTTAACTTGGAATTTTTCCGAAGTGGTAATGCATTTTTCCTAGATATACTACCAAAAAAACATATAATAAAAAAATAGTTGTCTTAGTTTACAATTTTCTCGAAAACTAGATGGCATAAAACCATCTGGTTTTCAGTGTTCATTTAAAATCACAGAAAAAGTGTATAATAGAAACTAACATAATTCCTGATTTCATATTTTGAAAAAAGAACAGTACCTATGTATGTTTTTCAGTTTTTTTTTAAATGTTGGGTTTGAAGGTATTTTTTTCGAAAACTATTGGCAGGAATAACTTATTTTGAAAAAAATAATTAAAGAACAAACTTGAAAATCTCAAAAAAAATATAGTACTTTGTTTTAAGTGTTGCCATTTGTTTTAATTTTTTTTTTTAATGTTAGTACTATTTTCAGAAAATTGCTCTGTTTACCAGTCCAAATGCAACCGTACCCTCAATTTCTACATTTCCTATTGTGAACCAACAGATATCAAGATTCGTTCATTTCATTTTTTTTAGTCGTAAAGTTTTTTTTTGTAAAGTTACCGTGGCTATCACGGCCCAATAAAAAATCAGATATAATTTGTTCTCGTCGAAGAGAGGTCACATAAAAACCCGCGTTCTTATTTTAAAAGGGATACAATTATTCTCAAACAAAAATTCGTAAATTACAGTCCACTTCGAGTAAATGAACATTTGATCCTATCGACCGGATTTGTAAAAAAATTAAAAAAGTATAGTTTTTTTTTATTGTGTATTCTCATACCTCACGGCGACGGCGGCGGACGCGAGACTCGAGGTTCGGTTGTGTTTTCGGCAGTAGCTTCGTAGTACGTAGTGCTAGTGCATTATTATAATTTCAAAGCAAATACCTACCTACAAAAAGTGAAAAAACCAACCCCCAAAATAGTTTAATTTATTTAAAATATTTTCGTGTTCCTATATTTCGTTTTCGTTGCAGTCGTGAGTGCAAATTGAAAATCGCATATACGATCCGTTATTTTTCTTCCAACGGTAAAACGGTAAACTTAAACGTTGTGCATTCAGTTGTGTGCGCAAACAAACCAAAAGAGAGGAAGAAAAGTATATGTGTGCCTCTGTATTAGTGAATGTGCTGAATTTCGTTTAGCAACGAACACACAAAAGTCATTGCATCAGGGATGCCAATTGTGTAAAATAAAGTACTTTTTCGGTAAATAATTTTGAATGCAATTAAATTAAATTAAATTTTTGCAATTGCTATGGAATCCTTAAAACGACAACGTGCCGCGCTAAAAGGACAAGTTACTCGAATATCCGCCACTTGTCAGTCCGATTCGCTACAAATTTCAAAAGCACGAGCTTTGAAATCGAGATTGGATTATTATATGAACGAATTCGAGAAAGTGCAAAATGAGATTGAATCCTTGTTAGAAGAGAATTCTGACCTAGCCCTTGAAACAGAATACCGCGTTGAGTTTGAAGAGTCATACTACAACAGTTGTGCTAGATTATCGGATATAATCATGTGACCATAGTAATCCCATCGGTGGTGGCGCAAGTGATGAAAGCATCAATAAAGCTCTTCAAATTCTAACAGATAATCAGTGCGCTTTAACGGAAATGATCAAAAATATTAATGAAACGTCGCGTAGGCCAATCTCTATAACAAAATTAGATTCGAAAAATCGGCTACCAGAACCAAAACTACCGGAGTTTCATGGTGGTTACGATGAGTGGGTGCGGTTTCTCGATCTTTTTGTCGCGATGGTTCAATCTAATAATAATATTTCTGGTGCTGAAAAAATGGAGCATTTGCTTTCGTGTTTAAAGGGTAACTCTTCGTCGGTTATAAAGCATTTATCCCCGACAAATGGTAATTTTGACGTTGCGTGGAAATTATTGAAATCACTTTACGATAAACCCCATTTCATAATGACGGCGCATTTAGATAACCTTTTTGAGTCGACAGCTCTTAAAGGCACGGGCTTAGATGAAATAAAGTGCTTTTTCAGATTGATTTGTGAGAATATAAATGCGTTGCGTGCCCTGAAAAAACCAGTCGATTCTTGGAATGTGCTTTTAGTCTATGTGCTTTCTAAAAAAATGGACGAAGACAACAGAGTTTTGTGGGTCCGACACATTAAAAATAAAGTTGATCCAACCGTCGAGGATTTAATAGATTTTTTAAAGGACCGCATAAACGAGCTCGAAAGTCTAACCATATCGCGAGACGTACGTGTCAATCGAAAGGTAGCCCCCAAAGCTCCGGGTAAACGCGTGTTAAGTTCATCGGTTCAATCGTGCATGAAATGCAAACGAGACCATCACCTCTACCAGTGTAAAGAATTTCGAAATCTCTCTGTACCGGCTCGTATTGAATTAGTCAAGGCAAATTAATTCTGTGAGAACAGCATCCGCGTAAAGCACGACACTTCCGAGTGTAAATATACTGCGTGTAAGTTCTGTTTACAAAAACATAATTCGCTCCTGCATCAAGGTCACGTAAGGCCTGAAGAAAACTTACCGGGATGTTCAAAAAATATCGCGTGTGGAATGTCGGTGCATTCAATAAATCATACCTTCCGAGAGTGTTACACACTTTTGCCGACGACTATCGTATCTGTTGTTGACGGTCACGGCCAGCTTCATAAATGCCAAGCACTGCTGGACTCCGGATCGCAGTCAACTCTTATCACGGAGAATTGTGCACAACGCCTTAATTTGAAGCGCTCCCATGCCAGGATTCCTATACTTGGAATAGGACGCAATGGTAGTGCGTTGGGAACTAGAGGAGTTGTAAGTTTGGTTTTACACTCGTCAGGTGAGTCAAAATTTATAACTTCTACAAATGCGTACATACTCTCTAATTTGACTGGCGATATGCCTTCGCTATCGATTGCGTTCTTCGAAAATCTCCTGTTAGCTGACCCTCAATGTTTTCTACCCAGCAAAATCGATATTTTGCTTGGGTCTGATGTTTACTCCGACATTCTAACGGATGGTAAAATCATAGCGCAAAATACTGCTTTCGGTTGGATACTTGCAGGAAATATTTCTTCAGATAACCCACCACAGTTAAACGTTTTTCAAACCGCGATTGACCTTGATTATCTATTAAAAAGGTTCTGGGAATATGAAGACGTTCAGGATGCCTGCTCGTCACAACTCGATGTAAATGAGCAGATCGAAAACCACTTCGTTTCTACCCACTTTGTTCGAACCGATGGTCGATATGTAATCAGTCTACCATTCAAATCAAAAGCTATTGAGTTCGGAAACTCACGAGATGTAAGCTCTCAATGTTCTTCATTCGATGGAAAGAAGATTCGCTCGTAATCCTGATCTAAAACAGGAATATACCCAGTTTATGCGCGAGTATGAACAACTAGGTCATATGGTACCCGTTTCACCTAGCGAGCCTTATCAGCCTTCCTATTACATGCCACATCACGCGGTCCTAAAACCCTCTAGTACAACGACAAGGCTGAGAGTGGTATTTAATGCATCAAGCAAATCAAATAATTGCATTTCGCTCAACGATTGCCTGATGGTAGGACCGGTTATCCAAAACGATCTTGTGACCTCGCTTATACAATTTCGCAAATTTGCAGTAGCAGTAAAGGCAGACATTGCTAAAATGTATCGCCAAATTTTAGTCCATGAAAGCGATACTCACTACCAACGAATTGTTTGGAGGGAGAATACTAATCAGGACCCCATCGACTATCGTCTCTTGACTCTGACTTATGGAATGGCTCCGGCATCCTTCATTGCTACCAGAGTTCTCAAGCAGATAGGTATAAACGGTTCCATAAAATATCCTCAAGCAAGCAACAGCCTTAAGGACCATTTTTATGTCGACGATTACAATGAAGGGTTCTACTCGTTTGAAGACGCCCTTCAAACTACAAACGATTTATGTAAAATTCTTCGGGAATCGGGAATGGAGCTTCGAAAATGGGCATCTAACTCTTCCGAGTTTCTATCGACCTTTGGACCAGACAGCCTTGAAATCTCGACGGACTTGCCGATGGGTGATTCTAGTGTTAAAATGTTAGGTTTGGTTTGGGATACGGAAGCCGATATCTTCAAATTTAGTTTACAATTACCATTATTGCGCTCTCAAATCTCCAAGAGAGAGGTTTTTTCTGATATCGCTCGTATCTTTGACCCACTAGGCTGGCTCTCACCTACCATAATTAAAATGAAAATTTTTATGCAGGAGTTATGGACCAAGGGAATAAGTTGGGATGCGGACATAACCTAAGAACTTTTCGAAGAGTGGGCTGATATTAGGGCTGATCTAAAAAACATTGCGTTTGTACGCATACCTCGATGGATCCAGCATGAAAGGGGGGATAGGATTGAGCTGCATGGTTTCGCAGATGCATCTGAGTCCGCGTATGCCGCAGCAGTTTATTGTCGAATCATTAAATCTGATGGGTGCATTTTCACAGCGCTCATTTGTGCTAAAGCGCGCGTTGCACCAGTAAGAACGAAGTTGACCATTCCCAAACTCGAGCTATGTGGCGCTTTACTGCTTATCAAGCTGATAAGCAAGACTAAAGAGTCATTTACCTCACATGACATCGAATGCTTTGCTTACACGGATGCGTCTACCGTATTGCAATGGATCCAAGGATATCCTCGCCCTAGGAACGTTTTCGCCGATAATCGATTGGCTCAAATCACAGCTCAGTTGCCATCTCCAGTATGGCATTATGTTCGTTCTGCAGAAAATGCCGCGGATTGCGGCACTCGAGGAATTATGCCCAAGTACCTTCCATCTTTAGAATTGTAGTGGAAGGGTCCGTTATTCATTCAAAGATCCACAGTTATTTTTACCCCGTTACCTAATTCGCAGGAAGCATTTAAAGAAACCGAAGTTTCTTGTTTTGCCAGCTAAGCCGAGCCTGAGTGGGAAATATTTCAATGCTTCAGTAGTCTCAGTCGACTTTTGCGCGTTGTTGAGCGTTGTATACGTTTGATCCGAAGATTCCGAAGACCTAGGATTCCATTGAATAGTTTGTGGCTTTCACCGAATGACATCAAGAGCTAAAATCGCGTTAGTTAGAATATCGCAAAGAGCATCGTTAGCCACCGAGATTGATAGTTTGCATAGTAAGAAACCTGTTCCGGGAAAAAGCAAAATCTGTAAGGTGGATCCGTTCATTGATGATGAAGGTGTGCTACGCGTAGGTGGTAGGTTGTCCAATGCCAACGTTCCCTTTGATCAGAAGCATCCTGTAATCCTTCACAAGGATCATCGTTTGACTTACCTCATCGTTCTTGACTGCCACAAAAATAATTTTCATGCGGGAATTCGTCAAATGACATATTTGCTTCGTTGAACCATTTTATAGTCGATGTCCACCACGCTGTCAAAAGGTGTGTGTATAAATGCATAGATTGTATGAGACAACGCGCTATTCCTTTCAAGCAACAAATGGGAAATTTACCTAGGCAGCGGCTGGAACCGGGTTTAGCCTTCAATAACACTGGTGTCGATTATGCAGGACCCTTTACCGTTACTTCTTGGAAAGGTCGTGGTGCCACACGCTTTAAAACTTACATCGCCTTATTCATCTGTCTAGCTACCAAGGCTCTTCATTTAGAAGCCGTCACGGACTTGACCTCAGAAGCCTTCATAGCTGCCTTATGACGTTTCGTTGCCAGGCGTGGCCGGTGCCACACCATCTTCAGCGACAACGGCACGAATTTCGTCGGCGCCAACAATCAGCTTCGCGAGTGGTCTACGAGATTTGTCTCAGACCAATTTCAAGAGGATGTGTCGAACGAGTGTACCACCCATGGTATAAACTGGAGTTTCATACCTCCGCATGCTCCACATTTTGGCGGGATCTGGGAGGCTTGTGTGAAGACAGTGAAGTTTCACCTTCGTAGGACACTAGGTAATACGATAATAACATATGAGGAGTTCACTACAGTCCTTTGTCAGATAGAGGCCTGCGCAAATTCTCGACCATTGTGTGCCCGCTTTGAGGGAGACGTTGATCCTTTAACACCAGCGCTTTTTTTTGATTATGCGTCCTATCCCAGCGGGAAAAATTAAAAAATTCATTGAGGAAAAACCTGCTTTTTCCTTGAGGAATGGAAGCTGTACCTGCCACTTTTCAGCTTATTCCTTTGATGAATTTAACATGGACGTGTCATTGGCGGGAAGCACATGCCACTTTCTCGATGAAAATTCACTAACGAATTCACTACTTCAATGGAACTTGTTTATTCACCGACCCAGGTGATGAAAAACATGGTGATTGCATAGTCTGTGAATTCACTACATACGGGATTTAGCTTATTCATCAGTTCAATAATTTCGATGAAAAATCTAATGAAAATTCAGTTATGAAATCACCAGGTTAGTGGTAGTTTCTTTTTCATCAATTGAATCCTCTCATTTCTATATTGTTTTCTAAATCCCATCGGTAATGCACCCTTTATTTTAAAATGAAAACAAACCAAAAAGTTGTTTCCATTTCAAATCAAAAATGTTTGGCGTTTCGACAAACGCAATTTCTATTGACTTCAGTTCGTCTTACATGGACTTTTTTACAGAAAGTCACTGTGAACTGTATCCAACAAAATGAGAATTTATAGTTGCCAAAAAATTATAAACTACTTTGTGCATTACTATTCATCGTTGGAATCATCGATTACAATTCACCATGAGTTTCACTCACATTTGTTTTCTTTTTTTTTTGTTCTCGTCATGAACACTTTACAAAACAGATGAGTGGATTCAAACAATAAACTGATGAACTTGTACATTACTTTTCCACAAATTTTTCATCACATACTTTTCCCTTTTAAATTCACCGAAATAAAGGGTCGTTTCATAAACACAAAGCAGAAAGTGGAATCAAAGATACGAACTGAGGAAACTTTGCATTACTCTTCACCTACAAAATCATTGCATGTCGTTTCTCTTATGATTTGGCAAGTGAATTCATTGATTATTTCAGCAATAAATTTCATTGAGGACGATATTTCCCGCTGGGATGCTAAGTATTCCAGACCAACGAATCGATGATGGCGTAAAAACATTAAAGAGATGGCAGTATGTTCAAAGTCTCGTTCAGCAGTTTTGGAAAAAATGGTCAAGTGATTATCTCAGCCAGCTACAAAAATGAAACAAATGGTCTGAGAAAATCAAAGACATCCAGATAAACGACATCGTAATCATCAAGGACGACAATCAGCCGCCGTGCCAGTGGCTTATTGGGCGAGTTACTCAAATCTATCCGGGACTTGATGGTTTAGTTCGAGTTGCATCGGTTTTAACATCAAAGGGAGAAGCAAAACGACCGACTTCTAAGCTGTGTCCATTATTAATAAACATTTAGTTGAAACGAGTTTCAACGGCGGGAGGATGTTTACCAGTCCAAATACAACCGTACCCTCAATTTCTACATTTCCTATTGTGAACCAACAGATATCAAGATTCGTTCATTTCATTTTTTTTAGTCGTTAAGTTTTTTTTGTAAAGTTACCGTGGCTATCACGGCTCAATAAAAAATCAGATATAATTTGTTCTCGTCGAAGAGAGGTCACATAGAAACCCGCGTTCTTATTTTAAAAGGGATACAATTATTCTCAAACAAAAAATCGTAAACTACAGTCCACTTCGCGTTTCCAGTGAACATGCTCCTCCCGGTTAATTGGGGGGGAGATAGACCCCCTTTGTACTTGTCTCCCCCCCTTTGTACTATGTCTCTCTAAAAAACCCTATTATTATTTTATGTCGCTGGGCGAATCATTTTGGGCCGGAAAAACAGCATTTTCGAAAATTGATACTTTTTGAAGTCTCAATATCTTTTTATTGGGGCCTTATATCGAAAAAGTCTTCATAAGAGTTCTTATAGGGAATATTATTGTTTATACAAAAAGTATAAATTATTTTTCAAAAACTTCACCATTTAAGAGAAAACCGCAAAATACCGTTATTTTTGACTTTTGTGCATTTTATATAAAATATTATATCTTTTAAAGAACCGCAAACAAAAAAAAATTTATTTTCTTGTAGAAGGGTAAATAACCTACAAACTGTGTAAAAATAAAATTTCTAACATATACCGTTTAAGAGTGGTAAGCGAAAAATCCTTATTTTCAATACTTAACCTTTTTGAAGTAGCAAAATCTTGTTACTGGTCACTCGTGTGGAAAAAAGTGTGTTAATATTTTTTGTAGATTACATTATAATCTATAAGCTGAGCATAAATTATTTTATGAAAATTTCGTTATTTAAGATTTAAAAGCAAAAGTCTGGAATTTCAGGTTTTTGACGAAATTTTTCAAATAATTATATCTTTAAAATTATTACTCTAAGAAAAAATTTATTTTTTTTTTAATAGAGGGTAACATAGTATACAAACTTTGTCTATAAACGTTTTCACTAACACTCACCATTTCTGAGTTATACGCAAAAAAGGGATATTTTCGTCAATTTACGTTTTTTGAAACGCCGATATCTTCTTAACCATCAGTCAGAGAAAAAAAAGTGTTTTAACATTTCTTGTAGATAATCATATTATCTACAAGTTTTGCATGCATTACTTTTAATACCATGTACCGTTTCAAAGTTATACGTGGAAAACCGGTATTTTCGACATTTAACCTTGAATAACTTTTAACGCAAGCCAGTTTCGTTTGTAGACTTTCGCATGCGTATTCCTTAGGCACAAATAAAGATAATTGCATTCAAAAATCTTTACTTGGAATATTTTCGCAGATTGGCAATTTATTTGTACATTTTTCCTGGGCTAGAAGTTGCAGAGATGATATCGACAATGAAGAGAGATGGGCTAATCGAAAACTCTAAAAGTCCTTGGGCATCCCCAGTTGTTCTTGTCAAAAAGAAGGACGGAAGTACTCGATTTTGTGTGGACTATCGGAGGCTGAACGATGTGACAAAGAAAGACAGCTACCCTCTGCCAAGAATCAGCGATACTCTGGATGCGATGGAAGGAGCTGAATGGTTCTCAACATTGGACTTGAAGAGTGGCTACTGGCAGGTAGAAATCCATCCAGAAGATCGAGAAAAGACGGCTTTCTCCAGAGGAAACGGTATGTGGCAATTTAATGTGATGCCTTTCGGACTATGCAACGCTCCGGCAACATTTGAGCGTTTGATGGAGTGCGTTTTACAAGGACTTACTTGGAAATCTTGCCTAGTCTATTTGGACGATGTCATCGTTTATTGTAAGACATTTGATGAGCATTGTGGAAACCTTAAGGCCGTGTTCCAGAGGCTTCGAGGAGCAAACTTGAAATTGAATCCAGACAAGTGCGAATTTTTCAAGTCTGATGTAAAATACTTGGGACATATCATCTCTTCCCAAGGAGTGAACACTGATCCTGAAAAAGTTGACACTGTAAACAATTGGCCAACACCACAGGATAAACATCAACTCCGAAGCTTTCTTGGTCTAGCCACGTACTATCGACGATTTGTGAAGGATTTTGCTGGAATCGCGAAAAGTTTGCACCAGCTAACAGAGAAAGGCAAACCGTTCAAATGGTCAACCGAGTGCGAGAAAAGCTTCCGGGAACTTAAGTAGCGCCTATGCAATACACCAGTTTTGGCCTATCCGATACCAGGGAAACCTTTCATCATTGACGCTGACGCAAGTAACGTGGGAATTGGAGCCGTACTCTCACAAGTTCACAAAGGAGAAGAGAAGGTTGTCGCCTACTACAGCAAGGTACTCTCAAAGCCAGAAAGAAACTACTGTGTGGCCAGAAGAGAACTTCTAGCTCTAATATCGGCTACAAAACACTTCCATAAGTACATCTATGGACAGAAGTTCCTTCTTCGAACAGACCATGTCGCACTTAATTGGCTTTTGAACTTCAATAATCCAGAAAGTCAAGTGGCGAGGTGGATCGAGAGATTGCAGACATACGACTCCCAGATCCAACATCGAAGAGGAAGGTTGCACTCAAATGCAGATGCCTTATCTGGAAGAGACCATGCAAACCGGACTGCAAGCACTGCACACGTCAGGAAGAGAAGGAAGTTGCTGCTATCCAGCGATTAAGAGCTGATCCCATTTACGGTTGGAGTAACGAAGAACTGAGGACTGCCGAACAAGAAGACTCGGATATTGAACCCATTCTTGCGTGGAAGGAACACCAAGAGAAACCAGAATGGGGTGACATCTCCGATAGAAGTCCAACTTTAAACCGTATTGGGCACAATGGGACTCACTTCATGTACAAGAAGGAGTACTAAGACGAAATTGGGAAACCACAGACGGCGAATCTTATGTGATGCAGCTAGTCGTACCTCGTTCCAAGGTCAATGATGTTCTTCAAGAGATGCATGAGGGAGCTTCCGGAGGACATTTGGGGGTGAATAAAACACTGGAAAAGGTAAGGCAGCGATTCTACTGGCTGCATGCAAGAGAAGACGTCGAAAAATGGTGCCGAAAATGTGATATTTGTGCTAAAAGCAAGGGACCAGGCAGAAAAGTCCAGAGTAGAATGCAGCAGTATAATGTGGGCACGCCCTTTGAGAGGATTGCAATAGACGTTGCAGGCCCTTTTCTAGAAACCGAAAACGGAATTCGATACATTCTGGTAGTAGTGGACTACTTCAGCAAGTGGCCTGAGGCATTTGCCATCCCAAACCAGGAAACCAAAACAGTCGCGGATCAGATTGTTTTCAACTGGGTAAGCAGGTTTGGTGTACCTATGGAACTCCATTCAGATCAAGGGAGGAACTTCGAGTCCAAAATTTTTCAGGATGTTTGTACACTCCTTGGTATTAAAAAGACGAGGACAACACCGCTTCACCCACAATCTGATGGGATGGTTGAACGATTCAACCGAACCCTTAAAGAACACCTTTCCAAAGTTGTAAGCGACAACCAACGAGACTGGGATCGGCATACTCCATTATTCTTGATGGCCTATCGAAGTGCGGTACATAGCTCAACAGGACATACACCATCAGAAGTCCTGCTGAGTACAATACGACTACCAAGCGAAATCAAATTTGGATGTTCTACAAGTGATCCACAAGGAATAGACGACTACGTGGACAACCTCAAAGAAAAGGTAGTTGTCATTCACGAAAGGACGAGGGCAAATATAAAGCTATCGAGTGATCGGATGAAAACAAGATACGACGCAAAAGCCACAACGATAGGATTCCAAGTGGGAGACCTTGTGTGGTTTTATAATCCCCACCATCGGAAGGGACTCTCACCGAAGCTTCAACAAAACGATGTCGTCTACCGCATTCAGAGAGGATTAAGAGGCAAACTAAAAGTAGTTCACAGCGACCGTTTACATCATTATAATGGTGATGGAAGTGATGGATTTGCTCGGGACGATCAATCCTAAGAGGGGGGCTGTGTAATAACTTTCCATATTTGAACTATAACGACTCCGAAATGCAAACAAACGGACACAATAAAGCTTACGGTCGCAGTGCTAACATACCCTTATTAGCTATAATTATAGCAACTCTCAAACGAAGGAAGCGCCATCTGCCGGATTATAGCAGATTTCCCAGCTGTCAAATAAAAGCTTTTGGAAGGGAAATTATTGGGAAATTTCCCCTACGGAAAGCTCTGGAAGCAGAGACCAGAACGTTCTCCTTATTTCCAGAGTTTGGAAAACATGTATAAAAGGCACATGTTTGAATGGCAGCGACACAGTTTGTTTTTAATCGTGAATGAATAAAGTTGGTTGTAATAAAAGTGAAAAGTAAAGTTTGTGAATTAATTCAGGGTGAATAATAAATCGTTTTGTTTGTAGTAAGAAAAGTAAAGTGTTTTATTTTGTGAAATAAATAAGTGGACGTTTTGAATAAAGTAAATAAGTTTTATTAACTAACCTGAGAAAATATTACAATATTATTATTTTTTATCTTCTTGGGACTATAGTTAAGATACTACCCTATTGCGACTGTCCATCATGAATTGATAGTTGGAATTTATGAAGCTATTTCTTCAATCGGTATTGTGATTGTCAATCTTCAATGAATAGTTGATAAATTGTCAATTTGTATCAATTCTCCATTGTGAATGGAAAAATCGGTATTGTATGTGTCAATTGTGATCAACTTTATTGGTATATACCAAGTTTTCTTTCAATTGAAAAAAGTTAATGGACGGAGTAACTTGGCGCAAGACAAAATAAAATGATAAGTTTTTTTGTGCAAATTTTCGAAATAAAGTTTTCAATAATCATTTACAGGACAAAAATAGAGCAACAAAAAGCAATTGGCCCGATTGGTTGAGGTAATGGATGGGAATTTAAATGTTGCTGGGGGAATTTGCTCAAAAGCTGGTATGAATTTGGACAAATGGCAAAGAGAATATTTTATTTAACCAGTTTCATTAATTTGTTTTTATTATCCTCATGATCATGACTTTAAAGTATGGATTGGATAGATCTTAAATGCAAGACGAAGAAAAAAAAAGACGGAGAACAAAGTAGAAATTTCTGCAACTGGGGACCGAACCACTTCATAGCTTCAGCAATTAGGAGGAAGCTGTTATTAGGAGTTTTGAAATGGAAACATGTGTCAATCCACCTCGAATTGAATTTGGTCCCGAAGAAATAATCTTAAATTAAGTGATAACTTTTCCAAATCTTAGACACAGAACTATTTGATCAAGAATTCATAGTTTTCAGGAAAGACCGTCATGTGGATAATACAAATTTAGTAGGAGGTGGTGTCTTAATTGCGGTTCGAAATCATTTCAACACAACTCCTATCATATTCCCTTTTAATCTTTCAATAGAACTTGTCTGCATCAAAATATCCATGCATTGTAGCAAAAAACAAAAATATAAAAATATTTATTCATTCTATATTCACCCCAAAAGTTCAGTTTCAGCATATGTTGAGCTTTCCCTTTCTCTCGACTATATTATTGACGTTGCTGGATTTGATAGTATTATTACTCTCTTAGGCGACTTTAACCTCCCATACATTGACTGGATTCCTCCAGAAGACGAGTCTTACTTTGAAGCATCTTTGACTTCATCTCAACAGGAGCTTCAACTGTTAGACCATATTATATCTACGGACTTCATCTCAACAGGATCTTCAACTGTTAGACCATATTATATCTACGGACTTACAGCAAATAAGCTGTATTAAAAACTCTTTAAATCGAATACTCTATATAGTTTTCTCATCTGACGCTGTTAGTACTGTAGTGGTAGAGTCTACTACTGCAATAGCAAACAAAGAAAAATACTATCCTCCTCTTGACATTTTTCTTGACTTGGACGGGCATTTACTTAATAATAGTAATTCACAAGACTGTTCATATTCTTTTGACTTTCTGAAAGCTAACTTTCAGTTGCTTTCTGAGCATTTAAGTGCATCTGATGTTGATGCGAACTTTTTTCTCTACTTAAAAGACTGCCCACAAACTACCTTCAACAACTCTTCTCTACAACAGTCTTGCTCGCTCTCATCTTGAATACGCATCACAGGTATGGACTCCTTTTTACGATGTCCTTAAGAATAGACTAGAAGCAGTACAGCGTAATTTTATACGTTTTGCCTTGAAAGGACTACAGTGGTCCGATCCTTATAATCTTCCTCCTTACGAACACCGGATTAAGCTTCTTCAGATTCAAACTTTGGCGCTCTCATCTTGAATACGCATTACAGGTATGAACTCCTTTTTACGATGTCCTTAAGAATAGACTAGAAGCAGTACAGCGTAATTTTATACGTTTTGCCTTGAAAGGACTACAGTGGTCCGATCCTTATAATCTTCCTCCTTACGAACACCGGATTAAGCTTCTTCAGATTCAAACTTTGGCGCAAAGGATAATTCAAAATGATATTGTATTTATTCATCAACTTTTGACGGGCGTTATTGATGCACCTGATTTATTATCTTGTACTAGCCTTAACTACCGTGGGGGAGGTCACAACACTCGTATAGCCTTGAACTAAAGCATACCTATGTATATCTCAACACCGTACCAATTATGGAATGCATGAGCCTTTTACCTGCATGTGCAACATTCTGAATTTGAACTCTATCTTCTTTGATTTTAATATAAGTAAGAATAGACTCAAAGCTTCATTGAAGACCAGTGTACCATACTCTTAAATGTTTGTAGGTAATTATTAATTTTTTCAATGTCATTGTATTTGTTATTTTATAATTATTGTTTTTAAATTTATTTTGTAAAGTGGTTGTCTTAAGTAGTTTGTTGCTTACTAACTACTAACACTATACACTAAGTGATGAGCCTGATAAGCACTTAATTTGTGTTTGGCAATTTTTTGGTCGCAAGATGTCGCTTGTACTAAGCTCTCTTCGGCAAAGATCTGATAGTGTTAAAAATACTGAAGTAACAACTGGTGCAAATATTTTCCAAACGAATTTGCAAACCTCAATCACGGAGCCTGAAAACTTTTTGCAAACGAATCCCAGAAAAGTAACGCCAATGGAGAAAGTCCAAACTGAACGCAAGACCATGTTGGAAAATCAAACATTTAGCCAGTTTATATTTCTTGAGCGCTCAGTAATCTTTCCCCTTTCTTTGACAGAGCTGGAGGGTAAAATATAAACAGGATTCCTCAAATAGAAGTCAAAACAACTCTCTTTTTCTTTTCTTCTCATGTAATTTACTGCGAGAAAATATAATTGAGCAAGCGAGTCCAAAAAATTTCAGTCTCAGTTTTTAAGGGGAAAAGTGAGGAATTTTTGTGAGGAATCCTGTTTATATTTCAGAGTCCTCTGAGCCCTCTGAGATCTCAGAAATATAAACTGGCTAATTGTCACAAAAAGAATTTTACGACAAGTAGCGTAGCTAGATATGCGAGGGCCCTGGGGCAGAAAATAAAATGGGGCCCCTTAACAAAAATTGGATTCGTTTTTGATTAACATAAAAATGAGAAATTTAAGAAGATAGGTATGTAATGTCGTAGTACCTCGTGGCATGATGGATAATGCGTAGGACTGTCATGCCAAAGGTCTGGGTTCGATTCTCAGCCGTGTCACCTAAAAACAGAAATGTTTTATCCGAGGTACTGCTTCTTGTGAGGAACTGACAAATCCTTGATTTGTCATGAAAAAGTGCTTCTCATTTAGCCGTTTGGTCTTGGCAAAACACTGTAGATCCTCTCCATTCCTGCCAACAACACGCACACAGGAATGCTTGAGAGCTGTAAGTCACTAGGCCCTGGTTCTCCACGAGCTGTTGAGCAACCCAATTTATTTATGTAATGTTATATGAATTTTTTACAAAAACTGTCTACATAATGTTGGTTAGGCATATAATTTTTAAAGCTTAGCATGTAGTTTGTTGACAATAGAAAATAAAATGCACGACTGGATCGCACGTACTTGCTCTTATGTTCAAGTTGTGTGGGACTTAAGAAATTTTAGAAAATATTCAAGTAATTATAGAAAAAGTTTAAAAAAGCATTTAAATCGTTCTTTTAATTGTATAAACAGCATGATAAATAACTTAGAGCTCAAAAAAGGTATGCCATTTGATAATTTGAAAAAATATATGCAAAAAAAAAATTAAATCGTTGGAGCCGTTTTCTTAAAACTTACTTTCTTATATATAAAATGTTTGTAATATTTTTCAAAAATATTTTTGGTATGCCAATTTTGAGTATAAATTAATATACATTTAAAAATGAAATTTAAAAATAATTCATCAACCCGTTTTTGAAATATTGACTTTCAAAACAAAGTTTTGAATCTTTTTTAAAAATTAAAAATTTAGTTTTTCCAAAATTTTGGTATGCAGTATTATTTACATTCTAACAAAGCTTTTGTGAAATTTTTTTAAGGAAATCGGATAAGCAGTTAATGAGAAAAGAAAAAAAATCCGTTATATGGCAGGTACCGTTAATAAATGTGTTGGGTAATTTTTTTTCTTACCAGAAAGTACACCATATCTACAATAATACACTAATTTTCTTATCAAAATCGTTGGAGCCGTTTTCGAGATAAATAAGCTTTATCTTAATGATTGTAGGGCAAGTACCTTTATTTTTAGAGCTAAAAAAAAATCAATTTCCCCTCTGGAGAGTTACAAAAAACCTTAAGTTCAAAATTTGAAGAAAATCGGAGGGAATCAGAAACAATTCAGACATTTTTACTATGAGCGAAATGTCAGAATTTAATCTGACTCCGCAACTCACTCATTGGATTTTTTAGGGTGAATATAAATGAAATGTATTCTGCCCGAAAAAACCTTTTCCAAATAATCTGCTAGAATAATCAATCTCGGCCGTATAACAGAGTAACAGAAGCAAAGTCAAAACGGCTTTTTCGTTTATGATCCCAGGAGTCAGTTTTTATGGATTTTTAAGTTTTGCGTCGCGTGAAAATATCTGCAAAAACGATATCGCGAAATACTCCCATTTTTTCTAGTTAAACTTCTCACCAAATGGCAACATATACTTCTAAAGTTTGTGCACAAGTCAAAATCTTTACTAGAGGCTGACATTTGAGAACAATACTAAAAAGCAAACAAAGACTGAAAATTAAGTTTTTGTTGTCAGAACTGAAAATCTTTGTCGTATTAATTTGAAATGTGACTGATTTTAAAAATTTAAATTCAGTATGAACCGCGACGGGTCGATTTTAAGTGTAATTCAAAATATTAGGACGGAAACTCATAGCAGTTAGGCATCTTCTAGATAAATGCTTTAAAAGCCACTTGGACCGGCAGATAGGCTATCCAAGATTTTATCTGTTTCTGTCAGATATTATTGTCCGAGATATTTTAGGCCAACAGTTGAAATTTATCTGGTAAAAAATTTCCGGATAGGCTATCCGATACTTTACCCACAAGTCTTGAAACTGACCCATAATATTCAAAACTAACTGTACCAAAACTTTCTTAAAGATAAGAAGAACTTTTATTTTCGCTTAGAAAAATTGTTTCTGTCAGTCTCTGGGGCGCCGCCCCAGTTTGCCCCTAGGTAGCTACGCCACTGTTTACGACAATATGACAAATCTTATGGGGGACATGAAAAATATTGAATACTACATTAAAAAGGATATATGACAAAACGAAGAAATTCTTAAAATTAAGAAAGAAAAACTGACAGTTTACAAGGAAAACAAAGAAAATAAGGACAAGGATAGGAAGGCTAAATTTAAACTCAAAATAGAAATCCTGGAGATTAAAACGATGAAGGAAAACATTATGGAAATCTACTAGGTGAAAGAACAGTAACAACAATAAATAAATTCAAGAGAGAACAACGCATAACATGAAACAGTTTTTTTTACTATAATTAATTTTCTTTTCCAATATCTATAAGTGTAAGACAATCACATGAAGTGCAAATATCAATTAAAGATACCCTTTTTATTAATCAAACTATTTGTTTTTGTTTTATATTCTTTTAATTTCAAATGTTATATAGGTTCTTAATATCTCGTTTCGAACTGCCATTGCTCTTTCATTTTCAGGAAGCTGATCTATGTTTTCCGATTGAACATAATTTGCTTCGTGCGTCTCATCATTCATGTTAATAGTATCGTCCATTTCATCATTAATGCTTTCCTCAAGTTCTGGTACATTAAAGCCAATACAAACATTATGTAAAGCTGCACAAATATTTGCAGTTTGCGAAGCCTTTCGTGGGGTATAATGCAATTCTCGAGCTCTAAGCAGACATCTTAATCTGTTCTTCAAAACGCCTATCGTACGTTTTACAATATTTCGGGCATTTGTGTTTTTTTATTGAAAAGGCTTCCTAATGATCCCTGTTCTGGATTCCGGTATGGTGTCATCCAGTATGGCTGCAATGCATATCCGGCACCACCTTCAATAACCCAAATAGTGATAAATGATAATATTCAATTTACTTAAAACGAGCTAAGTACCGTACCTAATAACAAAGTAGTGTCTTGTAGGTTCTAAAATATTCAACGAAATTCAATGCGGTAAATTTTGTTTGATTTGTGAAAGTATTTTTTATAAGATTGACTAAAAAATACAATCAAAGGACATTTTATTTTCATCCTGTAGTAAAATGTTTTTTGTTTTTAGGCAGTTTTGTTTGTCAAAAACAAATAAAGCGCATTTTGAAAATAAGTACCTTTTTGATTCTCAAATGCCTGTCAAATTAATAAAAGACAAAAGTTAAGAAAATAATTTTTTTTTAATTGGTATTCATTTAAACTTTTTCAACAGCTATAATAAAGAATATTAATAAAATAAATAAATTAAAATTTTTCTGCAAAAGCGTATACATCAATAAAAATTCACATCAATTTTATTTCGTTTCAGCATTATACTTATGAACATTGGAATAAAAAGTCAAAATCAGGACGCAGCAGTCCTGATTCTCTTTAATAAAACTTACAGACGGGTCACCATTGTTTGGCAAAATTCATTTGGCATTTTATTTTTTCGCCTAAGTCGTTAAATATTTCTTTTAATTCGCAATTTTTAATTGGCAATTTACGTTTTCTTTTTTATTCATAATATTTTTAAATCATTTTGCAATCCATATTTGGCATTTTTACCTTTCGCTTCTATTTGAAATTATTTTCAACCATTTCGCAAAATTCATTTGGCAATTTGTCGTTTCACTTTTGTTTGATAGATTGTTTGCTATTTGGCCAAGTGTTTTTTTCGTCAATTAACGTTTCGCCGTTTTATTATTTCGCAAAATATCGCTTTGCCGTCCTATTATTTCGCTGATAGATCGTTTCGCCGTTTAGTTGTTTTAATCGTTTGACCATTCATTGGCATCGTATTTTTTTATATTTACCGTTTTTTCTCTGTACAGTTGTTTAATTCATTCTGCTATAGTCTATCCAGCAAAAATTGTCAGTACAGGGCTTATGGGCGAGCTTTTTTCAAAACAGTGGCGCCAGTGTATACCATCACAACACTCAAATAACAAACCTGCCACTGAAAAAGATACTTAACCACTGACACACATACAGGAATTGTTGTTGCAACTCCTTGAAACATTTTGTACGCTCCAACATGACCGTCGTCTTTCAATGCCAAAAGCATTCTGATCGTATACTCGCTTTCGCTTCTACCTTCGCTGTGTGAAATAAAACAAAAAAATCAAATTCCAACAGAGTTGCCTTTGCCATGTTGCAACAGTACGAAAGAGCTTTTTCAGTGATTTTTATGAAAGAACTTTCAGTTTTGAAGCTTTTGAGAACAATATTTATAAAGGTGAGAGCCAAAAGTGTTGTCGTTTTTATTGTCCCCTTATTATTTGTTTGTATATTTGAATAAAACTATAAAATGCACTTAAAATTTGTACGATTTTAGTCTTTAAGAAGAAAAAAGTTATATGCGCTAAGTTTTGAAACATTCACAAAGCGTTACGTGATCAAATTCATTTAAAAAGGTGTGCTGTGGTAAAAAAAGATAAATGGATCTTGTTTTTAATATGTTTGAAATGGAATCAATGGTAACCATATGCACATTGTTCTTCGATTTGTGGCAATTTATAATTCAAAGCATGGAAACCCTGTGAGAGCTTTAACTTGAGACAGATGTAAGCAAGCCAATGCAACCAGACTGAGAGGCAAACGTCCTATCTTCCCTTTACTGACAATTTTTGTTGGATAGAGCATAGTTAAGCTGTATTACTTTAGTTGTTTGTCGATTTTTGATATAATCACTGTGTCGGGTTGTTAAGTTCACTTTGTTTTTTGCTTAGTTTTGATAATGGAAAATTTTGGCAAAACCTTTGAGACATTCAAGTCCAATAGAGGGAAAGATAAACTGAGTATTGACGGATATTCTTTCGATTTTGAAACAGAAAATCAAAATAATTATCTTGTTTGGTGTTGTGAGCTTCGAAAAAATAGAACGAGTAAATACAGTTAAAAAAAGTGAAGAAACTCATTCAATAGTATTTTTAAAAGGGGAACATGACCACGAAGCAAATGCGGTTAGAAAACGCGTGGCAGATGCAATGTCTGATCTCAAGAATTCTGCGAAAGCCTCTGCCGATAAAAATAGAACTAGAAATAGTTTTTTGTTGTTTGGCTTTTTTTTAATTCGGCACTCAATTGTTTTGCGATTTTTTGGCTTCCATTAAGTTACATGCCTTAAAATTTCGCGCGAAATTTTAAGGCATGTAACTTAATGGAAGCCAAAAAATCGCAAAACAATTGAGTGCCGAATTAAAATAAAGCTAAACAACAAAATGCCAAATAAAAAGAAGCAAAACAGTAAAATGCCAAATGAAAAAAAGCAAAAGAACAAAATGCCACATAAAAAATTGCCTATTTTCAAAAAGCCTATATAATATTAAACTAAATGAAAGTTGCGAAATGAAAAATGCGAAATAAGGATTTAGCAAATCGTTTAAAAAACAAAACATTAATTGCCGAACGTGAAATGCGAAATTTCTTACTGCTAAATAAATAAAATGCGAAACAAAAATCCGCGAAATGAACCCCCGCGAAACGTCAATTCGCCAAACAATTCTGGCAAAACATACCATACCCCTTACAGACATGCATACTAGGCTTTAGGAAGTAAAATCATTTATTATTTTGATGAACAAATAAAGGTTAAGACTTAGTTAATATTTCTAGCCAAAAAAAAATTTCAAAAAGGCCTAACTTTCAACATAAAACACTTTTCTTATTTCAATGATTGAACTACCTTACTTATGATCATTAAAAAATTAAAAGTCGATTTTTGTGGAAAGTTGGGCCTATTTGAATTTTTTTTTTTACTAGAAATATAAGTTAAGTCTTGAGCTTTAATCGTCCATCAAAATAATGAATGATTTTGCTTTCTAAACGTCTCAAAATCAATCATTAAAGTTTTCAATGATGAGTTTCAATGACAGCTATAACTGGCACCTTAACCTACAAAAACTGAATCAACTTTTTCAATATACCTACTTAGTCCAGTAACCTTGTAGTTTCATAGTACTGAGACCTTGCGTCAGGTCCGTTAGTTCTGATTTTTTGGTGAGTTATTTATTGTTATATTGTTATAAATAATAAATAGCAACGTGTTAGGTGTGTATAGTTTAGATGTAACTTTATTCTTTATGATGATTTCAGTTTGGAGGACACTATACAACTGATACTTAAACTAGCTTAAGACTAACAATAAGTAAATATGAGAGAAAGAGAGAAAGGTATAACTTACTTCATATATGTAACATCTCCCATTAAAAGTTAAAAATTAAAGTTATCAGATAAAATAAACATAAATATAATTCATATGAAATAAAACTAAGTTTAAAGTACAAACAAAAGATATAAATGCATTATAAAATCTGATATTCAAATACGATTATAAATTTTTCAAATTTTACTTAATATGATCTTTGGGGTATCCAAATCTTATTGGAGCTGTCAGCTTTCTACCATATCTATTCCTAGAGGAAGATGGAGTGGTGTCATTTGCAACTACTTCTGGAGTTATTTCTGTTCTATTTTGCTCTATATTTGGAAGTCGAGTGGGGGTACAAGTTTCTTTAGTATTATGGCCCTTGTCCATAATGTGCTGTCTATTCCGGCGATAGGTAGAACCGTCTTGATTTTGGATAAAATAAGACTTAGGTTCTTTACATTTCTCTACTACTATACCAGGTGACCAAAAAGACGTTGGATTCTTTTTAAAATTAATTCGTTGTCCGGGAGCTAGAGGTGAAAGTTTTTTAGCTGTTTTGTCGTAGTATGTTTTTGACTTTTTCGTTTTATTTTCTAGTTCTTTTGCATATTTTTTTGTGTCAATTTGCTTTGGAATAAAGTTTTGTTGCATAGCAGGTAATTTAGTTCGTAGTTTTCTTGACATGAGTAACTCTGAAGGTGCAGGTAGATTACCTTTTGAAATTGTTCGATAATGTAACAACGAAATGTATGGATCTGTCCCTGACTCTTGGCTTTTAGTTAAAAGTTTCTTTATGGTCTGGATTGAACGTTCTGCTAATCCATTTGATCCAGGTAGATACGGACTATAGGATGTGTGTTCAATATTCCAGTCATAACAAAATTGTTAAAAGTCTTCCGAGTTATATGGTGGATCATTGTCCGATACTATAGTTTGGGGAACTCCGTGGCGGGCAAAAATTGATTTAAGCTTTTGTATAACAAATTGACTGCTATAGCCTGAACTGAGCAACTCAATTTCAATGAATTTAGACCAATAATCTACGACTAGCAAATACATTTGTTTATTAAACTCGAATATGTCTGTTCCTACTTTATACCATGGAATTGGTTGAATTTCATGAGGTTGCAGGGGTTCTTTTTGTTGTGAAGTCCTATGACGCATGCAAGTTTCACAGTCTGTCACAATATTTTGAATGTCATTATTTATATTTGGCCAAAAAACAATGTCTTTAGCAAGGCTTTGACATCTTTGGACACCTAAATGCCCTTCATGGATAAGTCTTAAAGTTTCACGACGTAGAGAAGATGGTATAACAATTCTATTTGATTTAAGTAAAATGCCATCAATAACATGCAATTCATCTCTAACTTTATAATACGGCATGCAGGACTCCAAAATTTTTTTTCTTATTATCTGGCCAACCAAGTTTTGTATAGTGCTTGATTTTTGAAATGACTTCATCTTTATCGCTAGCGTCTTTTATACTTTGAAGTTTGTTGAAAGAAACTGCCAAATTTGATATAAGAAGGTTGCAGTGAATATCTAAATCCCTATCAAAATCTGTCAAGGTGCTTTCTGGCAATGCAGCTCTCGAAAGTGTGTCTGCAGTGAACATATATTTCCCTGGTTTGTAAATGACATCCAAATCGTAGCTTTGTAAACGGAGCATGAATCTTTGAAGTCGAGCGGGAACTTTATACAAAGGTTTCGAAAATAATGGGACAAGTGGCTTATGGTCCGTTTCTACAAAAATGCGCTTCCCATAGACGTTGTAACGAAGCGTTACAACTCCTACAGTACCCTTATTATTATAATTATTATATCATATATGTACTCCTATCATTTCGTGCATACATCGTATGACACCCGCCTTAGTGAATTTATACATATCAATAAACGAAGCATTACGACTCCTACAGTACCCTAATTATTACGTCATACTCCTATCGCTTCGTGCATACATCGTATGACACCCACCTTTAGGTAATTCATACAAATCCAGACAAAAAAATAAAAGAATCATGAAAGTCTATATAAATTTAAAGTTCATCTCATTCAATTCACACTAACTTACTTCAGCAAATGTTATATGGCAAAGTAAGAAAAATGATAAAATGTTCTTTTCTTCTCGTCCAGTGGTGGATACCAATCTAGTGTATAGAGAATTAAAGATCGGGCCGTAACACAGACCTTTCATAAGGCGTTTCGGTGACAGATAAGGCATTGCTAACGCAGAGCCCAATCTAACTTTTTTTATAAAATATTTTTGCTAGTTTAGAAAAACCATTTAGGTAGGGCAAACAGTATAGGCATATTTACATATATTATATAGGCATATAGTATAAGTTATAAGGGATTTCCCTAAGAAGTTCCGACCGTTTTGTTCCTCTGAGTTTCTCTTCAAGAAGCTCATTGGACAAGGTTCTCCTTCGAGAGTTCCACCCGTTTCTTTCCCTGGGTTTTGTTCCTTTGGACTCCTCTTCAAGCGGTTCACTGGACAAGGTTCTCCTTCGAGGGTTCTGACCGTTTCTTTCCCTGGGTTGTGTGCCAGGGACAACCGTTTTGTTCCTTTGGGCTGGCTACTCCTCTAGAAGCTCACTGGACAAGGTTCTCCTAAGAGAGTTCCGACCGCTTTGTTCCTCATTTGCCGAGGACATAGGGTTTCTGATAAGGATTCCCGACCCCGTTTTATTCCTCTGAGTTCCTCTTCAAGAAGCTCATTGGACAAGGTTCTCCTTCGAGAGTTCCGCCCGTTTCTTTCCCTGGGTTTTGTGCCAGGGACATCCGTTTTGTTCCTTTGGACTCCTCTTCAAGAAGTTCACTGGACAAGGTTCTCCTTTGAGGGTTCCGACCGTTTCTTTCCCTGGGTTGTGTGCCAGGGACAATCGTTTTGTTCCTTTGGGCTACTCCTCTAGAAGCTCATTGGACAAGGTTCTCCTACGAGGGTTCCGACCGCTTTGTTCCTTATTTGCTGAGGACATAGGGTTTCCGATAAGGATTCCTGACCGTTTTGTTCCTTCGAGTTCCTCTTCAAGGGTCTAGCTGGACAAGTTTCTCCTTTGAGGGTTCCGACCGTTTTGTTCCCTAGGTTTCGTGCTAGGGACATATTATATGAAATACTATGCTAGTTATTTTTAAGACCAGAAAACATTGTAAAATATATGAAGTACCGTGTTATTTATTCTAAGAAACTAAAATTATAATTTATATGAAATAACTTGTTAGTTCCTGATTTTGAAAAACTTTAAATAAAAGAATATTTTTGTAAATAACTTAATAAAGAAATTAAAGCCGTTTTATTCGGAGATAAGATCCTCCTAACCCCAAGTTTCGTTGCTTCTTGGGGAAGAATCCTGGACACCGCCGAGCTTACCTCAGCTGCAAAGTAAAAGCATCACAACGTATTGGTGAA
Organism: Dasysyrphus tricinctus; assembly: GCA_963921185.1. Lineage (NCBI taxonomy): Eukaryota > Metazoa > Arthropoda > Insecta > Diptera > Syrphidae > Dasysyrphus > Dasysyrphus tricinctus. The sequence goes on along the minus strand of OY992534.1, from coordinate 45,547,023 downwards.
ATTTAGTGCAACCGAATAGAATCGCAAATAGCTCTTTTTCTATCTGAGCGTAGTTCTCTTGGCTTGACGTCAAAGTTGCAGACGCAAAAGCAATAGGATTGTTGTCGTGCAATAACACTGCACCAACTGCACTCTTGGAAGCATCGACCGAAAGAGTAATCATTTTGTTTGGATCAAAAAACGTTAGAATTGGTGCATTAGATATTAGTGACTTTAAATTGTTAAACTCTTTTTCATGAATGTCATCCCAATGCCATGCTATATTTTTCCTTAAAAGCTGACGAAGATGGCAATTTTTAATAGATAAATCTTTTACAAAGCTCCCTAGGTAATTTACCATTCCTAAGAATCTTTGTAAATCACTAACCGATGTCGGGCGTGGCATTTCACAAATTGCTTTGACCTTGGAACAATCAGGACGCACCCCATTTTTGTTGAAAATGAAGCCAAGAAATTTTAATTCTTCAACACATATTTTAGACTTTTCAGGATTAAATTTAAGTCCTATATCCTGTGCTCTTTTCAAGACTTTTTCTAAAATTTGATTGTGTTTTTCCACAGAATCAGCATAGATGAAAAAATCATCAATAAAAATAATTAAACCTTCAATATCTGAAAACAGTTTTAACATTTGGGAGTGAAAGATTTCAGGTGCTGTTTTAATGCCAAAAGGAAGACACTTAAAACGAAACCTTCCGAAAGGCGTAATAAATGTGCAAATTTTTGAAGATTCCTCATCTAAAGGAACCATCCAGAACCCAGAATTAGCGTCTAAGGTACTAAAAACTACCGAACCATTAATTCTAGACTTACACTCATCTATATTAGGAAATGGATGGTGAGCTCGCAAAAGAGCTTTGTTTAAATTCCTTGGGTCTAAACATAATCTGATTTTACCATTTGTTTTTTTGACAAGCACTATGGAGCTTACCCATTCAGTAGGCTCTTCTTCCTTAACTATAACCCCCAGTTGTTCCATTCGGGTTAGTTCTTCTTTTAATGGACCTTGCAATGCAAAGGGAACTTTTCGCGGATAATCTACTGTAGGAACCACATCAGAAAGCAATTTCAAATGACACTTTTCTCTTAGTAGACCTAGACCTTTAAAAACATCACTATAATTATCTAAAATTTGTTTACAATTTTCACTAGTTTTAGAACTTTTTTCGATTAAAGAATTGAAAGAATTTGAATAATTTGAAAATTTAGTTACTTGTTTATTAAAGCATGCTAAGGTAGTATTTTCTACCTTAGGAATTAACTTAAGTTGAACGCAAGCTGACAATCCGAGAACTGCATGACATTTAAGATCCAAGATATGAAAATTGATTAAAAATAGTTGGCCATCATAATAACACTCCAATATACTGCAGCCAATAACAGGTAGACGTTCTCCGGTAAATGTCATGATGCGAGTTGATGATGGTGTTAATTTTGAAGAAGGTTGAAAAGCTTTAAACTGTTCCAGCGACATCACATTTGCCTGCGCTCCGGTATCAATTTGACACTCAACGGTATGGTCCAATATTTTTAACAGAATAATCCAACTGTTCTTTGGTGTCGATATGGTCTGCTTTAGCATACCTAAGAACAATGTGTTGTCATCTCCCTCTTCATCATTATCTGATTGCTGATGGTAGACTTCAACGTTGCGCACATAAGCACTGTTAGAGTTTGTTTTGTTAAACCGGCACATCTTGGAATAATGGTTTTTGTTTTTGCATGTGTTGCATGTGACTCCAATTGCTGGGCATCGATATTGATGAATTTGACCGCAACGGGGACAGTTATTGTTGGTAGAATAAGCATTTGATGAATAGCTGTTTTGTTTTTTATTGTTATTTAAATTTGGTTTGGTTGTTGGTGTTATGTACTGACGACTATTATAGTTGTAATTTTGATAATTTTTTTTCGGAATTTTTTGTAGGATAGCGATGAATGGCATTGATTGTATTACTTGAGTAATTCATTTGTAACTGTTTTGTATGGTCTTTGGTAGCCTGAATTGTCTTAGCTATTTCGAGTGCCTTTTCAAGCTCAATGGCTCCTTCAGTTAGTAAACGTTCTTTTATATTAGACCAGCTTTTACTAAGTCCACAAACAAATATGTCTCTTACCAATTCTTCTCGTAGCGTTAAGAAGTTGCATGTAAGACTTAGATTTTTCAACGATGTGACGTAATCGTCTATTGATTCAACTATTTGCTGGGTTCTGGAGAAAAATTTGTGTCGCTCCATAGCGATATTAACCTTTGGCAAAAAATAGGCTTCCATTTTGGCCACAAGGTCATCATATAGAACTTTATCCAGGTCAATACCGAAAGAATTGAAGACTTCCAAGGAATCTGGCCCCATGTGATGCAAAAGAAGCGCTACTTTTCTTTGATCAGACTGTGTTTCCAAACTGGATGCGCGTAGGAATATTTTAAAATGGGTCAGCCAATTTTTCCATGCCAGCGGCATATTAGTAGATTTTAAATCAAGTGGTTGAATTGACGGCGTGAAAGTTGGCGGAGTTACTACAGTAACGAACTCGTTAACATCTGGTTTTTTTTAGTATCGACACTCATTTTGTTACAATTTTAAGTTTGACAAAGTTTTACTTTACATTAATTTTTAAAACACATCTGACACCATGTTATATTGTTATAAATAATAAATAGCAACGTGTTAGGTGTGTATAGTTTAGATGGAACTTTATTCTTTATGATGATTTCAGTTTGGAGGACACTATACAACTGATTCTTAAACTAGCTTAAGATTAAGACTAACAATAAGTAAATATGAGAGAAAGAGAGAAAGGTATAGTTTACTTCATATATGTTGGCCTAGTATTAAATCTGATTTTTTGACCTCGAGCGCCGAACGCAACATTGGTTAAAATCCAAAAAACCGCGAATTTTTCGCGGTTTTTTCACTTATTGGCTATCATAACCATTACGCCTTAACTTTCGAATAAAACATTGCTCTACGATTTCAACCTTACTAAGTTTCATTCAATTTGAGTCCAAAGCCGGTTCTGTAGACATAACGATTTCCAAGGGACGGCATTTCAAAATATAGCAATACAAAATTTAAAACAACAAGTAGTATATAAAACAGTACAATAACAAAAGCATGGTCTTTGACATATGCTGCATCAAAGCAATAGAGCGTGTAGATTGGGCCAAAAGAAGAAAACAATAGTACCGGATAGGGGGTATGTATCCCCCCGTTTAGGCGGGAGGGGCAATTTTAAGAAAAGTTGACTTCAAATAGAAAAATAACCATAAAAATACAATGGTAATATCTGGACGAAAATCCATTCCTCATCTCAAAGCCAGAAATGCATTATTTAATTTTTGTTTAAATAAAGTTTTTATAGCTGATAGTTTTTGAAAAATTTACTTTCAAACTCAAACTTTTGAGAAAAAGACGATTTTTTTTTGTTAATCTATTTTTTTTTTATTTTATGGTATTAAGTACTATCTTTGTTTTTTGGTTTTCAATGCCCTTATTAATTTTAAGTTAAAAACTGAAAACCAAATGCTAAAATGACTTCTAGTTTTTGAGAAAACTGAAATTAACATGATCAACTTCACTGTTTTCAGTCTAGTATCCTTTTTCTTCGGGGTGGGAGGGCTCTGGCTCAGATCCGGTAGTTCTGATTTTTAGATGAGTTGTTTATGATGTTGGCCTTACCAATAATCCAACTTTTCGACCTCGAGCGCCGAACGCAACTTTGTGAGATATGCATGAAACCAAGAAAATTTCGCGTTTTTTTCAGTTATTGGCTATTTTAACCTTTAAGGCTTGTTTGCGATTATAACTTTGCTCTACCATTTCAAAATAATTAAATGAGCTTCAATTTGAGCTGAAAATCAATTCAAATTGTGAAATTTTTCATCAACTTTTGAATTAAGAATGCTGGAAATCGAATTGAAGGGGGGTTATTCACCCCTTGTGTGAAATCGTTTGCCCATTTTTAATGATTTTTTTATACTGTGTAGCGTGTCATGTTGGCTTTATTTTAAGATCTTAATCATGGAGATCGGATGAGTAGAAACGGAGTTATGACTTTTTAGAAAAATGCGAGAAAAAATATACCTATTTGATTGCCGACCAGTACCCACCAGTGAGTTATCTGAAGCGAATGTTTTAGTTCGAGTTTTATATGGTTGACTTTAAAAAATTATAACTCCGTTTCTACTCATCCGATGTTCATGATTAAGATCTTAAAATAAAGCCAAAATGACACGCTACACAGTATACAAAAATCATTGAAAAGGGGCAAAAGATTTCACACAAGGGGTGAATAAGCCCCCTTCAATTCGATTTGCAGCATTCTAAATTCAAAAGTTGATGAAAAAATTCACAATTTGAATTGATTTTTAGCTCAAATTGAAGCCCATTTAATTATTTTGAAATGGTAGAGCAAAGTTATAATCGAAAACCAGGCCTTAAAGGTTAAAATAGCCAATAACTGAAAAAACCGCGAAAATTTCTCGGTTTTTTGCGTATTTCACAAAGTTGCGTTCGGCGCTCGAGGTCGAAAACTTGGATTATTGCTAAGGCCAACATCATAAACAACTCATCTTAAAATCAGAACTACCGCATCTGAGGCAGAGCCCTCCCACCCCGAAGAAAAAGGATACTAGACTGAAAACAGTGAAGTTGATCATGTTAATTTCAGTTTTCTCAAAAACTAGAAGTCATTTCAGCATTTGGTTTTCAGTTTTGAAATAAAAATGAATAATTGCATTGAAAATCAAAAACAAAAATAGTACTTAATACCATAAAATAAAAAAAAAAAATCGTCTTTTTCTCAATATTTTGAGTTTGAAAGTAAATTTTTCAAAAACTATCAGCTAAAAAAACTTTAATTAAGAAAAAAATTAAAGAATGGATTTCTGGCTTTGAGATGAGGAATGGATTTTCGTCCAGATATTACCATTGTATTTTTATGATTATTTTTCTATTTGAAGTCAACTTTTCTTAAAATTGCCCCTCCCGCCAAACGGGGGGATACATACCGCATATCCGGTACTATTGTTTTCTTCTTTTGGCCCAATCTACACGCTCTATTGCTTTGATGCAGCATATGTCAAAGACCATGCTTTTGTTATTATATTGTGTTATATACTACTTGTTGTTTTTAATTTTGTATTGCTATATTTTGAAATGCCGTCCCTTGGAAACCGTTATGTCTACAGAACTGGCTTTGGACTCAAATTGAAGAAAATTTAGTAAGGTTGAAGTAGTAGAGCAATGTTTTATTCGGAAGTAAAGGCGTAATGGTTAAGATAGCCAATAAGTGAAAAAACCGTGAAAAAACCGCGAAAAATTGGATTTTAACCAATGTTGCGTTCGGCGCTCGAGGTTGAAAAATCAGATTTAATACTAGGCCAACATCATAAACAACTCAGCAAAAAATCAGAACTACCGGACCTGACGCAAGGTCTAATGTATATAGTTACTGGACTAACTAAAATTAGTACGATCTACTACAAGAAATTATAAAATTTTACACTTAGCAACTATTAATGATACCTGTCATAGAAAGAATTTTCACCGTTTTGATTGTCAACGACACTGTTTGGCCGCTTTGATATTCTCTTTCCAAAATAAACTTTAGACTCGAAATATTCCAAACGCTGGAATCATGAGAAGAACCCGGATATTTTGCATTGAAAAATCGTAATTGCATTTTATCATCGCATACCTGAAACCGATAACTTAAACGACATCTAAAATGGTTTTTGATTTCAATACTTACTACCATAGCATTCAAGCTATTGAAACCTTTTCTATTATAATAAGCGTGCTGGAACTGTTTTCTAGGAGATTCAATTTTGATGTGGGTTCCATCCACGCAACCTATTATCCCCGGAATTCCACTCCTTTCAAAAAAATATACATTTTTGCGCGATGTTTTTCAAGATCTGTGTAGGTATATTTAATCCATTTCGGACAAACACATTCTTCCAATGCATTCACAAGACAGATACCAACTTTGAGATTTGAATTAAGAGTGGATATAGAAGTGAATATACGTTTTATTCGGACTTGCATTGCTGCGCTATCATAAGTTACCAATAAAAAACGCCTACTATTGGACCAAAATAGGATTCGAATAATTTATTATCGAATTATTACATTTTACCTCGAAAAAAAATCAAAGCGCTTTCAAAATAATGCATATTTCAATTATTTTGTTTGTATTTTTTCTTATCTTTTTTTTCTCGTGTTCACTTTTTTGGCAATAGAGTATCTTTACGCAGGCTCTTTGAATTCTCCGCATGTAAAATATTGAATATTTCATTTGTTGCATTGATTATTTTCATTTTTTTTTTTTTGAAAATTGTACCTATGTTTTTTTTACAACGCAGACATTTTTTGACTGTGTGCATTTTGTTTTTATTTCAACTCCTATTAGCTTCTTTTTATGAAAACTAGTAGAGTATAGCATAGCTGCCGTGCAAAGCCGCTTATAAGTGTTTTACTATGGGATTATTAGCCTCCCAATCAGAGAATATGAAATTTCATATTCTCTGCTCCCAATATTAGGCGTTTTTTATTGGTAACTTATGCCTAGCGCAGCAATGCAAGTCCGAATAAAACGTACCTATATTCACTTTTATATCCACTGTTAATTGAAATCTGAAAGTTGGTACCTGTAGCATTAAAGTTGTCAAAATCAGCTGTTATTGAAAAAATTAATATTTGGAAAAAAAAATGGATTTTAAATGGTTTCAAATGGAGCTTGTTCGAATTTGCATTACTGCACCATTGATTAACAGGGCCGTAGCTAGAGTCAAATTTCAGGTAGGGCAGCGATGGAAGCAGGTAGGGCTGGATTAAAAATTTTACTTAATGTAATCTGGCACAAATTTTGACTTATGACTGGTTCGCATGAAATTGCCCTTGTGGTTCAAGACCTTAAGGGGCTAGGCATTGAAAAAATAAAGTTCTTATAACAATACCTAATTAATATTGTGAACGAATTAGTTTAAAAAAGTACTAACAAAATTAATTTTTTCATTGACTGTCACTGAAATTCTTTTGGGGAAAAAGTTTAAGTTTGGTATTTGTGATTTCTTTTGCATAGAACTGTCTCATAGCGATTTTCTTTGACAAACTGTAAGCTGACGATAAATGAAAAATTTCGTTCACACAACGGACTTTTTTTCTTTGACGAAATTTTTTTCTCACCACCAAGCTTATTTTTTTTTAAAGAATTGTATACATAGTTTTTTAACAAAAAAATGAGTTTGAAAAATTTCGGAATGGAATAGCACATATTTAAAAAAAAGTAGGAACAAGTGTTGCAAAATTAGAAAAAAATTGTTCGAGCCATTAAAAAATACATTTTAGAAATAAACCAAAAATTAGACAATTTTCTTAAAAACATTTTGAGAAAATTCGAAAAAAAAAAACAAAATTGTCTTACGGCAGCTTCTCGTTCGAGGAAGCTTCAACAAAGATTTGAATTTCTCATCTTAGGGAACTACATAAAAATGCTCCGAACCAAGTTTGAAGCAAATTGATATACTCTATTAGGTAGGACTAGCGTCTTGCTCGATGTATGTATAGTGGGCGCATAGGGTCATAGATGTACAGACATATAGACGCAAAGACCGGTGCACTATGGTTTAGGGGCGGACAAAAATTTTATCGACTGTTAAATATTTTGATTTTTGACATTGCAGTTTGATCAAGTAATAGTTGAAGCATTACAATAATTTTTTTTAAGTTTCTAAATATAATATTCCAGATAAATGAAATTTCAGTGAAGATAAAAATGAGCATATTTTAACAATTATTATTTTTAATTATATGATTTTTTGACTATTTTGTTATTTTTCCACCATCTGTATCGAATACAAACAAAGTTAGCTGCTAGTATTTGCGTATCTTCCAAAACACCGAGCTATGTCTTTAAAATCCTTGCCATAAATTATGCAAATGTTACTAGTGGAGCTGGATTTTTGCATTAATACCATTTTTATTTTTCCTTAGTAAGAACATTTTTCAAGGGCTATAAAATATTCAATTTATGACTTCCTTAACACCCTTCACCATCGCTTACGAAATAGAGTTTTTAATTTTGTTATTTTTAGTCGGTACTACTTCTCTCCAATACAGCTCTAAAAAGTGGGCGTGGTAAAAAACATTCAATGACTTTATTTTCAAAAAATGCATTTACTACACATTTAATTCTAGGTATCTTTTTCGGATTTTTTTTTATAGGAAACTATACATTTTTTTTTGTAAAAAATGTCCTCAAAAGTGGGCTAATATTTTCCATCAAGCTTTGTGGCTTTATTCTAAACCTGTTATGCATTCATTTTATGTCATACTGATTACTGTCAAAAAACTACATTTTTGTCAAAAACGCTCCCAAAATTGGGGGTGGAAAAAGTTTTGTATAGAAAAATTATGACAACGTTTCTAAAAACACACCCCTTAATTATATCAACTTGCAACGATTAGATGACCTATTTTAAAAAGTGGGTGCGTATGTGGGCGGAAATTGAATCTTATGATATTCTTTATCCTGAAAATTTCATCTGAGTCGGTTGACTGCTTCAGATTTTATAGATTTAAATCGCCTCTCGGCACAGGGGGCGGACGTCTTAACAAAATTTTTTGTTTATTCCATCATCGTATTATTGGATTAAATTTAAACCTAGCGATTTTTTTTTTGACATGAAATCAACATATGTATGTATGAGCCATTTCCTTCAAATTCGTTTTTTGTTGTAAATTAAAGAAAATTAGGAAAGTGTACCGATAGTTGATGGTATTTTTAAGGAAGGGCATTGGCATTTTAAGGTAGGGCATTGCCCCACAATGCCCTACCGTAGCTACGGCCCTGTTGATTAATGACTCGCTTAGATAATTTTGTTTCACTTCTTTGCTCTTTTACACTATGCTGTATCCTAATTAGTTGATTATAATCGAAAACAAACAAATGAAATACATTCCTATATACAATTCACTTATGAAAAAGTTAAGGGATGTGTATACATTAGGGTGTCCGTTATTTCCCAAAATCGTTTTTAAATAGCAGACACCCTCCAAATCAAAAGTTTACGCCATTTACACGTGGCTCAAAGCCCATACTTTTCCCATACAAATTTGTATGGGATTTTCGCTCATTTCACGTTTTATTTTTTTTCTCTCGAATTACTGCAGCTATTCTAATTTTTTTTGTTGATTTTCGTTCTTTAGGCATCCCTTTAAAAGACCACATTCAAAAATTTATTTAAAAAAAAAATCGATTTTTTTGCATCGATTATTATTACTATGGGAACTCCCATATAAAAACATCATAAAACTGAACGTCTTAATATTTAATTTTAAATGTTTGTTAGTAAATTTTTTGAATGAGATCTTTTAATGGGATGATTTAAGAATAAAAATCTGCAAAAAAAATTAGAATAGCTGCAGTAATTCGAGAGAAACAAAATAAAACGTGAAAAGAGCGAAAATCCCATACAAATTTGTATGGGAAAAGTATGGGCTTAGAGCCACGTGTAAATGGCGTCGGACAAAATTTTTTTTGGTCAAATTTTTGTTTTTAGGGCATAAACTTTTGATTTGGGGGGTGTCTGCTATTTAAAAACGATTTTGGGAAATAACGGACACCCTAGTATACATACATACTCACATACATGTATACTACATTTCTCTTTAAATAAAAATTCTTTTATTCAAACTATTATCAGTAAGCTATTGCCAGTAAAAAATTCTTAATGCAAAACTGCAAACAAATTAGAAATTGAATTGATTCCACGACGATTTACCTACCCTTTACCTATAACAATTCTTAAGCAAATTTATCCATACCTTTAGACTCTTGCTCCAGTTCAATCCAGGCATTCACGGTGCACGGACGTGTAAGCGGAAAATTTTTAACAAAAATAAATAATCCACCCCGAAAAAAAAGGAAAAGTCAAGTCAGGCCTACCTGCGGACTACCTAAGATTTATTGCCCTACCGGTAATAAAAAGGGATTTCCCAAAATAATTTAAATCCAGTGTTAATGAGTACTCATAAATTTTTATTAAAATAGTGTGTGCATGTTAATCTGTGTAGTAAAATAATTCAGTGTAAAGTGATAAACCGTGATAAAGTTAATCCTGAAAGCTAGCAGAGGTAGTAAAATGGCTGAACGCCTCACTATTGAAACTGCCTTAGCTGCAATCGAGGCTTTACTGCTTCGTGTGAAAAAGGACCTGAGTCCTGAGCACGCGCGGCAAATTGGCGGACAACTCCAGGAGGTCACAAACAAGATCATTGATGCACCAATTGGAGACAACAGCAACCCGAAGATTGATGAAGACATGGAAACCGACCCAGTTATCAGCAAGGGCGAAGTCGCAACACTCATTACTGAGGAGAATCCATCCAGCGATGAAGAAGCCAATGAGACTTCAAGCTGTTCTGAAGACGGGAATGAATCACCCAAACCTGGACAGAAGCGACCCCGGAAGTCAGGCAAAGAAGCCACAGCGAAGCAACAAACGAAGAAGCCAGCCTCAGTAGCAGTCGTGACAACGAAGCAACCAGCTTCTGCATCTACAGAGGCCATGCTTACACCAACCCAGCCACCAACACAGCTACAAACACAAACACAGTCAACCACATTAACGTCAATCCAACCACCAACCCAGACACCAGCACCAAACCATCCTCCAAAGACGAGCACAGCCAGCAACACAACCTCAATCAAGGGTCCAGGAATGCCACCAATTTTTTGTTTCTCTGGAAACATTGCTGAAATCAGCAGGTTCTGCAAAGGGAAACAATTAGGCGTGACATTCAAAAACCGCAACACAAAGACAACCATTATCAACGCTGCAAACAGAGAAGCCTTCGAGGAGATAAAGAAGTTTCTGAAAGAGAGAAAAATCCAATTCAACTCTTTCACGCCACGAGAAGACAGGAAGAACCTACTTCTGCTAAAAGGGATTCATTTCTCTTATTCAGCTATCGAGGTAGAAGATGAACTAAGGATTGAAGGATTAAATGTAGTGAAGGTTACACCATTCAAATCTAAGAAGGGTCCTGGAAAAATCTACAACAACTTTGTAGTAGAGCTTGGAAAATCCGCCGATGTTAGTGAAGTCTACACTAAAAACCTGATAATGAACCAGAGAGTGCACTGGGAACGCTTGAAATCGAACGATTTAGTTCAGTGCAAAAACTGCCAGCGCTTTGGACATGTTGCCACTAATTGTGGACGCCAATACGTTTGCGTCAAATGCAAGGAAGTCCACGAACCGGGACTATGCAAGCGGAAGGAAAGCACAGGAGCTGACGTGTGTGTGCAAATTGCCAGAAGGAAGGACATCCAGCCAGCTTTAAGGGTTGCCCAACTCTTAAAGCAAAACTTACAGAGAGGAACAAGGTTCTTGCAGAGAAAAAGGCGCAAAAGGATTTTGTGGCTAAATCCGCATGCATCGTAACCCAGCCTACAGTCAGTTTCGCTTCAATGGTGAAAGGAAACTCTACCAAAAGTCCAGTAGCAGCAAAGACTCAACAAGTGAAAGCCCCCATGAACAAAGCAACTAAGATAGCACCAGCCAGGACGACTACAGCCAGAGCAACACCAGCAAAGGTATCCCAGCCCAGTGTGAACCTCAGCAATGAAGTTCAGCGGATTTTTGGATCCAACCTGCTCACGATCATCGAAAAAGCCCGGAGTGCTGTTCCAACAAATTATACCATGCTTAGCGAAGGTGAAAAGTCCGTGGCATTGGCCACCTTCATATTTCAAATATGCAACTAAAGAAAATCCGCATACTGACGTATAATGTTAACTCATTGTACAGCCTGGAGAAGAGGACGTCATTCAACATGTTCATGAAGAACCATACTCCAGATATCGCCCTTATTAGTGAAACCAACGTGATAAAGCGCAACAACATTAACATCGCGGGATACAAAACCTTCCGCCAGGACAAAAAGGCGAACTCTAGGGGGACGGCAATATTCATAAAAGACAAATTCTCCCCCAACACCAGCGAAGTCATCATCCTAGGACTTCGGACCAGTGAAGCTACCGCCATCACGATAACGTTAGGTAGAGGTGAGACGCTAACGGTCATCAGCATCTACTTTAAATGAAATCCAGTGCAAGGAACATCCAAAGTGACCTGCATGTCCTTAACGGCATTCTGAAGCATAGCACCTTCGGACTCATCGGTGGTGATTTCAACGCGAGACATCAACTGTGGCTGGATACAATAATCAACAACGAAGGCAAGGCAATTGTGGACTGGATGGAAGCCAACAGTGATGATCATTCTCTGGTGGTTATATCCCAACCTAAGCCCACCTTTCCCAGAACACCATCAACGTTGGACTTTTTCCTGGCTTCTTCAAACCTGGTGCATATTCTTCCGGAAATCCGGAACTATATCTGCACTATAGTGCCCAGCGATTCGGACCATGAAGCTGTTCAACTATCGATCAACCTCAACCAACCTATTCTTATAAATATAGAGCCACCAGAGAACTTCATCAACTACAGGCGGCTGGATGTGGAAAGACTTCACAGGGACATCGAAGACAACATAACGCTTCCAGCCTCTAACCGAAACTTGCTGGACATCGAAATCGACGCAGCTATAGATGGTTTGGAACAGGCTGTATCTAATGCACTGGAAAATCAGAAGCAGCCTACGACGTCAAGGGATAGGTACCAACACCTCCCCGAGTACGTGCAAAATCTGTATGCGCACAGACAACGGCTGAGAAAACGTCTCCAAAGGATCCAACAAAGAGATTTCAATACGTCCAACAGCAACTACAGGGTAGTTTGGAGCGAATTGCAATGTGTCAACATAATGTTCCGAAATTCCATAAAACACCACAACAATATCCAGTTCCAGAAGAGACTGCAAGCAATTAAGCCAGGACCCGATGCCTTCAAAAACATTAATAGGATTATTGGAAAGCAGCCACCAATCCCGGAAACTATTATCAGCAACAACATCGAAGCAACATCAACACAAGAAAAAGTGGAAGAGTTTGCCAATTACTTCGAAGAAAACTTCACACCGAACCCGCCTGCAGACCCGGCATTTTTGGACGAAGTTGAGGAATCTATTCAGCAGACCATGCAGCCCAATCCAGAAGAAGTCATATTCGATGACACCAATCCAGCAAGTGACCCAATTGACAGCCCACATCTATGCAATCTGGAGGAGATAGCTGAGATTATTCACGAATCGAGGCCAAAAAAGTCAGCTGGACCAGATGGAGTCTCTAACTACGTCCTAAAAAGGCTTCCACATATAGTGATGATCCTTCTCACAATCATCCTTAATAACTGCATCAATAACTGCTACTTCCCTCAGAAGTGGAAAACAGCGAAGATAGTGGCGATCCCGAAGAAAGGAAGTTTCAACTTGGTGTCCAACTACAGACCTATATCGCTTCTCAACAACATCAGCAAAATACTGGAGGAAGTAATCCTCCGGAGGCTCAAGAGGTTCTGCAGTGAAAACGCGATCATCCCTGACATGCAGTTCGGCTTTCGTGAAAAACACTCGACGCTACATCCGCTGCTAAAGTTTCAACATGATATCACTTCAGCGCTCAACTGTCACCGTGTCACCGTTGGATGCTTCCTGGATGTCGAGAAAGCATTCGACAGCGTATGGATAGAAGCCCTTATTCACAAACTACATCTACTACACTTACCTCTGCCACTAATCAAAATTCTTTTTTCTTTTCTTTCTTTCAGAAAATTTTTCGTTCAACTGGACAACTGTAAATTAAGCATAAAGACCATCAGAGCCGGAGTCGCTCAAGGATCGAAACTTGGCCCCTTTCTTTACAACTTGATGACATCTGACCAACCTGTTGCAACTGGATGTGAGAACCTCCTGTATGCTGATGACTCGCTCACCTACGCCAATTCAACGTCACCGGTACTCGCCGTGCGGAAAGTAGAGACTCACAACAATAGACTCTTTGATTTCTACAGGAAATGGGGCATCCGGATCAACACTTCTAAATCGGAACTTGTCTGCTTCAGGAGACCCTCAACAGGCAGAGGCAGTTGCACTGCAGCGAAGTGCAGAAACATCGTTCTGAGACTCCCAGATGGATCCACTATAACTGCCAAACGGAACGTCAAGTATCTGGGAATCCACTTCAATGAGTTGCTTAGGTTCAACCCGCACTCAAGAAGTGTGCTCAAAAGAGCCAGCTGGGTCTTCCACCGTTTACACCCCCTGATGAGAAAAAGAACCGGACTAAGTCAACAGACGAAAATACTGATGTACAAGCAACTCCTGCGGCCAGTCATAGCCTATTGCTTCCCAGTCTGGTTCTCAATATCCAAGATAGCCATGAAGGAACTTCAAGTGTTCGAAAGAAAAATACTTAGAATTTGCACCGGCCTACACTTCGACCGCCAGCGACAAAAACACTACAGGAATGAACACCTCTACACGGAAGCGAACATAATCCCTCTGGACAGGTACCTAGTGCTCTCTACAAAGAAGCTAATAGAAAACATCCACAGTCATCCAAATCAGCTGATACGAAGTATGTCCACCGAGCAACGACAACCCGATCCGAGGTACCTCAGTGTGATGGAAACCCTGGACGACAACATTATCCCCATAGACAACGAGGAAACAGTTTCCTTCTACGCTGACACAGGGTCAGCCTACTACCGCGGCTAAATGCCAAACCTCCTAACAATCCACACCAAAATCACCACTAGACAACCGGGATGGAACACCCCGAGAATGAAAAAGTCAACGGATGCTTAAATTAATTTTTACATGTATTTTATATAATTATAACATTTTAAACCTAAGACAAAGTATAAAGTTAGGCCCCCTATGTGCCAACAAATGTAAATTTTTCAATGTATCTTATTAGTTGTAAGCCAAATTGTATATATTATGTTCAATAAAACAAATTGAATTGAATTGAAGTTAAGGGATGTGTTGGAAAAGTATTGATTTTTGTATGTCAAGTTGATTAAAGGGACATGCACATGAGAATGACCGGCGAAGGTCAAATAAATTAACAAAACGGGATTTAAAACATTTATGAACCTAAATTCTTCAAAATGGTAGAAATCTCATTGTTGTAGTAGTAGTATGAAATCATGCGTTTTATATAAATGTATAAGTATAAGTATATACATAATATATTTCTGTTATGCTAAGTGCTACGAAATAAGGCAGCCATTAATCAGATCCCAACTTGTCGACTTCTTAGCAGTTTGAATTGCCATTCTGAAGACATGCATATGAGAAGACTGCTACCGCATACTCATGCAGCTTAAAATGAGCGTATGTGTTGGCAAAACTGTAAAAGGTATTTTAGATTCACTAGAAAACTACAATAAGCCCAAGGCTAACAAGCGGTATGAACGATATGTCTTAAACACGGCGAAGCAAGAAGAGGGTGAGAACGTAGAATCATATGTCGGAAGGCTACGTGATCTTATCAAGAGCTGCGAATATCCATCTGAGTATGAAGATGATTACATTTGTGATCACATGATTCCAGGTTCCAGGCATTAACAAAAATAATATGAGAAGAAAGCTTCTAATGGAAAAAGATTTAAATCTGGACAAAGCGATCGACATGTGCAGAGCCATCGAGCAAACAACAATTAGAATGCAAGCATTAACAGGTAATGTCAATGAAAGAGACGACACAATCAATGAAACAAACAAAGTAACGCATCAAAGGAGAAAGCAGCACAATACGAACAGTAAAATTAGAAAAGGAAACATGAACGAAACAGAAAAGCACAATCTATGTAAGCACTGTGGCAACACACATGACAAAAAAAATTGCCCAGCGTACGGTAAGAAATGTCAAGTGCGGAAAGTTTCTCTAAAATGTGTAAAAGTAATCAGAATATAAATCAAGTGTGCGAAGAAGAAGACAGTAGTACCGATAGCGGAATGGAAGATGTTTTGACAGTCGAAAATATTTTAACATTCGCAACGCGTAGTGAAATTTTGAAGAAAAAAATTGAATTTGAATCGAAAACTGGGATTCAGATAATTGAATGTACAGCTGATACGGGATCAGTTTAATTGACTTTCAAGAGCTAGGAGGAAAACTAAAAGACCTCAAGGAGTCGCAGGTTAAATTACGATCTTTTGGTGGTGAAATTACAAGACCACTTGGAAGTGCCAGATTACAATGCACTTAATGCACACAAAACTGGATTTTGACAAATAGTTCTGGATAAATAGAGTCGAGATTTAACAACTTTTTGGATGCCATTCGGACGATATGTATGGATTATGGAATCGGATGCCATTCGGTATTGCACCTGCACCAGAAATTTGGCAACGAAAGCTACGCGATATAGTGAACGGTTTGAAAGGCGTCGAAGTTATAGCTGATAATACATATTTTGGCGTATGGTTGCGGCTCTACAAAAGAAATAGCTCGAGTAGATCATGATATGAACTTAGCAAACCTTTTGAAGAGGTTAAGACAACACAATTTAAAATTGAATTCAAAGAAAAATAAAATTGGAATGAATAACGTTACTTTTTTTGGTCATTTACTTGCTGAAAGTGGATTGCAGGTCAACGATCAAAAAGTTAAACATCATGCAACTTTTTTTCATTCGCCTCATATTAGTTCACATTGTCTTGTGACTGGAAAATCAGCTAATCTCCGTTTGTAACAACTCTTGATAAGCTCAGATTACTTTTCATGGTGCATTCGTGAACCATTTAAAGATAATCTTTTTGGCTTCCGCCGTTAAAAATCAAAGTAATTGTTCCCTTGGGTTAGCCTTGGGCAGGAATCAGATTCCTACCGTAAACTCCCTGCTCGCTCCTTCTGAGTGAGAGATTGGGCACCAAAGTAATTGTTCCCTTGGGTTAGCCTAGTTCAGGAATCAGATTCCTATCGTAAACTCCCTGCTTGCTCCTTCTGAGTGAGAGATTGGGCATCAAAGTAATTATTCCCTTGGGTTAGCCTTGGGCAGGAATCAGATGCCTACTGTAAACTCCCTGCTTGCTCCTTCTGAGTGAGAGATTGGGCATCAAAGTAATTGTTCCCTTGAGTTAGCCTTGGGCAGGAATCAGATTCCTACCGTAAACTCCCTGCTTGCTCCTTCTGAATGAGAGGTTGGGCATCAAAGTAATTGTTCCCTTGGGTTAGCCTTGGGCAGGAATCAAATTCCTTAAGTAAACTCCCTGATTGCTCCTTCTGAGTGAGAGATTGGGCATCAAAGTAATTGTTCCCTTGGGCTAGCATTGGGCAGGAATCAGATTCCTACCGTAAACTCCCTGCTTGCTCCTTCTGAGTGAGAGATTGGGCATCAAAGTAATTGTTCCCTTAGGTTAGCCTTGGGCAGGAATCAGATTCCTACCGTTAACTCCCTCCTTGCTCCATCTAAGTCAGAGATTGGGTACCAAAGTAATTGTTCCCTTGGGTTAGCCTTGGGCAGGAATCAGATTCCTACCGTAAACTCCCTGCTTGTTTCTTCTGAGCGAGAGATTGGGCACCAGAGTAATTGTTCCCTTGGGTTAGCCTTGGGCAGGAATCAGATTCCTACCGTATTTGTCCCTGGTTCACTTCTTCAAAGTGAATTGAGGGCCAAGTCTACACCTGTAGCTCTACCGAACCAAGCTTAGTTGTATAATAATACCGTGTTATTTATAATAAGATTAAAGAATATTGTAAGTTTGTAAGCCCCTCTTATTTTAGTCGTAAGTAACGAGTAAAAATATTAAAACCGGTGACTATCTCGAGTTCTTCTACCTTCTTAACCCGAGTATTACTTGCTTTCTTCGGGAATAGCTTGGAATACGACGAGCTTACCTCAGCCTCAATAAAAAGCATCACAATATGCAGATCAGATGTAGAATGGTATTGGGGAAATAACCAAGAGAACGCAGGCTCCTGTATTGAAATATTTTGATGTAAAGAAAGCAGTGACGAATCAATGTGATGCGAGTAGTTTCGGGCTAGGAGCTGTATTAATGCAGGATGAACATCCCGTAGTATATGCGTCGCGGACTTTAACAAAAACAGAACAACAGTATGCTCAGATTGAGAAAGCGTGCTTAGCCATTGTTTTTGCGTGCAAAAGGTTTGATCAGTATCTGGCAGGGAAGCATAACATTGCTGTAGAATCAGATCATTTAACTATTACAGTATTACGATACTACTTGAGGATCATAAACAAGTTGAAGGTTGAGTGGGAACTGGTTTATTGTTCTCATTCTTATACTAACTTAGGCTATAATTAATCTACTACTTATACTACAATACTAATACTAGATAATACATTTGTATGTACATAACACTTCTTTCCCTTTTTAATTTAAATTATATACCAATTCATTAATATATTTATACATAAAATTTCTTCCATTCGGTTTTTAATTCAAATTGCATTTTTATTCATTTAAGTAATTAAGTACTGTTTTTCTTTTTCTTTCATTTTCAATATTTGTAATTTACATTTTTCTTTTTAGTTCTCTTAGATCGTCTTATTTGTATAACGTCACTTTTTGAATGTTCGTTTGGTGGGCTATCATCCTGTAATAATTCTTGTCTACTTCGTTTTCGACATCGCATTTCTTCTTCCTCCATTTTTTGTTCAAAAGGATCTCTTATGTTTGGAGAAAACCTCACTCGTTTAACATGATAGGCCTTTTTTAAATCTCCTATATGTGCCACCCTTTCGTTACCATTATTCATTTTAATTTTAAATAAACTTTTACTTATCTTTATAATAATCTCAGCTAAAACATAATTAACATAAGTTTTGTGAACATGCCTGTATCTAACAATTTCATTTGGTACAAATTTGTCTTCATTTTTAAAATCATCTATTTTACAATTTTTTTAACTTTATTTTCATTTTTCTGTGTCGAGATTCAGCTATTTCAGCGAGTGATGATTAAATCTCCTGTATGTGCCACCCTTTCGTTACCATTATTCATTTTAATTTTAAATAAACTTTTACTTATCTTCATAATAATCTCAGCTAAAACATAAATAACATAAGTTTTGTGAACATTCCTGTACCTAACAATTTCATTTGGTACAAATTTGTCTTCATTTTTAGAATCATCTATTTTACAATTTTTTCAACTTTATTTTCATTTTTCTGTGTCGAGATTCAGCTATTTCAGCGAGTGAGATGAGATGACTCGCCTTACTCGCCGACTTATCTCACTTCACTCGCAAAAGTGATTCAGCTATTCAAGTGAAATGAGTAGGTTCGAATTGAGTTTCGAACATGAGACAAAGAATAAATATAAAAGAGCTAGATTCTACCTCCTTGTCACAGTCGTTAAGCAAATTAAATGAAATAACAAAAATACAACAATGTAAACATTGGAATCTTTAATAAAGGATTATCTTTTGTTTTAATAATTTTTTTGTCGTAATTAAAGTTTAATGTTTGTTTTCACCCTTTAAGTTTAATAGGGTCGAAGGTGAATAGAATATTATTTTATTAGCATTCGCACATTAAATTAACCAAATCGCAAATAGGTTTAACCTAAACGCAAATAAGTTTCACCCAAGCGCAAATAGATTTAACCCAAACGCAAATAGAACTAACCCAATCGCAATTCGAATTAAACAAAACGCAAATAGAGTTAAACTATTAACAAATCATTTTAACCAAAACGCGAATTGAATAAACCTTAGCTTGATTTATTGTTCCAGGTGTACTTTTTGGGTCTAATGGATTTTGGTATCCATAACTGTTAAAAAGCCATTATTAAGGGATTGGCCTTTTATTTTTGGTAAGTTCCTGAAAAAATGCGCAAAACTAGTTGAATTTACAATTGGGGTTTTATCAAAATCTTATGGTTAACTTTTCCTACTGTTATAACCCTTCCATTTCTTCACCACACAGCTGGAACAACAAGTTGAGTCCGGGTTAATTCAATTTGCGTTTTGGTTAAAATGATTTGTTAATAGTTTAACTCTATTTGTGTTTTGTTTAATTCGAATTGCGATTGGGTTAATTCTATTTGCGTTTGGGTTAAATCTATTTGCGCTTGGGTGAAACTTATTTGCGTTTAGGTTAAACCTATTTGCGATTTGGTTAATTTAATGTGCGAATGCTATACATATGTGCATATGATAATAAAATAAGATTTAAGGATCAGTAAAGGGTAGTTGTTTTCATCAACGTTGTTGTTTTTTTTTCGATTCCTATCCATGAATAGGAATTCTTGAGAAAAGCACATATACCTATCCAAAACTGGAAATTTACCAACACATACACCAAGTCACTGCGGAAATATCTGGCGAGTAATCTGACATTTAATTTCACTCGCTCACTCACTCACTTTTGCTACCTGTCCCGAGATTCAGCTATTTCAGCGGGTGAGATGAGATGACTCGCCTTACTCGCCGACTCATCTCACTTCACTCGAAAAAGTGATTCAGCTATTTAAGTGAAATGAGTAAGTTCGAATTAAGTTTCGAATATGAGACAAAGAATAAATATAAAAGAACTAAACTCTACCTTCTTGTCACACTCCTTACGCAAAATGAAATGAAACAGCAAATACAACAATGTAAATATTGGAATCTTTAATAATGGAGTATCTCTTGTTTCAATTATTTTTTTTTGTCGAAATTAAAGTTTGAAGTTAGTTTCCAGAAATAAAAAGTTAAATAGTGTCGAAAGTGAATAGAATATAATTTTATTTGATATACATATGTGCATATGATAATAAAATAAGATTTAAGAATCAATAAAAGGGTAGTTGTTTTTATCTACGTTGTTGTTTTTTATTTCGTTACCTATGCATGAATAGGATTTCTTGAGAAAAGCACACATACCTATCCAAAACTGGAAATTTACCAACACATACACCAAGTCACTGCGGAAATATCTGGCGAGTAATCTGACATTTCATTTCACTCGCTCACTCACTCACTTTTGCTAGCTGAATCGATTTTCGACGAAAAGTGACGCATCTCACTCACTCCCTCCGGTTTCGAATTAGCTGAATCTCGACACTGGTTGAGATTTGGTTTAATTTTTGGAGTTCTTAATACATTTTCCCTTTTTGTTTTCAAAATTAATTGACTTAGTACAGTATTTGGTCTATATCGATACCTTCCCGTAAGAATGTATCAAGCGACATTTCAAAAATTTTAAAGGAATCGAAAAAAAGCTCTGGTCCAGTTATTTATTTATATATTTAAGAAAATAAAAAGATTTGGAACGGAATTTTCAACTCAAAATGCTTCGAAAAATCTGTTTACTACAACAAAATACCCAAATAAATAATTGAATTAGAGGTATTTTAAAAATTTAATTTAAAATAAATTTAAATTTTTTTTTTTTTTTATTAAGTAGCAACTTTTTTAAAGAATTTTTAAAGGTTAGAACTGCCCTCTCGGCTAGTCCGTTTGATTGCGGATGATACGCTGGTGATTTTAAGGCTTTGATTGGATTTTTGTCACAGAATTCTAAAAATTCATGGGACGAAAAGGGTTGACCATTATCCGTCACATTTTCCTTTGGCAAACCGAAATATGCAAAAAATGTTCGCAAAGTTGTTATTAACGATTGAAACGTGGTGCGATTCAACACTTTTACATCCATGACTAACATATTAAAACCTTCTACATGACAAAAATCCATGTGGATCCTCTCAAAAGGCTCGTAAACTGTCGGCCACGGATTTAAATCTGCTGATATATTTTTTTCTTTTCAGATATAGCACAAATTTCACATTCTCTTATATACCATTCTATTTCTCGATCCATACCTATCCACCAAACATATTCTCTACCTAGTTGTTTCATTCTGACACTTCCAATATGACTGTCATGTAAATAACCCAATATCTGAGACTTAATGCCCTCTGGAATAATGATTCTCTCACCATAAAACACACAACCGTTTTCTGCGGATAAAGCCTCGATTTTAGTTAAATATTGTTTTATATTGTTCATAATGATTCTCTGGGAATCCATGCATAACAAATTTGTACAATTTATTTAAAGTTTCATCTTTTTGCGTAGCCTCTGCTATATTCTCTAACTTAATAGGAAGTTCATTTGACACATCAAACCAATTTATAAATTGTTCATCCCCTGTACCTTCTTCTAATGGCAACCTGGACAACGCATCGGCATTCTGCATTCTACTGCCAGAACGGTATTTCACCTCGTAATCATACATAGATAGTTCTACAGACCATTTTTGCAGACGACTTAGTGCGATTGCCGTTTTTCCTTTTTTACCATTAAATATCTCTTGCAACGCCTTATGGTCAGTGCAAATAGTAAAATGCTTTCCGTAAATATATTTATGAAACTTGCGTACGGAAAACATTATGGCTAGTGCCTCTCTATGGGTTTGTGCGTTACCTCGTTCCGCTTTACTCAACGCGCTCGAAACAAAAAACACTGGGCGCTCTTGCCCGTCAATAATATGTGATAAGACACCACCGACACCATATGGACTAGCATCACAAATAACAACTATCGGAAGATCGGGGTTATAGTGAGCAAGCAATTTGTTTTCCAGTAGCAATTTCTTACTCTTCTGAAAAACCCTTTCACAACTTTCTGTTCATTTGAACGGCATATTTTCCTTCTTCAAAGCCGCATAAAGTAAATGAAATTCACCTGACAAATGTGGAACGTAACGAGAGTAATATTGTAACAATCCTAAATAAGATCTGAGCTTGCTTTCTGAGTCTGGTGAGGGAGCAGACCAAATTGCTTCAATTTTCCGTAAAGTTGGACGAATACCTTCCGCACTAATCCGGTGTTCCAAATATTCCACTTCACTTTCAAAAAACTTACATTTGACACCATTGACTCTAACGTTAAACTCTTCTAGTCTCTTTAAAACAATCTCTATATTTTCAAAGCACTCCTCCATGGTATCGCCAGCTATTAAAACGTCCCTAACCTTGTCAATGCCAAGCTAAATTTGATCTATTACCTTCTGAAATTCGGCAGGAGCTATACTCACTCCAAAGGGTAACCTATTGTAACGATACAAACCCTTGTGCGTTATAGTCGTAAGGTATTCTTTCGACTTATCACTAACAGCCAATTGCTGATATGCTCCAGCAAAATCCAGCACACAAAATAATTTACCACCAACCGATGCCAACAAATCTTCTACAGGTGGAAGTGGGTAAAACAAAGGTTGAATAAATCTATTGATCGTGACTTTTAGGTTAGGTTAGGTGGGGTGATGATCCGGCAAGCCAAAAACATCTCACTCGGATCTCAATGGATCCATTGTGCTCCCCGAGATGTGAGAAATGTAGGAATAGGAGGGAAAGAGGAGGGATTTAGTGGAAGTTTTGGGAATTTGGTGCCTCCCTGAACCATCCTGTGCTTTGAATGAATTTCAGGATGTTTTTCAGTGGCAAAAGAGAGACGTCGCCCAGTTCGTCGAAGAAATATTCTCCGAGGGCTGCTTTTTTTGTTCTGGCTAGGCTGGGGCATTCACAGAGGAAGTGAGAAGAGCACTCCTCCACCTCTTCGTCCTGACACCCTCTGCATAAGTCAGATGTGCCGATGCCCATTCTGCTCATGTGGGTTTCCATTGAGTTGTGATCCGTAAGGATTCCAACCAAGAGAGACAATTGAGGTCTGCTTAGCTTAAGTAAGTACTCCGTTTTGTTCTTTGAAATATCTGGCCAAAGATTCCTTGAAACCCGACAGGTGTCAATTGTTGACCATCTATCGTTAGCGGCCTTGAGGAAGCTTTGGTGAATTCTACTCTTTTCTTGCTCCAGTGGCATAAGTACCCAAGGTACAGTTTGGCTCGGTTCAAGGATCGTGACTTTACAATTCATGCATATCCGCAAATTTCCATCCCTCTTCATAACTGCCACAATCAGAGTTGCCCATTTATTATGCGTTACTGGTTCCATAATACCTATTTTACATAACCTATCGAGTTCATCTTTCACCCGTTTCCTCATACCGTAAGGCACTGTATATCCCTTTAAAAAAACCGGCGTAGTCTCTGGCATTAATTTTATCTCTACCTTGAAATTTTTGATCGGTTCACTAAAATCACCCGAAAAGACTTTCTTATATTTCTCTTTAAGAAAATTGACTAAAAATTCTTTGTTTTTCATACTAAAATTCATTGAATGCACACACGATTCGTTTGTTGCCATTCCGATTTTGTTTTGATTTTTACTAAATGACCTTCGCCAATCAGGATAAATCACGTCAAGCCAGTTCCTGCCCAACAATGGACGAATATATTTGTTTGTTCTTAAAATCACCAGACGTAAATCATAAAATCTTTTTACCGTATTATTTGAAAGAGCTCTGCCAACAAGACTTAAATTTAATAGATAAAAAGTCAATTAAACACCTTATAGTCTTGTTTCAATAAATTTATTTGTTTATGACGCGTTTCGGCCATTAGCCATCATCGGATCAAAATCGACTAGAAAATTTTTTTCCTTTACAAATAACATTTACATTCTTAATTAAGAACAAAAAGCTTTTCATAATTATATAAATTCAAAAGCAACAAAATTAAACAAGAAAGCTTTGAAAGCTTTAACAAAAAATAATAAACAAAAATCAGCTGGGCTATTCTTTTCTGCAAATCTTCATCAGCGGTGAGTCAGCAAATCCACAGTTGTCGTTAAGCGCTACTTTATGTAGTTTGTTGATGTAAATCGACTCCCATACATTTAACTGCCTAAAACCCTGAACCTCTTTCAATAGAGAAATGTTGTCGTTCATCACTCCGTGCTGCTTTTGATTTCTCCTCCCTCTTCCCGTTGCACTATTTTCGTGGTGTGCATGCTTTCATTGTATATCCAATCTATAGTATTCTCATGAAACACGATTTTGTAGGTAGACATTTGGTCGATAGGTTCGCTGTGATCGCCTTACCGAGATCCCTTAACAAAAAGCAAAAGTTGTCTTCTCCGTTTTGTTTTGAATATCCAGCTGATGGTCTCTAAATCTTTTCTTAAGTGAGAGAGAGGTTTGGCCTATGTAGACAGCATTGCACCCGCTGCTTATATATTCCCGATTTGTCAAGTGGGTCCGTCTTGTGTTTTGTGTTTTCTAACAATTGTGCGCTCAGACTTGTAGGCTTATTTGATATTGTTGCGACTGAGAACATTAGAAATTTTGTTGGTGAGAGCAGGATAATAAATCATTTTTGCCCACTTGACCACTGAAAGCTCCGACGTCATTTTATCCGCAAGCAACTTTATATTTTGTTCTTTAAATTGTTTTTGTAGTTTCTTTTTGGTTGTATTTTGTATGATGTTTTCATTTAACTCATTAAAGCCTAGTACGCTGCTGATGCGAAACGAAATTTTTAGTTGGTCTCCAACAAGACAACGAAATGCTTACGAAACCACAGCGAAAAAATATTAATTGACAGTTACACCAATTCAAAATATCAAAACAAATCCAACTGAAAAAACAGAACACACACAGCCACGCTGGAAGCAAAGAAACAACAAATATACCCACAAAAAAACACAAATGTCATTTTTCCGCACACAATAAATGGCCTGGGTAATTAATTGTGTGCGAAAAAAGAGTGTAGACTTCTCCAAAAAATATGCAACAATTTCCAATTTCGTTCATCGAACAGCGTACTGCAGAACGAAAAGTAAAACTAAATTTTTCGTTTATGATTGCATTGTGTCATTTTGTATGGGATTTTTCGTTTCGCATCAGCAGCGTACTAGGCTTAAGGGCGGTATTCACCGACGGCTCATAACTTAAGAGGCTCACAAACCTATTCACCAAGCAATATTAGTGAATATTTATGAGCGCTCATAAAACTTATGAGTGGTCCTGACCACTCTTAAGTTATGAGCGCTCTCTTCGAAAACTTGTTCGGAATCATTCGAAATAAAATGTCACTTCCTAACTCTCTATCTCTATCTTTCACTACTGTCACAGGTTTTTATCTGTTTTGTGTTCTTTGTTTTATTTAATTGTTAAAATAAATATTTCCTTTTCAAAATTCAAGTTACAATTATGTATTCAATTATTGGTAGTTGATATTTGTGTACCTTTGCATAAATTGCCTTTATTTAAAAAAAAAATATGCTTCTTGTTTGGACGAAGAGCAGTGAAGTGTTCGTGTTTTTATTTCCAACCTAAAAGCCACTTTCTAAAAGAACTTTCTGAATATATTTAAATAGTTTTTCCTTTCTGGATTCTGTAATACGTATGTACCTAAAGAGCATTTTCTGTAGCTAATTATTATTAATTATTATTTCAGATTATTCGTGTCATAAAAAAAATCCGTGGTTTACCATCAACATCGCCAGTAATTCGATTCAATACAGATTTCCAAATTCTACGCCAAAAAGTCGCGCAGTAGATTGAAGTTGCACATTAGAAAAATCATTGACATGACTTGGAAACTTAAGTTGCTGAATTTGTGCAAAAATGGACAAAGCTCAAATTACAAATTTGGAGAGCATGTCTATCTCAAACTCATGAACGGTAAATATCAAGTTATTACAAAATATTTGACACTCATACTGATATGGTTTCAGAGTTCAATCAAATGCCTACAAGTACTGGTTCTTCATTTATAATCTACTCCAAGAATACATCCAGGATCACAAAATCGATTCATCCTACACTTATATGAAATACACCAAGAAACGTTTTGCTGAAGGTGAAACAATGGAAACTGAACAACAGAAAACTTCTCAAAGATCTCACCCAATTACATCCTTCGCATTATGAAACAATTTGTCGAACTGTCCAGCTACGGTGATTTTCAAGGTCGTTTGGATTTGCTTAAATCCTTTGAGCTGTACCTACATTATGTACAAATTGGCGAAGAGGAAAAGAAGACCACTCTGATTGCTGGTCTACACAATCTTAGTCAATTCGCGGCTGAAATCGATGAGAACAAGAAGTCAATTCGTGCTCCAAGTGAAAAGAAGCCCAAAGAGTTTGTTAAGATAGAATCACAAATAATCATATACAGATGTCTCAGCCCCATAGAAAAAAATGTCTTAAGAAATTGCCTTACCTGACATCGTCTTACCTGACAAAGCAAAGATACAACAGCCTTAACAACGAAAGATACAAAAGCCCAGCAGCGGTAGGTGACAAAGATACAAAATCTAGAAAAAAAAATTCGTTTCTCATTCTCATTAAAACAAGTAGGTAAGGTACACGCATCTCTTTCTCTCTGTTGTCATTTTTGTTCGTGAACTCTATTTCCCCTTGATTTATTTTATTTTTATTTGTTGGGTTTCGTGGACTACCTCAATCCTCATGATGTGTGTGTGTTGTTTTTTTTTTATTATGCTGGCTGCTGTTTCTGTGTGCATTGGTTTGGCACTTTGGCAGGCGTCTATGTGGCTGGTGGTTGTTTTGTTTTTGTATTTCATTTTTTGTAGGAGTTTGCGGGTTGTGATTTCGTAAAGATCTTTTTGTTTTGAATTGGAACTTTCTTTGGTAAGGAAAATGTGATTTGATGAATGATTTTCTTGTAGGGAAATTTTGATTCGCTTATAACTTTGGATCTATGGATCGGATCTTGATAGTTAATCCCTCTAAATAAAGGAAAAATAACAAACAATATTTAGGAAGGTATATTGCGTATTTATATGGATTTTTATACAAACATGTAAACAGTTATTATGTATACAATTAGAAAATGAACTAAGGGTGAGGTGGACACAAGGTAAATTGTATTTTTTGTGAGTAGATATGAAGGAATAGGTAGATGTAGATAGGTACTCAGGTACATTGTAGGTATTTATCTACTTTATTTAAAATATAAAAGCTTATGGAAAATGTCAATATTTTGATAAGCTAGTTATTTAGGTAGATACTAAAATAATAGGTGGTATCGACAAGCAAATTAATGCAACATGACAGTTAGCGGATATCCTTTTATTAAAATTAAGATATTTAAATAATAAGATAATTAAATAATTCAAAAAAGGTTAAAAAAAACAGATATATCTATGGTTTTAATACAATAAGTAATCAGTATCAAAACAGTAGAGAAAAACTTATTCAAATTTGAATCCGCATTTTAGATATATACATACAGTTGCGGTCAAAATAATAGTAGTACAAGTAAAAGAAATGCAGAACCTTGATTTTGTAAGTTTTATATTGCGTTGATAGTAAAAAACTGTTACACTTTGACTAAATAACATTTTTTTAATGATCGGGTACAAATACATTTTTTCTTGCAACGGTAATATGACAAATAAACAACCGTTATTAATCAAAGCTACGAATTCTTCCGGTCAAAATAATAGTAGTGCACCGGTTTATGTGAAGAAAAATTATTTTTATCTTTTATTTCTAAAATTCAACTTTAAAAAAAACGTTGGTTTTTGTTTATCCATTACACCTTCATAGTTTTTATTGAAAAATTGGGGATTTTTTTGCCAGCAATGGGCAGAGGCAAACACTGAACATCGGAATAGCATGTCCTAGTTAGAAGACTGATATCGGAAGGCAAAACTTTTGCGCTGGTTCAATGCCTAGTTGCATGCTCACCAAGAATGGTAAGAAAAGCCATTATTTAATTTCCAAAGCCAGAAAATGGCAGGTGGAAGCCGCTATTTCCACCAAAGTTGATAAAATGAGTCATCAGGCATTTCAAAATAAATCCCTTTGCGCCAGCTTCTGAAATTAAAGGCATATTTTATGTTGATGGCATCAATAAAACAGTTTTTAGAAGTTCACGAGAACATGTTCAAGGCGCCCACAACCCTAGAGAGGTACCATTGATGACAAAAAACAATGTAACAAACAGATTGCAATTGAGGACCGTTTTTGCAAAACTCAACAAATCCATTTTGCTAATTTTTCAGGAGAAGGTTTTTTCTTTCCTATTTGAATAAAAATAACAATACTAGAAAAGTATTAATGCAGATCTCTTCTTCGCTGCATATCTCATCGGCAGGTTCATTTCCGTCGGAATTTGTTCAAAGCATTCACCTAGATTTTGACCCCAAAAATCGTGCGTTTTTTCAAAACAACACAAAGTCGTATTTTTGTTGAGTTTTGCAAAAACGTTTAGTTTTCATATGAAATAAATAAATACAAAAATTGATATAAAATCTATAAATTAAACAAAAAAAAATAAAATAAATTTATATTAACGTTAAAATAAATATAAGAAAAATAAATAAATTATATAAAAGTGAAAAGCCCTTTTAAAATAATAGGTAACTTAAATACAAAAAGTTTTTGAAATGTCAAAGTGTTTTTCGATATTTTCAGAAGACTCGTTTGCGTTGGCTGATTATATTTTTTGTAGAACTTGTAAGGATTATCTAAAATAACCGAACAATTTATCAGTTTCTCGACATCATCCATTTATTAGGTGGGGGTTTTATTTTTTCGGGATTTCTTCGAACTTACAGATATCGAAAGCGCTTGAAAACTGTCTTTGGTTGTACCCCGATGCATATGCACTCATACAATTTTTTCCGGGGGGGTGGGAGTGTTCCGGGGGGAGCATATTTTCCCAGAAAGCGGGTGGCGAAATCATGAAAACCAATAGAAAACAGACGAGTTCTTGCGAAAAGTCCATAGCAAAAATTTAAAAAAATTTGCTTAAAATTAAAATTAGCTTAAAATTAAAATTAAATTAAAATTAAATTTAGCTAAAATTAAAATTAGTTAAAAACGAATTCACTCTTTAAATCAATATAGCGGCAACCCTCCAAGGCGCTGATGGTCGAAAATTTGGTCTTAAGCTTTCTGTATGGTACTTTATAGAAGTCAAGAAAAAAATTCCTTCCCCAAAATTTTGTTACAAAAAGTCTAAGTTGACTGGAGTATATTTTTACATAATTTTTTAATAAACATAATACATTAGACGCTCAATTTAGTCAGTCTCGAACTATCCACAATAGTGAACACCCAAAATTTTATATAAAAACGTATTTTGTATAAAAATTTCACGCAAGCATTTTACATATCTTGAGAGCTCTGAGGAATTGTTTCTGTTTTTTATTTAGACTTGAATTAAGGCCTTGTTTAATGTTTAATAAAAATTAAAAACATTCACATCGAACTAAATGTGCATTTTGGATCAAATTCGCCTTAAGAAAGCCTTAGAAAACTCCCGATCGAAAAAGTGAACAATCTCGAAACAGTGAACAGGCCTTGTTTTTATTACTTCACTATATCGAGCGTCTACTGTATATGTAAATGTTCACTTCAGAAAATCAAGTTTTGGTATTAAATTTCTGTATAGGTACCTTTCCTACCTACATTCGAAGCATGGTAATTTAACTTGCCAAGCAAATGAATTTGAAGTTATGTAATTTGAAAGTAATTTTAAATGGGAATTCTAGAAACTAATTTTGGATATGTTTTAAGAACCACTCACCAGTGTTCTGAGACTATCCGCACGAAATTTTCTTTTATTATAATTTGTTTGGGGCTAAACCATAGATTTACTTGACTAAAATCATAAGAATATATTGATTTTTATCCTGAATTTTTATCATACAAATACGAATTTGTAACAAAATAAGAAGGTACTTATTAACGTAACGTAAAATAACAATCATATAGGTACAAAATGTAATCTCTTTGGTTAAACTTTTCTAAACATTTTTTTTTGAAAACGATTTCTTCAAAATATATATGCAGGTAAAGTCATTAAATGAACTTTAATCGAAAATAACTAAAAAAAGGAAAGATTCCTGACTTAAAAAAGCGTAGCTACTAAAGTAATTTGCCGCCGTTGTTTCTTAATGATTATTGATTTTGTTTCCATCCTCTATACATTTTTCTAGCGAATTGTCCCTTCCGCCTCAACCGTTGAAAAGAACCACCCTCCTAATAGATTTTCTTCTAACTAAAAAGTCTTTTTTTTTGTCGTACCTACATATCTTAAGTGAATCATCCTATATTAAACAATACAAAAAAAAGAGGTGTAAAATTTAAAGCTAACAGCACCAGCGCCAGCGGTATAAAATTAATCATAAAAACACCTTAAAAACGTCCTTAAAAGCTACCCACCTAACGTAGGTATGTAGTTCTTTTTTATGTTTCCATTATAGGTACCACCATATGTGCATATTAGGGTGGTCCTTAAATTGGACATTGTTTTGGATAGCCCTCATTCGATTCAAAACATTGAAAAACAATTTCCCTAATTTTTTCAGAGTTTTATTTCACCCCCCTGGTCTCCCTTTTTTCACTTCAAGGTACAAATAATGGAGTTAGGGTGATTCTTATAACACGCAAAAAAAAAGTCGGAACTTATAGATTAGATTCAGACGAAAACAAAATCATATCGGAGGGGGGGTCTATTCCCCCCCGTTCAGGCAGGAGGGGCAATTTTCTAAAAATTTGACCAAAACTAGAAAAAATTTATTAAAAAACAATGGCATGCTATAGCTTCTTTTAAAAGCCATGAATCCAGTCTCTAATATATTTTTTAAATGAAGTTTTTATTGTGAATTGTTTTTGAAAAAATAATTTTCAAACCTTAAAAATAAAAACAAAAATAATTGTTTTTTACGTTTGAAAACTATTTTTTTCAGAAACTATTTACAATAAAAACTTGATTTAAAAAATATATTAGAGACTGGATTCATGGCTTTAAAAAAAGCTATAGCAT
Organism: Dasysyrphus tricinctus; assembly: GCA_963921185.1. Taxonomy (NCBI): domain Eukaryota; kingdom Metazoa; phylum Arthropoda; class Insecta; order Diptera; family Syrphidae; genus Dasysyrphus; species Dasysyrphus tricinctus. The sequence goes on along the minus strand of OY992534.1, from coordinate 45,515,448 downwards.
GCCATTGTAAGTGGTCCCGTTGTTTTTTAATATTTTTTTTTCTATTTTGGGTCAAACTTTTAGAAAATTACCCCTCCCGCCTGAACGGGGGGAAATAAACCTCCCCTCCGATACGATTTTTTCTTCGTCTGGATCTAATCTATAAGTTCCGACTTTTTTTTTTGCGTGTTATAAGAATCAGCCTAACTCCATTATTTGTACCTTGAAGTGAAAAAAGGGAGACCAGGGGAGTGGAATAAAAATCTGAAAAATTATGAAAATATTTTTTCTCCACTTAGAGTCATTTGATGCCTATCCAAGTTGGATTTTAAAAAAAAAACCCAAAATAAGGACCACCCTAGTGCATATACATATATCTATTCTATTCATCTATTTGTTTCCTTTTTCTAATCAACAAATTCAACTTCAAAATGTTTAATGTTATTATAATCGCAAGAAATTAACTTTTAGCACCATATATTGCTTTTAGAATAAGGATGCTGCAAAAAAATTACATGCTTACATACATACCTACAGACATTATCAAAAAAAAAACATCACATATAGTACGGGGTAGTTAGACTTTTGCTGGGAAATAATTCAAACATGCACTTTGACTTTGATATTCAAAAGGGTATAAGTACACGAACCGAAAACCACATTTTTCACAACTGCACCTAGAGTCATTTGGCCGCCATTTTGTTTTTAACGGCTTTTTTTGTTATCAGACGTAACTCACGCATTTTTGACGCTACGAAAAAAAAATGTGAGACAAACTTGTAGAAAATTTAACTGTCTACAAAATATGTTAAGTAACTTTTTTCGATAAGTGCTTTTTTTAAAAAGTTATACTGCATTTTCTTAAAAAAAGTAGGGGTTGATTTTGGTATATTCATCATATCTTATTTTTTTGTTCTAAAAAAAAAAAAAAAAAATCGAGATAAAAGTTATAGTCCCTTCAATTATCTATATTTTTTGCCTCAACAGTTTTGTTATACGGCTTACGGTTCTCGCCCTGTAGCGCATATTAGTAGTAGAGAACTGTATAGAATCATATATTTTTAACTACTTGACTTCTGCTGGTAAATAGAAACCTCGAGGTTCGAAAGTTAATTAGTACTCGAGCCGAAAACATCATTCTTCACAGCTGGCCGTAGAGTCATTTAGCCACCATTTTGTTTTTAACGTTTTTTATATCTTCGCAAGTAACTCACTTTTTATTTATGCCAGTCAAAAAAGTTGTAGAACAAACTTGTAGAACATTTAATTTCCTACAAAATGTTTCTGGTAACTTTGTTTGATAAGTACTTTTTTAAAATTGTACTGCCTTTTGTTTTGAAAAAGGGTTTCTTTTCAATTTATGTTAGAAGTTATAAATGATCCCTTAGAAATAAATGGATAACAACCTTTCTCGATGACTTCAATTTATTAAAAAAAGATAGAAATTCAGTATGTTACATTTCAGGTTAGATATGACATAACAATAAATGACAATGATAATAAAAGCTTAGTTTTAAGTGATATACATTATTTTGAACAAGGATGTTGTGTTTTATTCAACAATTTATCATACAAAAATAAATGTCGAAATAAAAGTTGTAGGTAGACCTTTCAATTATCTATATTTTTTGCGTAAATATTTTTTTCTTATGCGGTATATTTCTGTAGCGCATATATATGTATATTCAAGAAATCCGTACAGGATTGGATGTTTTATTTTTGTCATAATTTTGTTTAGTTATATTCGTATCATAATTGGCTATACTCAAACAAATAATTGACGACATGACTCTCTTCCACCCCACCCTCAACATAGAGTTTTTCACTACAAAAACGAGCGAACAACAAAGAAATAGAATCTGATTTATCATAATTATTAGACTGTTTCCAAAAAAAAGTTTTCTTAAAAACAGGCTCTAGAGTTTCAGTTAAGCGCAAAAAGATGTCTGTGAAAATGTGGGCTCTTAAAAATCATGTTTAGACATGCCTCGTCGCAGATTTCGGTTTTCCATACGATTTGTATGGGAGAAAACTCCTGTTTGTATTTGGGTTTTTATAACTTTATGCATAATAACAAGTATTTTAACTCACTACTTAAGTTTTTCTTATAGAAAATTGAACTTTCTACCCAAAAGGTCTTGATGTGTTTTATCGTAAATACAGCCGTTTTGAAGTTACATCCATTTAAACCCAGTCGATTAAATTATCTTAAATTAATCTAACATTTAACATTATTTTAAAAATTTAAGATATTAATTTGGGAATTTCTATGTAATTTCCCACAAAAGTTCTGAAGTCATTTCTCGATTAGAGTGCGATATTAGTTAATTTTACAATTCGGAATTATAGTTGAACTATACGCAAATAATTTAAACTATTAACAAATAATATTATAAGGTATACCGCATAAGAAACAAATATTGAGGCAAAAAATATAGTAATTGAAAGGTATACCTACAACTTTTATTTCGACATTTATTATAAGAAACCCTTTTTTATCAAAATGCAGTACAATTCTAAAAAAGTACTTATCGAAAAAAGTTACAAGAAACATTTTGTATTAAATTAAATGTTCTACAAGTTTGTTCTACAACTTTTTTGTCTGGCATAAATAAAAAGTGAGTTACTTGCAAAGATATAAAAACGTTAAAAACAAAATGGTGGCTAAAGGACTCTACGGCCAGCTGTGAAGAATGATGTTTTCGGCTCGAGTACTAATTAACTTTCGAACCTCGAGGTTTCTATTTACCAGCAGAAGTCAAGTAGTTAAAAATATATGATTCTATACAGTTCTCTACTACTAATATGCACTACAGGGCGAGAACCGTAAGCCGTATAACAAAACTGTTGAGGCAAAAAATATAGATAATTGAAGGGACTATAACTTTTATCTCAATTTTTTTTTTTTTTTTAGAACAAAAAAAATTAGATATGATGAATATACCAAAATCAACCACTACTTTTTTTAAGAAAATGCAGTATAACTTTTTAAAAAAAGCACTTATCGAAAAAAAAATACTTAACATATTTTGTAGACAATTAAATTTTCTACAAGTTTGTCTCACATTTTTTTTTCGTAGGGTCAAAAATGCGTGAGTTACGTCTGATAACAAAAAAAGCCGTTAAAAACAAAATGGCGGCCAAATGACTCTAGGTGCAATTGTGAAAAATGTGGTTTTCGGCTCGTGTACTAATACCCTTTCGAATATCAAAGTCAAACTGCATCTTTGAATTATTTCTCAGAGCTCCATATAATGAAATCTAATTACCCCGTACTAATATTTTTGCCATCATCAGAAATATCTCCGCCACAAAAAAAATCTTTCTTTACCTATCCTCAAGGCCGCAAATGATATCCTATACATGCATACAATTACAATGGAGAAATTAGTTCATACTTTTTGTTCATCGTTGCATGCCTCAGACAAAAAAACGTAGATACCTACTCAACAACCGGCAAAGCAAAGTAAAAAAAAAATAACACTGCCTTGATCGTTGCTTAAAGGGCAAAGCGAGCATTGCAGAAACAAAAACGAAACCGACAGAGAAGAAGAGATAGACATAGATATTTTCCAACAGACAACAGAGTCAAAGATACAAAATTCTGGGGAAGGTGCTTTCATTTTTGTAGTAAAACTAGCTTTTTAAAAGCTTTGAAAAATATAGCTTTTTCAATTTCATAGGTCATTTTGCTCCATAGGCGTGAGACATCTGGATATGATTATTTGTGATAGAATCTTACAGTAAAAACTTGTCTTACTTCAGCATGCGAGCAATGTTGCTAGAGTTCATCGAAGCTTGAAAGAGTTCCTCAACGAATATCAAAATCAATTGATACAGAAAATAAACCCAGCCTTCCAGTCCAAAGATCCTATTTCGAAAGATTATAATTATGAGAAAAAGTATCGTATATTCTTCCAGCACATAATTGTCATCCGTTTAAAATTTTAATCAAATCTTTTCAGCCCTTTGAGCGTGATTGACTAACACACATCTGGCTTCGTTTAGTTTTCGATAGTCTACCACGACCCTCCAACGCTTCTCTCCATCAGGTCCCGGTTTTTTGGGAACTACCAACAGTGGTGAATTCCAAGGACTCTTGCTTTTTTCTTTAACTCCTTGGTCCACCGAGAAGTTATAGAGAAACAAGTTTCTGAAATGTTGGACCAAGGAGTTATAGAAAAAAGCAAGAGTCCTTGGAATTCACCACTGTTGGTAGTTCCCAAAAAACCGGGACCTGATGGAGAGAAGCGTTGGAGGGTCGTGGTAGACTATCGAAAACTAAACGAAGCCACGATAGGCGACGCTTTCCCACTGCCTAGAATAGAAGATATTCTGGACCAGCTGGGTCATGCTCGATACTTTACCACTCTAGACCTTGCAAGCGGCTACCATCAAATACAAGTGAGCGAAAAGGATAAAGAAAAAACGGCTTTTAGTACTCCTGGTGGACATTATCATTTTCGGCGAATGCCATTTGGTTTAAAGGGGGCTCCTGCGACATTCCAGAGATTGATGAATTTCGTTCTCACTGGAAAGTCTGGTTTAAAATCCTGGGTCTATATGGATGATATACTGGTATTTGCGAGTAATCTCAAATCATACATTGAATGTTTGGCAAATGTTTTAAACGATCTACGTTGTCATAACTTAAAACTCCAACCTGAAAAATGTTGTTTCCTCCAAAAGGAAATAGTATATTTAGGTCATAAATGTACAGCCGAAGGCGTTCAACCTGACCCAGATCGAGTTAATCCCGTAAAAAACTTTCCTATTCCCAAAACAGTTAAGCAAGTTCAATCATTCTTGGGCTTCGCGAACTATTATCGGAAATTTATACGCAATTTCTCAGAGATAGCAGCTCCAATCAATAAACTCCTGAGGAAAGACGTTAAATTCAATTGGGATGCTAAATGTCAAGATGCTTTTGAAAAACTTAAATCATTTTTAATCACCCCTCCTGTTTTAAGATACCCTGACTTTAGTAAACCCTTTATTCTAACCACTGACGCAAGTAATGAGGCCTTAGGTGCAGTTTTGTCCCAAGGAGACTTAGATAATGAACAACCCATTGCTTACGCAAGTCGATCCTTGAATAAAGCCGAAAAAAGATACTCCACGATAGAAAAGGAGCTTCTCGCTATTGTGTGGGCTGTCAAAAACTTTAGATGTTATTTATATGGGAGACCTTTCATAATTTTTTCGGATCACAAGCCATTACGTGGACAAGTAAACGTAAAGGATCCCACCAGCAGAATACTCCGATTACGACATAAACTGTCAGAATACAATTTCAAAATTGAATATAAAAAAGGAAAGGATAATGCTTGCGCGGATGCTTTGAGTAGAATACTTCTGCCACCTTTACCTGTTGATTCCGTTCTATGTTCAGTAGTTACCCGTTCTAAATCAAAAAAAAAGAACGAAAACACAAATGTGACTTCAGATAACAAAAGTGAACAAAGTGAAGAAAATAAATTAGAGCCTCAATTAAAGGACCAAACTAACAAAGTCACACTAAAAAAAGAAGTCAAATTGCTTAATGACCAAGACGAAATTAAAACAGTTTTACGAGACTACCACGATCTACCTCTCGGAGGACATCAAGGAATTTATAAAACTTTCAGAAGCATAAGAAATGATTTCAAGTGGAAAGGAATGCTAAAAGACATTGAAAAATACATCAAAAATTGCAAAAACTGTCAGACCAATAAAATAGGAAGAGAACATAAAATGCCGATGGAAATTTCAAATACTCCATACAAACCTTTTGAAAAAACTTATATGGATATTGTAGGACCCTTGCCGATCACTGAAAAAGGGAACAAATATATATTAACTTTTGAAGATGATCTCACTAAGTTTATGGATGTAGTGGCTATACCCGATATGGAAGCGAAAACTGTAGCTACAGCCTTTTTCGAAGAAATAATTAGTAGGTATTTAATACCGAAAATACTCGTTACTGATAATGGCTCGAATTTCACTTCTCAGTTGTTCCGTGAAACATGTAAGCTTCTAAAAGTAAAAAAGGTAGAAACAACTCCATATCACCCACAATCCAACGGTTCTTTAGAAAGATCGCATAGACCTTTAGTTGATTATCTAAGAACATTTGTAGACCAAAATCCATCTTCATGGGATAACCACCTACGGGCAGCAATGTTTGCCAGGAATAATTCTGTGCATGCGACTACGAAACTTTCACCAATTGAATGTCTCTTTGGATTCAAAGCTACGGTGCCTAACAATTTAAGTAGAGAACCCCAACCTTTGTATAATCACGAAAATTATTTTTATGTATTACGAAATAATCTTCAAAAAGCATATAAAATAGCTCGTGAAAATTTAATCGCTAGCAAAAACTCTTCTAAAAAATATTACGACTCAAAAATTAATCCCATTAGCTTTCACGTTGGTGATAAGGTTTTGCTTCGAAATGCAGCAAGAACCTCGCATTGGCAAGGACTTTTCCCTATTGCAGCAATAAATGGTCCAGTTAACGCTACTCTCCAAATAGGCAATCGAAAACGTCGCGTACATTTTAATCGATTGAAACTCTTCAACGAAATTTTATAATTTTCTTTCTTGAAGTCTCTGTCGAAAACAACGATGTAAAACCTATTAAATAAATAATTAAAAAAAAAAAAAAACTATAAAAAAAATTAACTTTGTATTGTAAAAACAAAAAAAAAAATCAAAAGTTGCATTGATAAAAATATTATACTGTAAAATTTCTAAAGATAATGTTTTACATATATGAAATTGATTAAATAAATATTTAAAGCAAAATAAAAATATTGCGATTTAGTAGATGTAAGTACCTTAATCGGAAAAGAAAAAATATATATATATATAAAATACAAATATTAAAAATAAACAATATAAGAAAAAATCAAATTGAACATACACAAAGAAAAGATAAACTAATATGTATAAAACAAAAAACAAATACTCTAAAAATAAAAAATAAAGAGTACAATGTTGAACTTAGTATGTATGTAGTAGAATTTTAATGAAGAGCAAAAAAAATCTAAATGTATATAAAAATATATAATAATAATATAGTAATTTGTTTAAGAATAATGACAAACACCTCGCCAACCCATTCTTTGTAAGGGGGGAGGAATGTTAAGTAATAAAAGTAAATATGTATCTAGGTCAAAAGAACGCACTTTGTAGCAATTGGCAATATTAACATGATTGATTATGAAAGCCACACGAGCCACGATAATATAGCCAAGTTGCACAAAGTGTGTGCAATTGCCCTAGATTACCGATTATTGTTAATTTGTAAATTTATATTAATAAAAGGCAGAGTGTACTGCAACCCATCAACCAAAACGGTCGTTATTACTTTAACACATCCGAAGAAGTAAGATTTACTATTTTTGAAATATTTTGCATCAGTTCAGTTCTTAGTACTTTTTTTAATTATGTATGTGAATTGTTCATCTGTTACATGCCAGCTCCACTGTGCATGAGCCATGCTAGACTATGAACGTTTCTTGAAAATAACTAATGGAGCCTCAAATATCCATGTCTGAGCAGTGACATATCCATACAAATCAGACTGCTGATTGGATTGTGGTTTGGATGTTGGGCATCGCTCATGTCTAGTGGAGCCAGCATGTTAGAAACAAAAAAAAAGCAAGCTAGGCCAAACCAAAAGTGTGACTGTGAATAGGAAAATTGAACAAAAACTAAAATTACAACTATAAACTCAAATTTAACAGAGTGATATGGATTTTTTCTTTTTATCCAATCGTTTTAGTTTTATTTATAACTAATTTATTTATTACAATTAAGGTCACTATACATCTCTTAGCTTTTTCACTCATGTTTTTTTGTTTTATATAAGTAAAATATTTTCAGGGTAAATAGAAAATCATGCCGGAATCAACTCAGGAAATTGGCCAAGATGTTTGCCATCAATGGATATTGGATGCCATTGCTAAGATTCGTTCACAAACACAGCGGCCAAGTGTCCAAAGAATATGCCAAGCTATTGGTAGCCATCACAAGTTTCATGAAGACATTGTTGCTGATAAGCTTGAAGAAGTTGTCAATTCTGGAGCCGTGATAAAGGTACCTATACAACAAAGGTTTGCATTCTTAAAGCACCAATGGCGAAAAGAAAAATCACCATAGAAAAAAACACAATCGTTGTTTTTTTCTTTTCACGCCTCAGGCAATTCTGCATGGAATTAAATGGTTTGGCTGTGCGTCTTCAGACCAATTATTGCTTTCCGACATCATGTACACAGCACAGACGACAGCAACCGGACAATGGATATTCTTATGTGCTGCACATAAAACACCAAAAGAATGTCCTGCCATTGACTATACACGTCACACACTAGACGGTGCTGTTTGGTTATTAAATAGCAATAAATATTTCTCTAGCCGGTAAGTCACCTAAAAAAATTCCACTGAAATTCCAATAGATACTTAAGAGTTTCTTTTCTTTTTTTAGTTTTGATATCCCCCCAAAAATAGGGTCTCGATAAAAGAATCATCAGTTACTAAATTAAGTTCGGTTTGTCGTAGAGTGTATAGGATTTTTTCGCATGCATATTTCCATCATCGAAGGATATTCGATGAATTCGAGGCTGAGACATTTGTATACCACCGTTTTACGTATCTCGTTACCAAATACAATCTCATGTCAACAGAAAATCTAATCGTTCCAATCAGTGAGGAAGAAAATCTTACGCCTGGTGGTCTTCCTTCCTTCAAACTTCCTTTTATGTCTACACAAAAATGGTTGATAATTGTAAGTCACTAGGCCCTGGTTCTCCAATAGCTGTCACGCCACCAATTTTATTTTATCAAATTTACACTCGGGTTTAAAATTTTTGAATGGAGGGCAGATAAAATTTAATCGATATGGCTCCGACTTGCTGGACGAATTATGTGGATCGAACGACATTGTTTGAACAATTTCTGTCTATCAAATCTGTATAGAAAGATAGAGAATATACGTACATAGGTAGAGACAGTTTGCTCATTAACATAGGACGATGGAATCGGCTTAACTCAACAAATAGCTGTGCTATGGGATCACCAAAAAGTTTAAGACTTTTGCAAGCACTTTGTAAGTCGACACTGTCATTTAGGGTAAATTCATTAACGTAAAATATTGGTGCATTACTGGTTTTTTGTGGTAGCGATGCGAAACGGAGATGATGGCAATGCAATGCATTATGTTTCATTCTATATCTCAGGCCTAATAGAAAATGACGGTGTCGATGATAGCAAATAATTTTTCAGGAAAATTGAAAATACTCGGAGATTCGGTGTTCTTCTATCGTTAGTAAGATTCGTAATCATAAAATCTATCTACATTCGAGGCTTGATGTTGCATCGTCATTATATCTTTAAGGAATAAACAGATCTTATGAAATCAGAATTTGACGTACTAGACCGTATATAGTTTGCAGTTTATCTGATACAAATGCAGATCAAGAATTTTCTTGACTTTAATTTGTTTGAAGTTTGCGCTTCACTTGATGCAAGTTCACTGTAGTAAAAACGTTATGCAAAAAGTAATGCGGGCTATAAATGTTTGGCGGAAATGATTGTGCATCATTTCTGCAAAGATACGATTGTGAACTTTTACATATTTTGAGTGTAGAAAATTTAAATAAATGCATTCCACCTATTACATTACTAGTTTACTAATAATTTGTTTTTATCAGTGTTTAAATTTTTTACAATTTAACAAGTTTTGTTTTGTATCTGTCACAGGCGCTACTTTGCTCGTTTGGCTGCTTTAAATTACTTTTATATAAACTAAAGAACTTCTTAGCTTGGGGTAAGTAACATAAAAAGCTAATGTTTATTCTTCTCTCCGTAAATACATTTTACTTCATTTTCAATATCACGATATTAACAAAAGTTTTTAGATGTGACGAAGGAAAGTTCCAAGAAAATTTTTGCTGTGCATTATTTGGGTAAATGCAGCCGAATAGGTGTGAGAAATCACGTTCCAGGTATTTTCCACCTGATAACAATAATTGCATTAGTTCAGGATAACGAATATTCAGAAGAAAATATTCTTTGAATGACTTCAAGTTCTTATTTTTGTATCACTTCATCAGTACTATATCCTATTATCCTTTCTAGATTTATATTAAGGGTATTCATACAACAGCGTAAAGTCGTCGTAAACATTGTAAACTTTTAAACTTCGTAATTCTGTCACAATTTGTATGGAAAATTTGAGAGATTTACGAAGTTTAAAACTTTACGATGCTTACGACGAGTTTACGCTGTTGAATGAATACCCTTATTGTCTTGTTGAATCAATTAATTTTTAATAAAATTTCAGAATAGTTTTAACAAAAAACAAACAACCAATACACAACATTCATTCAAAACAAAAATTTCCCGAAATAAATTAAGATTTTTCAAAAAAGCAATGTTTTTTTATTTATTCGTATTATAAAAATCCATTTTTAGAAATTTTAATATAAAGATGTATGCATTTTGTATATAAAATATATAATTACATATTGTGTAAAACAAAAAAGATAATACACAAAAAAAGCAGCATTTTTTCTATTATTGTATTTTATTGTGTAAGTATTGAATTTAAATGAAGCGACACAATAATTGTTTTAAAAATACATACATATTTAAATGGTGTCGATTGTGGAGCCCTCTTAATTTGGTTAATGGTGACAATGCGTTTTTAATTTTATAAAATTAAAATATTCTATAATTTTCATTTATATTAAGAGCAAACATTTATGTTTAACATTATTTACTTGCTTAATGTAGATTTGTAGAACAAGTTTGTATTCGAATTATTTTCGGGTTCCAGTTTCCTGTTTATATATAAAGATTAAAATGATTAAGGGTTTGTTTCACAATGTCTGAGTAAAGTTCTGATTTGTTATTCGACAGTTAAATTATCCGTAAATTAAATCCTCCCACTAACGACCTTTGCGTTTCACAATGATCTAATAATTAAAATAATGTGTACATTCATAAACGTCAAATGTTTCCGCATCACTGCTTTTTTGCGATGCGATGGTGGACAGACGTTCCCGAAATTGAATTAAGGGCTCCATTGGAAATTAATAAAAAATAATAATAACAGCAAATGCAACAACAATGAAATAAACTGTGTGAATCCTCTAAAAGAATATAAATAAAATGGTTACATGAAAATAATATGAGATGAAAATTAAAATAATAATAACTAAAAATCTATTATACTGTAATATTTTCTCAGGTTCGTTAGTAAAATTTATTTACTTTATTCAAAACGTCCACTTATTTATTTCGCAAAATAAAACACTTTACTTTTCTTACTACAAACAAAACGATTTATTCTTCACCACTGAATTAATTCACAAACTTTACTTTTCACTTTTATTACAACCAACTTTATTCATTCACGATTAAAAAAAAACTGTCGCTGCCGTTCAAACCTGTGCCTTTTATACTTGTTTTCCAAACTCTCGAAATAAGGAGAACGTTCTGGTCTCTGCTTCCAGAGCTTTCCGTAGGGGAAATTTCCCAATAATTTCCCTTCCAAAAGCTTTTATTTGACAGCTGGTAAATCTGCTATAATCCGGCAGATGGCGCTTCCTTCGTTTGAGAGTTGCTATAATTATAGCTAATAAGGGTATGTTTGCACTGCGACCGTAAGTTTTATTGTGTCCGTTTGTTTGCATTTCGGAGTCGTTATAGTTCAAATATGGAAAGTTATTACACTGCCCCCCTCTTAGGATTGATCGTCCCGAGCAAATCCACCACTTCCATCACCATTATAATGATGTAAACGGTCGCTGTGAACTACTTTTAGCTTGCCTCTTAATCCTCTCTGAATGCGGTAGACGACATCGTTTATTCGTGTTACAACAGTATAAGGGCCTTCCCAATTTTGTTGAAGCTTCGGTGAGAGTCCCTTCCGACGCACAGTGGTCTCAAAAGCGAATCTAGCGGGTCAAAAGTCCAAAAAATATGCATTTTATATCAGGGCAGGTAGTACATAGGTTGATTGTACACATGTCAAAGACAATGTATAGAGTCAAATTAACTGACAGAAGACTTTAGTTTTCAAGCAATAATACCGTTAATTGCAGACACATCATTCAGTCATTGTTCGTTCAATATTTAATGATGGTAGGACTTTGTTTACCTCTTATTTGTTTGAAAAGTCATGAACTTTTTTGTTATTATTCCCAAATATACTATATTTAAAAAGGTTAATAATTTTGTTTATTTATGATTTATGGTGTTTTAACTAAACGAACCATGGCATTTACTTTATTAGTAAGAAAAAATTGACAAAGCATTTATTCTGTAGGCTGCAACTTTTTCTGTACAAACCTGTACAAAAAGATTGAACTTAAACTAAGTTCCAGGATTAATATATATAACATATTTTAATATTTCATCTGCCCGTTTTTGCCCGTTTTCGAAAAAGTATAACATAACATCTTACAGGTTATTTGACGACAGTGGTCCAAATTCTTCGGCTAAAAATGAAAAACTATCAGTGGAAAATATCTGAGAGATCAATATAATATTAGCTTATATAGTTTTACCTATGTTCAAACCATAATTTAGTACAAAAACTGGCATTGAGACATCATTTCATCATTATTTCTGTGTCTTTCTTGTCTCTTAAAAATATTTAATTGTTCACATAACCATAAAAAAACGATTCTCTCTATTTGGCACCTGCTTGGCTATTTAGGTGTTTAAATAAGATACGGACACACACACCACTCGTTTACAAAGATTTGGATTTTTGACCCGCTAGATTTGCTTTTCAGCCCACTGTGCGACGGTGGGGATTATAAAACCACACAAGGTCTCCCACTTGGAATCCTGTCGTTGTGGCTTTTGCGTCATATCTTGTTTTCATCCGATCACTCGATAGCTTTATATTTGCCCTCGTCCTTTCGTGAATGTCAACTAGCTTTTCTTTGAGGTTGTCCACGTAGTCGTCTATTCCTTGTGGCTCACTTGTAGAACATCCAAATTTGATTTCACTTGGTAGTCGTATTGTGCTCCCGAGCAGGATTTCTGATGGTGTATGTCCTGTTGAGCTATGTACCGCACTTCGATAGGCCATCAAGAATAACGGAATATGCCGATCCCAGTCTCGTTGGTTGTCGCTTACAACTTTGGAAAGGTGTTCTTTAAGGGTCCGGTTGAATCGTTCAACCATCCCATCAGATTGTGGGTGAAGTGGTGTTGTCCTCGTCTTTTTAATGCCAAGGAGTGTACAAACTTCCTGAAAAATTTTGGACTCGAAGTTCCTCCCTTGATCTGAATGGAGTTCCATAGGTACACCAAACCTGCTTACCCAGTTGAAAACAATCTGATCCGCGACTGTTTTGGTTTCCTGGTTTGGGATGGCAAATGCCTCAGGCCACTTGCTGAAGTAGTCCATTACTACCAGGATGTATCGGTTTCCGTTTTCGGTTTCTGGAAAAGGGCCTGCAACGTCTATTGCAATCCTCTCAAAGGGCGTGCCCACATTATACTGCTGCATTCTACTCTGGACTTTTCTGCCTGGTCCCTTGCTTGCAGCACAAGTATCACATTTTCGGCACCATTTTTCGACGTCTTCTCTTGCGTGTAGCCAGTAGAATCGCTGTCTTACCTTTTCCAGTGTCTTATTGACACCCAAATGTCCTCCGGAAGCTCCATCATGCTGCTCTTGCAGAACGTCATTAACTTTGGAACGAGGTATGACTAGCTGCATCACATATGATTTGCCGTCTGTGGATTCCCATTTACGTCTTAGTACTCCTTCTTGTACATGAAGCGAGTCCCATTGTGCCCAATATGCTTTAAGAGTTGGACTTCTATCGGAGATGTCACCCCATTCTGGTTTCTCTTGGTGTTCCTTCCACGCAAGAATGGGTTCAATATCCGAGTCTTCTTGTTGGGCAGTCCTCAGTTCTTCATTACTCCAACCGTAAATGGGATCGGCTCTTAATCGCTGGATGGAAGCAACCTCCTTCTCTTCCTGACGTGTGCAGTGCTTGCAGTCCGGTTTGCATGGTCTCCGAGATAAAGCATCTGCATTTGAGTGCAACCTTCCTCTTCGATGTTGGATCTGGTAGTCGTATGTCTGCAATCTCTCAATCCATCTTGCCACTTGACCTTCTGGATTTTTGAAGTTCAACAGCCAATTAAGTGCGCCATGATCTGTTCGAAGAAGGAACTTCTGTCCATAGATGTACTTATGGAAGTGTTTTGTTGCCGATACTAAAGCTAGAAGTTCTCTTCTGGTCACACAGTAATTTCTTTCTGGCTTTGAGAGCACCTTGCTGTAATAGGCAACGACCTTCTCTTCTCCTTCGTGGACTTGTGATAGTACGGCACCAATTCCTACGTTACTTGCGTCAGCGTCGATGATGAAAGGTTTCCCTGGTGTCGGATAGGCCAAAACTGGTGTATTGCATAGGCGCTGCTTAAGTTCCTGGAAGCTTTTCTCGCACTCGCTTGACCATTTGAACGGTTTGCTTTTCTCTGTTAGCTGGTGCAAACTTTTCGCGATCCCAGCAAAATCCTTCACAAATCGTCGATAGTACGTGGCTAGACCAAGAAAGCTCCGGAGTTGATGTTTATCAGGTGGTGTCGGCCAATTCTTTACGGTGTCAACTTTTTCAGGATCAGTCTTCACTCCTTGGGAAGAGATGATATGTCCCAAGTATTTTACCTCAGACTTGAAAAACTCGCACTTGTCTGGATTCAATTTCAAGTTTGCTTCTCGAAGCCTCTGGAACACGGCCTTAAGGTTTCCACAATGCTCATCAAATGTCTTACCATAAACAATGACATCGTCCAAATAGACTAGGCAAGATTTCCAAGTAAGTCCTTGTAAAACGCACTCCATCAAACGCTCAAATGTTGCCGGAGCGTTGCATAGTCCGAAAGGCATCACTTTAAATTGCCACAGACCATTTCCTGTGGAGAAAGCCGTCTTTTCTCGATCTTCTGGATGGATTTCTACCTGCCAGTAGCCACTCTTCAAGTCCAATGTTGAAAACCATTCAGCTCCTTCCATCGCATCCAGAGTATCGCTGATTCTTGGCAGAGGGTAGCTGTCTTTCTTTGTTACATCGTTCAGCCTCCGATAGTCCACACAAAATCGAGTACTTCCGTCCTTCTTTTTGACAAGAACAACTGGGGATGCCCATGGACTTTTAGAGTTTTCGATTAGTCCATCTTTCTTCATGGTCGATATCATCTCTTCAACTTCGGCTTGTTTGGCTAATGGGAGACGTCTTGCTGGTTGTCGAATAGGTCTTGCGTCTCCTGTGTCGATTCGATGCTGCACCAGTTGTGTTCGACCCTACTGCCCATTGGGTGAAGAGAGTATATCAGCATACTCATGAAGGAGGCTTCCAGCAACACTTAGCTGATATTCACTTAATTTTGAAGACTTGAGAATGTTTGACTTCATAGTGTTCACTTTCCTGGGGTCCACATATTCTTGTGTATCAACTTCTGTAATTTTAGTTATTGCGGATACGGATTCACATTTTCCAACAACTTCTCCTTTTCTAAGCTTGACTTCGTACGGTTTGATGTTGAGTATCCGTACGGGCACCATGTTGTTCTTTGGCGCCACAAGGGTCTTCCCTAGGATGATGCTTTGAGAAGACTGTTCAGAGTCTGGTTCCACCATTAGGTATCGATGGCTACCCAAATCTCCCTTTATTTTTGTCCAAACGAACACTTCTGAAGAAGGTGGCAGGCAAATATCTTCCTTTATGACAGTCCTCAGAGTTGATGAATTTTCATTGCCATAAACCATAGGAATCTCCACATTTCGGTATTTGAGAACTTGCTTTCCGATATCGAGAATTACTCCGTGCTCTTTCATAAAGTCGATTCCAACGATGCACTCGTCACATATATCTGCTACCAGAAATAGATGTGAAAACTCCAGTTCTGCCAAACGGATTGTAAGACGAACCTCCCCGTACACTCTGGCTGCCTCTCCTGTTGCTGTTTTCAGACGGTAAGTGTTGGTGTTATGCAGCCATGTCATCTTCACCAAGTCCTTTCGAACAATGGAGGCAGTAGCACCGGTGTCGATCGTAGCCACTTGCTTCTTGCCGTTAAGTGTTGCCGCCACAGTCAGACTTTTGTTGTTTCATTTCGTCTGTGAGACCTGGATGGTGGTTCTGGGGTGAGTAGGAGTTTTGACATTGTTGTTGTTAAAATTTCTGCTTCCACAATGTTGACAAGCAGATCTTCTAGGTGGCAATCTGCACTGGCGTTGGAGATGTCCGGTTTTATTGCAATTCCAGCATCGAGCAGGTCCATCGCGTTGGTTCCTTTGGAATGCTCTTCTCTGGCAAGAGCACTCCTCAATTTCTATTTCTCTTACCCGATGGACTCCTTGAGAAGCCTGCTCTGCTGCTTCCATAGTGAGGGCGAATGCTAGTGCTTCAGGAAGCGTGCGTTTGCCAGCAGTTCGAATTGCCCGCTGAAGGTTGATGTCAGATACAGCACGAACAAAGGCTTCTGTTGCGAATTGGTTGATGATTTCATCTCCTGCAGCTGGATATGCCAGGTGCGCCAACCGTTCGATGTCTGCTTGGAGTTGTTGCAGAGTTTCTCCCCTTTTCTGGACTCTGGAATTGAGCTGGACGCGGAAGACTTCTTGCATATGGCCATCTCCAAAACGTTTGTCAATGGCCTGAACGAGAGCACTGAAGTTGCCATTTTTATCTGCTGGTATGCTTTGTAACAGCTCAGCAGCTGGTCCTCTGAGGGCAAGCGTTAGAGCTATGCACTTGTCTTCCTCATCCCAGCCATTTGTTGCTGCGGCTGCCTCAAACTGCTTCTTGTAGATTGACCAAGAAGTTTGCCCATCGAAGGTTGGTGGATGCATCTCTTTTTTCTTCGGACAGTCGCCAGAACTTTCTCGAACCTTCATTTTCTTTACTTTATCTAATTCCCTTGTAATGGATTCGATTTTATCTTCGAACTTTGCTTCTACTGTCGACAATTGCTTATCGACATTAGACAATTGTTGATCGAGAGTTAACAATTGTTTATCGATAGAAGAAAATTGCCTATCGACACGCTCGTCAAGGGCAACAATTCTACTGTCAAAGGCATCTAACTTACATTCGAGCATGTTTGTCTGTTTTTCCAGCAGACACTTTTGTTCTTGGCTTTGTTGCTCGAATCGTTCGAGAAGATTCTTTTGTTCACTCCGTTGTTCTTGGCTTTGTTGTTCTAGAAGATTCTTCTGCTCTTGACTTTGTTGTTCGAAACGTTCGAGAAGATTCTTTTGTTCACTCCGTTGTTCTTGGCTTTGTTGTTCGAAACGTTCGAGAAGATTCTTTTGTTCACTCCGTTGTTCTTGGCTTTGTTGTTCTAAACGTTCGAGAAGATTCTTTTCCTGACTATCAAATTTTGCAAGCAGCTGAGACAGCATATTAGTCATGCCCGATGTACTTACTTGCTCTTGCTGTTCTTCCATTTCAATGTCGAATAAAAACGTGTCCGGGTTTTTTCCACATCTTCTTAAATCTTCTTGCAGACGAATTATAAGATCATTCTTTGTTCCAGCAGTAGGAAGATCTCGTTTATTCAGTTCTGCCTTTAGTTCCACTAAATTTAAATCATTCAAAGATTTACCCATTGCCTTTTTTTTTTTTTTTCACTTTCCACACAATAAATTTACTGAGTGCACAAATAAAATAAGTTTTATCCCACTTCTGACACCAATGTAATATTTTCTCAGGTTCGTTAATAAAACTTATTTACTTTATTCAAAACATCCACTTATTTATTTCGCAAAATAAAACACTTTACTTTTCTTACTACAAACAAAACGATTTATTCTTCACCACTGAATTAATTCACAAACTTTACTTTTCACTTTTATTACGACCAACTTTATTCATTCACGATTAAAAAAAAACTGTCACTGCCGTTCAAACCTGTGCCTTTTATACTTGTTTTCCAAACTCTCGAAATAAGGAGAACGTTCTGTGCCGAGATTCAGCTAATTCGAAGCCGCAGGAAGTGAGTGAGATGAGTCACTTTTCGTCGAAAATCGATTCAGTTAGCAAAAGGGAGTGAGTAAGCGAGTGAAATGAAATGTCAGATTACTCGCCAGATATATCCGCAGTGACTTGGTGTTTGTGTTGGTAAATTTCCAGTTTTGGATAGGTATGTGTGCTTTTCACAAGAATTCCTATTCATGGATAGGAAACGAAATAAAAAACAACAACGTAGATACAAACAACTACCCTTTTATTGATTCTTTAATTTTATTTTATTATCATATGCACATATATATATTAAATAAATTTATATTCTATTCACTTTCAACACTTTTAAACTTTTTATTTCTCAAGGGTGAAACTCACATTAAACTTTAATTATGACAAACAAAAATAATTGAAACAAAAGATACTCCAAACTCCATTATTAAAGATTCCAATGTTTACATTGTTATATTTTTTGTTTCATTTCGTTTTGCGTAACGAGTGTGACAAGGAGGTAGAATTAAGCTCTTTTATATTTATTCTTTGTCTCATGTTCGAAACTAGTTTCGAACTTACTCATTTCACTTAAATAGCTGAATCGCTTTTGCGAGTGAAGTGAGATGAGTCGGCGAGTAAGGCGAGTCATCTCATCTCACTCGCTGAAATAGCTGAATCTCGGCACTGGTCTCTGCTTCCAGAGCTTTCCGTAGGGGAAATTTCCCAATAATTTCCCTTCCAAAAGCTTTTATTTGACAGCTGGTAAATCTGCTATAATCCGGCAGATGGCGCTTCCTTCGTTTGAGAGTTGCTATAATTATAGCTAATAAGGGTATGTTTGCACTGCGACCGTAAGTTTTATTGTGTCCGTTTGTTTGCATTTCGGAGTCGTTATAGTTCAAATATGGAAAGTTATTACAATACACTCAATAATTTAAGACGAAATATTCATTGAACAATGATAATAAACATTTATGTATGCAATCAAATAGCATTGTGTTTTTTTATTGAATATACCGGAAAATGAGGGAAAGAAAACAAAAAAGATTGCGTTCAAGGGTTTTTATTGCATGATATTGGTGACGTGTAATTAGAACCATTTTTGTTGGTTTTTAGGGATCACGACACTTAAAAATTTGAAAAATGACGATTTATCGAATAGTAGACGAAAATATTACAAAGCTCGAAGTTGATAGATCATCCACCGAAGAAAACAAAATGTAAATGTATATGAAGATACAAAATGGTTGTAGACTGAACTAAAATCCTTAGGCAGTTAGTTACTTTGAAGAAGAACTGTTAGAAGTCTTAGAAAACATGTTGGTCAACATTCAGAAATACCTAGTGCCTCAGGGGAATTTGAAGAATTGCTAAACTGTGATTGTTCTGATAAGAGTGACTTCGATAATATGGTCTTAAAGACGGTTGAAAGATTCGAAGAGATTTTTAACGGGCCCCAAACGCAGGAGGTCAATTAATAACACAGATTTTCAAATGTCGGTTAAATTTTGGAAACAAAAAAAGAAGAGTGAACATACTTTTTGGGCACTGAACTCAAATCCATTTTTCGCCATCAACTATGGGTTTCGAAACAATATTATATTTATATCATTTAAATTATTATCAATTAACTTCAAACCGTATTTGTTTGGGTTTTCGACACCAAAGATTTTCTGTTTGCTCTTTGACTAATTTTAGACGAAAGAAGTTCGGTAGGTGTGCACAAATTTTTATTTATTAGTATAAACTGGTAAAATGCACAAAGTATGAATAAGAATTCAGACAAAAAAATAAAAATAAAAACAATTCACACTGAAGGCTGTATTTTGTATTTTCTACAAAACTTAAGCCAAAACTACATTTAACAATTCTTTACAAATGTTTATTATTTGCTAATGACTAATTTCCTTAGCTACGTTCTTTTTAATAACCTGAGTTGGTATTTCGCTCAACTGTCTACATTTTTGACTTTTTTCCCACTTTTCTATGTAGTTATGGCTTTATAAGAAAAACGAAAATCACTATGATTCCATTCCATTCCAGGATTTTGAGGTTTTGGTTTTTGGTTTTTGTTGTTGTTGATGAGTCGGCTTATTTTGATTTGATGATTTATTTTGGTGATCAAAACTTCTTGCTCGATTTTGATAAATGAAACGGTTTTAAGTTTCAATTAAAGTGTCGTAAGTAGTATTACAAACCATTTTCAACAAAAACAAAAATTTCGAAAATTTTCCATATAAAACTAGTTTTGTCATTTTTTCAATATTCAAGAAAATGATGAAACGTGTTCCGTATGCAAATGGTTTAGAAAACTACTTAATATACTTTAATTAAAACTCAAAACCGTTTCAATTATCAAAATCAAGCAAGAAGTTTTAATATGACAACGTTTTGTATTAGATACAAAATTCTTGTAGGCCTAACTGCTGTGAAGAAATAAATTATTGCTTTTCTAGTGGTCAATCCAATTGCTTTACGGTATATTACAGTTTTAAATGATTTTATAAATTCCTCAACTATAAACATGCTCAAAATAAGCTTTTTTTTCGTGCACATTTTTTACCTTCCAATTTCGTGTTCTGGGATGAATTAAAAAGAACAGGTTTTTCAAGTGTTTTTAAATTTTATTATTATTAAATTTATTTCAATGCCTTTAGCTGATGAGACCTTGTTGTGCCAATTCAGGCGCTCCGATATGTGTTTTGCCCAAATATAATATGATTTCTTCCATGTCTTCGAATTTATATGAAGTGACTTCCTTCAGTTCTGAATACCATGGGGAAATATAATATGGAACGGGTAAAAGCAAGCGCTGCCGCTGAAACCAATGATGGCACAAAAACCAGTACCCGAAAGCTCCAAAATGTACTGGGCAAGGAATTAAACCTGATGTGCCATATCGTAGAAAACTGCATATGTATTCAAAAATGCATACGATATGGGTAGGCACAAATCAAAGGATATCAAAGGGCACGGTAGTGCCCAGCCAAGTTCGCGGCACTACACCCTTTTTACAGGAACAAACTCAGGCGATTTTCAACCCCCTCTAACTTCAGTACCAATAAAGTCAGAAGCTTCAAATTCGGAGTATTTGCTGAGCTGATCAAACACAGGTGGCTCACCAAATTTCAACTCTTTAGCATTAGTAGTTCCCAAGATATAGGACTTCAAAAATCGCAAAAACCGTAACTGACTGACTCACTGACTCACTGACTGACTGACATCAAAATTATGGAGCACTTCCCGACATCGTAGAAACTTGAAATTTCGCACAACGGTAGGCCTTGTGGTACATGCAAAGGAAAAAATCGAAAATTTGCAATTTTCTATTCAGGGGGCGTGGCATCCACCCACTTTCTTAAATATTCTATAAATTATATGGAGCCTTTCCGATTGTTGTAGAACAATGAAAATTGGCAGGTCGGTAGGGTTTGAGGTACTTAGAAAGAAAAAAATTGAAAAATTGGAATTTTCCATACAGGGGGCCTGGCATCCACCCACATTCTTAAAAATTGTTATAAATTATATGGAGCACTTCCGATTGTTGTAGTACGATGAAAATTGGTAGGTGAGTAGGGCTTAAGGTACTTAGAAAGAAAAAAATTGAAAAATTTGAATTTTGCATTTAGGAGGCGTGGTATCCACCCACATTCTTAAAAATTCTTATAAATTATATGGAGCACTTCCGATTGTTGTAGAACCATGAAAATTGGTAGGTCGGTAGGCCTTAAAGTACTTAGAAGAAAAAAAACGAAAAATTGGAAGTTTCAGTTCAGGGGGCGTGGCATCCACCCACATTCTCAAAATTTCTTATAAATTATATGAAGCACTTCCGATTGTTGTAGAACGATGAAAATTGGTAGGTCGGTAGGACTTGAACAACTTAGAAAGGAAAAAAATTTAAAAAGCTATCTTGTTGGTACAGCTGCAATATGTATCGCATCAAAATATGTAGAAATCTATCCACCAGATGTTGGTGAATTTGTATTCATTACCGGCGATGCATACACAAAAGGTCTGGTATCGCGTATGGAGCGTATTATCTTGAAGATTATCACAACAAAAACATAAATGTTAAAAAAGGAGCCAAGTTCTTATGTGTACAAGAAACCTGTGCGTATAAAGTCAGCCAAAAAAAGTAATGAGATCTTAAATATATGCCAAGTTTTAATGAAGTTTAATATCAACTATCTTAAGTAGAGTAATATCGAAACAATTCCAAATCATGACAGAAATTTGGTAATTAATGATTACTGATTAAAATTTGGTGGATTTACTTGGCAAGTTTTCTCTTAAATACTTACTTAATCACAAATTTAAAATGTATGAAAACTTGACCAGTGAACCCACCAAATTTTAATCAGCAATCATTAATTTCCAAATTTCTGTCATGATTTGGAATTGAAAACTTGAAACAATAAATTAAATTCCTGAAGACAAAAGGAATTACAATAAGTGTGCATGCGAGACTCATTTTTGTAAGGATCCAAGAAGTACCGACAAAATGAGTCAGTGGATTTTCTTGAAGGGTTACTTCGAAGGTTTTCGAATTAGTTTTCGGAGAGAGCGCTCATAACTTTATGAGTGGTCAGGACCACTCATAAGTCTTACGAGCGCTCATAAATATTCCCTATTATTGCTTGGTGAATAGGTTTATGAGCCTCATATGTTATGAGCCGTCGGTGAATACCGCCCTTAATCTATTTATGTATCCAATGTTCAATGTGTTTTCTTCTGTTTCATCGTCTTAGCCTCCACTTAAGGCTTTTATCTGCTTTGTATGTCTATTTCCGTATTATCTGTTACTTTTAACCGCTGCTGCATTGCATAGCGGGTGAAATGTCCCCATATCGTTTATATCGATAACATTGATAACGGTTGGACCCCCCTTGAAAATTTCTTGCCCTTTCTCTTACTGCGTCTCTGCTGCCGCTATTTTGACGATACTTTTTAGATCTACGCTGATCATACTTTCTGTTTCCCGTTTGTGAATGCCATGTGCATTTGTTAGCAGGTGAATGACGGCACGATGCGATGGTCTGAAAATTGACTGCAAGTTGTTAGCTGGATTCATCGATTTCATTTCACTCTCGGTCATCTCCATCGGATGTTGCTACGTCTTGGGCTTTCTCAAAGGTTAATTTTGCCTCGTTCAGTAAGCGCTCCTGTATTTTTTCACTCTTCAGGCCACACACAAATTTGTCCCTTAGTGCTTCCTCCAAAAATTGGTTGAAGTCGCAGGTTTTCGCAAGAAATTTCAGCTCAACTACATAATCTCCAACTGATTCGTGTTGTTTTTGATCTCGCTTATAAAGTTTAAAGCGTTGAGAGATAACGTTGGTTTTTGGCTCGAAATAATCAGATAATTTCTGAACGATTTCGTCGTACTTTAATGTAGCGGGATCTGTCGGAGCCACGAGGGAGTTGAGAATTTTATATAGTTCTCCTCCAGCCATACTTATGAAGAATGACACTTTGTCATCGTCCTCGGTAATCCTGTTTAGTTAAAGGAGCTGAACCATACACTGCAGATATAATTTAAAATTGTCTCCCACATTGAAAAATTCGATGTTCCCTATTAAAGCCGTTGTGACCATTGTACTGACATTTGGTTTTGACTCAGGCATATTTTTACGCACTACAAAGTAAATGTATTTTAAAGTCGAATTTTTACTTTTAAACCGTACTTTATTTTATTTAATTTTTTTCTTTTATTCTTTATCCTCGTCGCCATTTATTACGATGCTACTTGAGGAATATAAACACGTTGAAGGTTGAGTGGGAACTGGTTTATTGTTCTCATTCTTATACTAACTTAGGCTATAATCAATCAACTACTTATACTATAAATACTAATTATAAATAATACATTTGAATGTACATAACAGTTTTAAACGTCCTATACTTTTGTCACCAAAACGTCTACAGCGCATGAGACTCGCACTTC
The DNA here is from genome assembly GCA_963921185.1 of Dasysyrphus tricinctus. Classification (NCBI taxonomy): domain Eukaryota; kingdom Metazoa; phylum Arthropoda; class Insecta; order Diptera; family Syrphidae; genus Dasysyrphus; species Dasysyrphus tricinctus. The sequence continues at coordinate 45,491,532 of OY992534.1, read as the reverse complement.
AAGGATATGATATCAAAGTGATCTACAAGAAAGGCAAGGAAATGTATTTGGCAGGCACGTTATCGCGAGCCACCTGTCAAGAAGAACCAATGCAACATTCAATGAATTATCAGGTGTATACTAACGAGGCAGTAACTTTAAAGTTAAGTTTCCTGGATCCAAGTAGTCAGGGTACTGGGATGACATCATAGAGACGCTGGAATGACACCCTGACAATCGTCATCCCGCTGCTTGTTAGCGGGATCTAGAGATAACGGGTGATTTTTTAAGAGGTTTAGAACTTTAAAAAAAAAAAAACACAAAAAATTCGAAAAAATGAATGAAATATTTATTTGAATCGATAGTTTGAACTTTGCAATTTAATGTTTAAAGATAATTGCATGCAAATGTTGACCGCGGCTGCGTCTCAGGTAGCCCATCCGCTGAGTCCAATTTTGGCATACTCTTTCACACATATCGGCCGGTATCTCACGAATGAATGCATGGATGTTGGCTTCCAGTGCGTCAATTGAAGCGGGCTTGTCCCTATAGACATTAGCCTTGACATACCCCCACAAAAAATAATCTAATGGTGTCAAATCGCACGATCTAGGCGGCCAATTGACCGGCCCGAAACGTGAAATTAACTGTTCACCAAACTCGCCTCGCAATTGTGCCATTGTTTCGCGTGCTGTGTGGCATGTGGCACCGTCTTGTTGAAACCACATATCATGCAAGTCAAGAACTTCCATTTCGGGCAAAAAAAGTTTGTTATCATCGCTCGGTAGCGTTCACCATTGACAGTAACGCTGCGATTCGCATCATCTTTGAAGAAATATGGCCCAATAATGCCGCCGGCCCATAAACCGCACCAAACAGTGGCTTTTTCGGGATGCATTGGTAGCTGTTGCAATGCTTCTGGCTGATCTTCACTCCAAATGCGGCAGTTATGCTTATTTACGTACCCATTCAACCAAAAATGAGCCTCATCGCTGAACACAATTTTTCGATAAAAAAGCGGATCCTCGGCCAGCTTTCCAAGAGCCCATTCACCAAAAATTCGGCGTTGTGGTAGGTCGGCTGGCTTTAGTTCTTGCACCAGCTGTATCAAAATTTTCCACGTAGTGCTGTAACAAAGGCCTAACTGCTGGGAACGGCGCCGAATCGACATTTCGCGGTCTTCTGTCACACTAGCTGATACGGCCGCAATATTTTCTTCACTACGCACAGTACGTAAACGTGTTGGTGGTTTAATGTAGCTGTCTCAGGAGAGCAAGATTTTGGCCCAGCTATAGTCAACAAATTAAAAATATTTGCGAAAGCTGTCAGGTATGTTTGTCTTATCATGTAACTCAAATGAAATTGCCATTACAGATACCAAAACTTCCTGAGTATCCATTTCAAAGGATCGGTATGGACGTATGCGAATATAATCTAGATGGAATCAAACGAGTCTTTCTAGTCACTGTAGATTACTATTCGGACTTCTTTGAAGTGAACGAAATAAAAAACGCAACGGCTGATATCGTCATTAAATGTTTTAAACAGAATTTTAGTCGTCAGGCTGTCCTCAAATTGCAACAACTGACGGAGGACCGTGTTTTGTAAATCACAAGTTTATTCAATTTGCCAAGGAATGGGAGTTTAAACACACAAAAAGTGCCCCTTACCATCAGCAGGCAAATGGAAAAGCAGAAGCTCCTGTTAAGATAACAAAAAATCTTTTGATGCGAGCTGAGCGATCGGGGGAATGCTTTTGGAGAATGCTGTTGGAATGGAGAAACACCACTAATAGCATAGAATCAAGCCCCGTTCAACGATTGTTTTCAACAAGAGCTAGATGTTCCATACCAACAATTACTTCAAAACTCAAACCAGAAGTTCAACATAACGTCGAGAAGAAGATTGAAAGACAACGACAAACTGCGAAATCTTACCATGACAAGGAAGCTGTAGACTACCAAAGCTGGAATATGGACAAGACGTGATGGTAGACGTGCATCCCTCATCAGCAGATAGAAAATGGTCACAAGGTAAGGTAATTGAAACTCCTTCTGATAGATCTGCGATCATCGAGGTCAACAACAAGCAATACTTGCGAGATCGAAGATCTATTGTATCTATATCAAAAAATGAAAGCACTCTCGATCAACATTCACCTACCAATTCTAATGAAACTGGAACATCGGAGCATCAGTCACTCTCATCATTATCTATGCCAGACAAAATGTCACCGATTCCAAAAATAACAGACAGAACGTTGAAATCAAATCAATCATTGGAGAGTCACCACCACCCTCAAGAAAATGTAAGAAGTAGTAAACAACCCACTGATATTGTTGCACCACAAACAGCAGTCGAAGATCTACACGATAACAGAACCCACCTAAACGATTGTTGTACACAATTTAAGATCAAAGCAGCAATCAATGTCAAACTTAAATTATTTTGAATTAAATTATATTTGAGTTTTGGTATGCTAGTACTTGCTTCCACTTATTACATGTCTATATTTTGGAAACATTTTCAACGACCTGGATGAAATTTTCACACTTGATTGAAAAAAAAACTTAATAAAAAGATTTCGCCCACTTCCACGCCCGCTTTTCAAATCTTAATTTCTCAGAATGGTACGAAAGACAACTGTAGGTAAATGAACGAAAATAAAATGCACGACTGTTTAAGACACTGCGGGCTTAAGAAAATTGTATATAAAACATGGAAATTATGAAAGAAAAATGAAGAGAAGCATCAAATACGATAACTAAACTAGCTAAAACAACTCCCTTGACAGTTTGAGTTCGAAAAAAGAATGCTATCTTAATTTTAGAATGAATATGATTGTATGGGAAAAAAAATATATAAAAATTAATTTTTTATATATAAAAATTCTTTAAAAAATTTTAAGAACAAATTTTAGTATGCAAATCTAAAGTATATATTTATATGTATATAAAAACAAAATTTGAAGAAAAAAATTTCAAACCATTTTTGAAATATCGAATTAAAAAATTAACTTTTTTTTAAAAATTCAAATTTTTTTAAATTTTGATATGCAATATTAATAAATTGTATCTGAAATTTATATATAAGGAAAGCATCTAAATCCATTTAGACGATAACGAGAAAATTCAAAATAAAAAAAAAAACGTTCTATGCAGGTATCTACTATTAAAAGTAGTTGCTAAGTGTAAAATTTTATAATATTTGATAGTTTGTACTAATTTTAGTATATGAAAAAAGTTTAATCAAAATCGTAGGAGTCGTTTTTAAGCAACAAAATATTTTCCTTTGCGGATTTTTAACTTCAAATTTTTTTCTAAAAATATTTTAGAGTACTAAGAAACTCTTAAGTATCGAGTTTCAAAAATTTCGATCATGTCGTTTGCGAAGTATTTCATTTTCCAAAAAAAATTTGAAATATTTTTTAATAATCCAAAAAATATTTTTCAAAAATTTTGATACACACAACTTTTTGTATTTTTTGGAAGCTTCGGTATAAAAAAATAATGGAAATCAGTCGTAACGTTTTTAAGAAAATAAAAAAAATGGTTCTTCGGGAGGTACCATTAATAACCATTTTTAGAAAAATGGTTTTCCACCCAAGGAAAGCCTTTACTAAAATAAGTTTCTTAAATTTTTTTTATGAAAAGTTGTCGAGCCATTTTTGAGAAAAATACGATTATGTAAAATTGCAAGAAAAATTATATGGCAGATACCGTTATTTTTGGTTCTAAAAAAAAATAAAGAAACGAGTGGGTATAATCACCAAAAACCCCTATGTACCAAGTTTGAAGAAAATCGATCCAGTCGTTTAAGCTGTAGACGAAAAGACAGACAGACAGACAGAATTGTGCCACTCACTTTTTTAGTGTTCTATATCATCCACGGTGGTCTTCAAGATGCGGCAGGTTTCACTAAAATGGATCCCAAAAGTAATGATGCAGATTTGTAGGAAATAGTCTCAGGATTCTAAATTTGCAAATTTTAAAATCGAACCTGATCCGTTTTTTGAGATATACTCTTATTTACATACACGGGAAGGCATTTTGACTTTGAATGGGAAAAAAATTGTTAAAAATCAACGAATGTACACATTTTAATGTACTATATCTTCTTAGAAATCCTGTTCTTGAATTGTATGTTTAGTTTAAGTTGATTGGGTAAATAGTTTTGGAGAAATTTAATTCCAAAATCAAAATTTTAGAAAAAAAAACAAAAAAAAATTCAAGTTTTTTTTTTCTTCAAAATTTTGCACAATAGGGTACAATTTTTTTCCAAAATTCAATGCTCCAATAAATTTTAAATCTATTAAAAAAAACCGCATGCAAATAAATATATTAGTTTTTTAGAAATTGAAAAAAAGAGAGGTACTTTTATTTTTAAGTTTCATTTTTTCCTAAGGAAAACTAGTATATTAGTCCAGTAAATAGAGGTAAAAATAGGGGGGTTACCCTACAAAAGATCGGGTGGTTTTAAATTTTGTATATGTTATATGGTTTGGTTGATAGATGAAAATTCCAAAATTCTACAACCACGCTCCCTCCGCGGCCTTCAAAATCCTGGAAAAACTACAAATAATCGGCCCTTTTTTCAGTTGTTTGCTTATAACTTCCTTATGGTAAATTTTTACGGAAAAAATGGCGCAGACATTTGTAGACAATAAAATTTCCAACAAATATGACTGTGAAAGTATTTTTGTACAACCACTACAAACGGCGCTATTGAGCTCCCAAAAAAAGGCTAAAATTTCGTATTTTGTAAGATTTTCAGTTTCTTCCCTCTTTACAGCACAATAACTCCTTAACCGTCAAGCTTAGGGCAAAATTTTCACAATCAATCTTGAAGATAATTTAATTGGCTACCAATTTCATGTAACTACATTCGACAATTTCTAAGTCCAACTCCCCCTAACTCGATTTTCTTCTAAGAAGAATTTTTTCACCATGTTTGTTGTATACTCCTCTCAAATTTCCAAACTTATTTATTTCTCTCTTAATCTAATTTTTGCAAAACTTTCTCTAAATCGAATTAATTTTGATATCCCGTGAGAGTTCGACTTAGAGGCAGTCGACTGTATTTTCATTTTGTGACCTATACAATCGGTAAATTTATGCAAATTTTGTCCACGTTGCTTGTATACGGAGCAAGTCTTGTCATACATATTACTCATTGGAATAAAAATTGTAGGTAGTTATGATAAAGGACATGAAAACAAAAATGTGTAAAAGATCAAAAATCTTAGCCCTGAGAAAAATTCTGGAAACGACCAATGAACTTCAAGTCGAGACACAAAGTTTTTGCATTGGCTCCAAGGCCGCTTATGGAAGCATATTCATCGTCAATAGCTGGCGATAATTGAGCTCGAGATCTCGAGAAAAAAGATTCAGCTATATATCGTGACATTATATAACTCAAGGTGCAACGTGGCAAAAAAAAAACAAAACATACACAGTACACTCGGCGAGGAAATGCGAAAACATTTTTGTCTTTTTTAAACCCTTTCTGGAACAGATAGTGCATAGAACAGCTGTTAACACAGAATGCCCTATCTTGTGTTCCATTTCGCATTTATAGAGTTCTTAATAGTGATTAAAGAACAGTTCAAATATATTGATTTTGAATTAAACGAGTAAAAGTCCATCTAACTGCTGTCAAGAAAAAAGCATATGCTTACAACCTAGGCCAAAACATCACTTTTATTAGCAGCAGCTTCGAAGTAGTTTAGAATTTCATTTACGGATGACACCTATGTGTACATTCAACGGAAAAATACTTTTGGAAACCACTGCTATTAATCAGTTTGTCAAACAATTAGGTTCAACACTCTTCTTACGCTCAAGACACTCCTACTGTCGGTAAGATGAAAATCAGAAATGAAAACTGATACTGGGCTCTTTCGCAAGTAATACTGGTATAGTTCGACAGATTTTTGGAGAAAAAGGCACAAATGTGAGCTCAATGAGCTTTTCAAAGACAATGTAGTCCAAAAAGTCAAAATACGTCGGCTTGGCTAAGTTAGATTGTGCGAATGGGAAACAATGCTCCAGCCTTTTCAGTTTCTGAATACCAAAGTTGAAGACAAAAAAGAAGATCGAACATCTGGTTTAGAGGGTAAGCCATCACCAGAGCACTTGTGGTTTCGGCCCTTCATGGGTCATCTGTACAACACCCGAATTTTTATAATTTTTTCCGAAAATATTATGTTTTAAAAGTGGGAGCGGCAGTGGGTCAATTGTTGGTCACAAAATGAAAATACAGTCGACTGCCTCTAAGTCGAACTCTCACGGGATATCAAAATTAATTCGATTTAGAGAAAGTTTTGCAAAAATTAGATTAAGAGAGAAATAAATAAGTTTAGAAATTTGAGAGGAGGAAATTTTATTGTCTACAAATGTCTGCGCCATTTTTTCCGTAAAAATTTACCATAAGGAAGTTATAAGCAAACAACTGAAAAAAGGGCCGATTATTTGTAGTTTTTCCAGGATTTTGAAGGCCGCGGAGGGAGCGTGGTTGTAGAATTTTGGAATTTTCATCTATCAACCAAACCATATAACATATACAAAATTTAAAACCACCCGATCTTTTGTAGGGTAACCCCCCTATTTTTACCTCTATTTACTGGACTAATATACTAGTTTTCCTTAGGAAAAAATGAAACTTAAAAATAAAAGTACCTCTCTTTTTTTCAATTTCTAAAAAACTAATATATTTATTTGCATGCGGTTTTTTTTAATAGATTTAAAATTTATTGGAGCATTGAATTTTGGAAAAAAATTGTACCCTATTGTGCAAAATTTTGAAGAAAAAAAAAACTTGAATTTTTTTTTGTTTTTTTTTCTAAAATTTTGATTTTGGAATTAAATTTCTCCAAAACTATTTACCCAATCAACTTAAACTAAACATACAATTCAAGAACAGGATTTCTAAGAAGATATAGTACATTAAAATGTGTACATTCGTTGATTTTTAACAATTTTTTTCCCATTCAAAGTCAAAATGCCTTCCCGTGTATGTAAATAAGAGTATATCTCAAAAAACGGATCAGGTTCGATTTTAAAATTTGCAAATTTAGAATCCTGAGACTATTTCCTACAAATCTGCATCATTACTTTTGGGATCCATTTTAGTGAAACCTGCCGCATCTTGAAGACCACCGTGCATCGTCATAATCATGTTAGATTGTTATCTGAAATTTTTTTTTTGCACGAATCCAAAACTTGAATTTTAATAGTTCCTATACCACAACTAAAAATAAAATAAATTGGGTGGGCAACAGCTCGTGGAGAATCAGGGCCTAGTACAACTCTCAACCATTCTTGTATGCGTGTGTTTGGCAAGAATTTTTAAATGTAGGCACCTACCCATTAATTATTGTCCTAAAATTGGGAAGAACGTTCCTCCTAGAAACAAATTCGTATCTAAAAACAAATCTACTAAATCTGGCCTTCTCGCAACTACAAATAATTAATACAATAAATTAATCTAGACGAATAGGAACATATGCATAAATAAATTTCTGAAATGTATTTATTATTTATCAACATTATCATAGAATTCAAAATCCGTACGTACCTAATTGGTAACGTAAATACCTATTCTTTATCATTATTATACATACATAATACATACATTTAATTATTTCGTTCTCATCACACAAATTAAGTGCTATATAGAATGACACAATAATTATTTTAATTCTTTTCCAAATTGTAAGTTTAAAAACTTTATTTTATCAAATCAAGAAACTCTGTCATTTACTTATGTTTCTTGTCATTTTTGTATTCACTGTAGGTATAAATAAATAAATAAAACAAACAAAATATACCTATGTATTCCTTCCCCAGCACTAGAAATCAAAACAGAAATTTATTAAATAACAAACTTTTCCTCATTACTTTACATATTTTCCTACGTGGCACAAAAATTATCGGAACTAAAGAAAGCGAAAACTCTTGCCATTATTACAAGATCGAAAGGACTTCACAGCATCCTTTTCGAATTGGCCCATTTCTCGTTTTTTTCAAAATTATGGGTGGAGGCCTCTAAACAGTGAACTAAGCTTACCTATCACTGGAAAAGCCAACCTTTGAACGAGAAACGCTCCCAAAATTACGAATTTCTCTTAGTTCATCATCAAAACGGGAAACCAAATTTTATAAAGCTAAATTTTTACTTGTTTGAAATTGATTAAGGATTTTGAAAAAAATGTTATATTTACCACTGTTTGAATTTCCGCCACTAAGCGAAAGTGATGGAGACACAGGTGGAAGGCTATATTTATTGGAATCCATTGTTGTTGTGTTATTTGTTGAACCAAGAGTATCTGGCATACTAGATGTTGTGTGGTTTTGATTCGGTGTCTCACCATTTATAGGAGAACCAGTCGAATGCTGTCGGGCTATAAATTCTGCACCATTATTCGTTGTGTTAGTGCACCTTTAAAAGAAAAATTGAAAAACAAAAAAATGAAATAGAGAAATTATATAATTTGATCTTTAAAAAAATACCTATTTTGTAAAATAGTATGTCTGTCATTATACCAAGATTCAATAAATATAAATGAAAGCAAATATTAGGCTTATTCACGATCCGATGTAACTGTTGTAGCATTGCAAAAGTGTGGCATTTTTTTCACTACAAGAACAAAATATACTAAATGTAAAGGTTTTACACTTTTGCTATCCCCAAATCATATTGTAAAGAAAAATACACCCAAATGTTATTCTTATCGTCAAGCTAATATTTATTTGTGAAATTTTGTGAGTTTGCTAAGGTGTAGCTGTCTATTGTAAGAAAATAAAATTTTAAAATTTTAATAGGCTTTGTTATTATTTTCATGAAACGGACATCTAAAAACATTACTTTGGTAATATATCTAATATTAAACGTCATCTCCACCAGATATTAAACTGAGCTTTAGTAAGATCTCACATAAATTGTTAAATCTGGAAATTTTACCATATACATTTATTTCTTAAATCTAGTCTAGAAGACTAGAAATTAATCTATATTCTGTCCAGCAAAAAGTGTCAGTACAGGGCTTATGGGAGAGCTTTTTTCAAACCAGTCAGTGGTGCCTATGTATACCATCACAAAACTAAAAAAACAAATCTGCCACTGAAAAAGATATTAAGCCACTGATTAACATACAGGAATTGTTGTTGTAATTCTTTACAACATTCTCTATGCTACAACATGACCGTCGTTTTTCAATGCCAACAGCATTCTGATATCTGATCGTATACTCGCTCTCGCTTCTACCTTCGCTGTTTGAAATAAAATTAACGTTCCAACAGAGTTGCCTTTGCCAAGTTGCAACAATACAACAGAGCTTTTTCAGTGGTTTTTATGAAAGAACTTTCGGTTTTGAAGCTTTTGAGAACAAAATTTATAAGGGTGAGAGCCAACAGTGTTGTCGTTTTGATTGTCTTCTTACTATTTGTTTGTACACTAGTCAACAATATTAAAGGAACAAATTTTTTTTTTCAATTTTTGTTAGCGTTTTTTGAAGAGCTGTATCTTTGTGACGAGTGGTCGTATTGAGTTGAAATAAAAAGCATTTTACAGTTTTATGTTTTTTGTTTCGAGATTTGTTTGCAAACAAATTTTTTTGAAGTACCGTTATTGCGTTATTGCAAAAAATGAGACGAGACAACAAAATTGTTTTGTTTTTATTTTTTTTGAAGGTCCTCATTTCTATGGATAAATTTTTTTGAGTCAATTAAATGTCATGATCAGATACCTTGTTTATTCAGCTTCAATTCAATTTTTTTGTTGTTTTCGTACGATTTTTTTTGACATGGTTTATCTGACTTTGAATGAAAAAAGATACTTTTAGCCTTGATTACCAATATCTCAGCAAATAATGACGTTATAAAAAATTCAAAGACAGTTTTGGAAATTTGAAAAAGCGTTTTACAAGATTTTTGTATGATTTTGTAGAAATTATTTTTTTTTACCGTTCACCGTTAGTTTAAAAAAAGTACTAAAAACCGACGTTTTGTGGTCTTTTCGTAAATCTTTTTTTTTCGTTGCAAATATTGATTGCATGGCTTGCGTTGGTATGCAAGTTTATAGACTTTTAAATCATCAATATTCTTGTAAATTTTCAAATTGATTCATCGAACCGTTTTTCCTCACCAAAACTTCAAAGTCTTACAAACCAGGTAAAGGAACAAATTGTGTTGTTCCTAAACAATTCGAAGTTGTCATCAAAATGACAAGAAAACCGCAATTCCAGTGGATTTTTTTCACAGTTTTGCATTAGTTAGATATTTTTTTGAATGGAAATGAAAAAAAATTACATTTTTCAAAAAATTAAAAAAAACAAGTTTTTTTGTTTGAAAATTTTTTTAAATTAATTTTTTTTATTTTTTTGTTTAATGTACTTTTTATTTCATTTCCATTCAAAAAAATATCTAACTAATGCAAAACTGTGAAAAAAATCCACTGGAATTGCGGTTTTCTTGTCATTTTGATGACAACTTCGAATTGTTTAGGAACAACACAATTTGTTCCCTTACCTGGTTTGTAAGACTTTGAAGTTTTGGTGAGGAAAAACGGTTCGATGAATCAATTTGAAAATTTACAAGAATATTGATGATTTAAAAGTCTATAAATTTGCATACCAACGCAAGCTATGCAATCAATATTTGCAACGAAAAAAAAAGATTTACGAAAAGACCACAAAACGTCGGTTTTTAGTACTTTTTTTAAACTAACGGTGAACGGTAAAAAAAATAATTTCTACAAAATCATACAAAAATCTTGTAAAACGCTTTTTCAAATTTCCAAAACTGTCTTTGAATTTTTTATAACGTCATTATTTGCTGAGATATTGGTAATCAAGGCTAAAAGGTATCTTTTTCATTCAAAGTCAGATAAACCATGTCAAAAAAAATCGTACGAAAACAAAAAAAAAATTGAATTGAAGCTTAATAAACAAGGTATCTGATCATGACATTTAATTGACTCAAAAAAATTTATCCATAGAAATGAGGACCTTCAAAAAAATAAAAACAAAATAATTTTGTTGTCTCGTCTCATTTTTTGCAATAACGCAATAACGGTACTTCAAAAAAATTTGTTTGCAAACAAATCTCGAAACAAAAAACATAAAGCTGTAAAATGCTTTTTATTTCAACTCAATACGACCACTTTAATGGCCAGTTGCACCGACCACTTTTAAATTTTTATAGCTTCGTTTAATTTTAAAATGACATTTATCGGTTGCACCACTTCTAAATCTAACAGGCCAATAAACGAACCAATAAACTAAAATTCCATTTTCCTCCAGATAAAAATCAATTTTATTTGACGGAATATTGTTGATTCCAAATTAAAATAACGAAAACAACAGGTGAAGGCATTATGTTTCCAATTTATAATTCACTGCTTAAATAAATAAATTATTCCAGAATAATTATTATAGACTGGACATCATTTATTCATCTGATAACGAACTAAACCAAAAAATGGCTATCATTTTCTGAATTCGATGACGTCGCTTCAAATATCGATTCATAATTTCCAAGCAGTGTGTCGAAAAAATATTAGTCTGGTATCTATTGCAATAGTTTCATAGTTTCTTTTAAAAATGGAAGAAAATAATAAATAATAATAAAAAACACCAAGATGGCGCATTGGCTGTATCTAATGAGAATACCTTGTTTCTGTTTATTGTCTATTCACATTTTCCTTATTGCTATCTCACTTGCACTGGTTAAAATGTTTCGTTCAGTTTAATAAACAGATGATAAAATACATAGCCCAGGAAAATTAGACTTTCACTTCGAAAAATTGCGACAAAGCTGATTTTTGGTGGAGTGGCTTATAATGACGTCTTAAGCATTTCCTGAAAAGTACCCTAAATTTGGCCCGGGGGCAAAATTTTTTAGGGGGGGTTAAAGGGGTTGAAGTTCAGTTTTTTGGGAATTGCTCCTAAACTATCGGTTTTATTGAAAAAGTGTGAAGGTAAGAATTAAAGCTGATGTTATTTTACACAAAAAATGTTAACATACTTTTTTCGTAGAACCAATAGTTTCAGAGAAAAACGTTAGAGAACTTCATGGAGCAGTGAGTTAAGTCCAAAAAATTTATAAAATTTTTGCTTATCGCTGGGCAAATTTTGTTTTGTGATTTATGTTTAAGTACAACTCCTTATTGTAAAATCAAGTTTTTGGGGTGGTAGGGGAAAGGGAATGGCCGCCATCTTGAAAACAAGGTTGATTTTGTTTTTGTTTAATAACTCGTTGAAATTGCGTTTTTCAAAAAAATGACCAAAAGACAGATTTTAGACGATTAAATTATCTAAAAAATGAGCTATTAAACAGCTCTGTATGTTTATTAATCTCAAAGTTACAGCGGATCAAAGGTCACCTATGTCTCATATATGGTGGGGATTAAATGACGTTCTTAAAGGTTTTTCGTTTATTTGTGAATTTTTTTGATGATGTCTAGAATATATTTTGCACTGCTCTTGATTGTCTGTAAAATGAGTCTTCTATTCTGACCAACAAAATTCACAAATAAGCGAAAAACCTTAAAAAAACGTCATTTCATCCCCACCATATATGAGGCATAGGTGACCTTTGATCCGCTGTAACTTTGAGATTAATAAACATACAGAGCTGTTTAATGGCTCCTGTTTTAGATAATTTAATCGTCTAAAATCTGTCTTTTGGTCATTTTTTTGAAAAACGCAATTTCAACGAGTTATTAAACAAAAACAAAATCAACCTTGTTTTCAAGATGGCGGCCATTCCCTTTCCCCTACCACCCCAAAAACTTGATTTTACAATAAGGAGTTGTACTTAAACATAAATCACAAAACAAAATTTGCCCAGCGATAAGCAAAAATTTTATAAATTTTTTGGACTTACTCACTGCTCCATGAAGTTCTCTAACGTTTTTCTCTGAAACTAGTGGTTCTACGAAAAAAGTATGTTAAAATTTTTTGTGTAAAATAACATCAGCTTTAATTCTTACCTTCACACTTTTTCAATAAAACCGATAGTTTAGGAGCAATTCTCAAAAAACTGAACTTCAACCCCTTTAACCCCCCCTACAAAATTTAGCCCCGGGCCAAATTTAGGGTACTTTTCAGGAAATGCTTAAGACGTCATAATAAGCCACTCCACCAAAAATCAGCTTTGTCGCAATTTTTTCGAAGTTTGGCCATTTTTTTGCCTAATTTTCCAGGGCTATACAGGGGTGGTTCACGAACTGCATTTTAGCTAAAAAATGAGTGAAAGAGATTGGTGCAACCCAAATAAATTTATCAGTCCGATAAATTTTAACTCCATTTTAGCAAAAACCGCTTTTAATGAATTTTGGTTCAACTGGACATAAGAAAAAAAAAAGTTATTTGTGCTTAGTTTTGAAACGTTCACAAAGCGTTACGTGATTAAATTCATTTAAAAGGGTGTGGTGTAGAAAAGAAACATAAATTGATCTTTTTTTAATATGTTTGAAATGGTATCCATCATGGTAACCATATGCACATTGTTTTTCGATTTGTGGCAATTTATAATTCAAAGTATGGAAGCCCTATGAGAGCTTAAACTTGAGACAGATGTATGCAAGCCAATGCAACCAGACAGAGGCAAACGTCCTATCTTCCCTGTACTGACAAATTTTGTTGGATAGAGTATAGTTAAATATCCTAGGACAAATAGCGTTACAAATCGAACTAATGTATTGTTATTTACGGCGCTGAATTCATTCGAAGCTGGATTCAGTTCTTCATAATTTGAGCGTGATTCTTTGTATCGTCTTTTTGAAAAGGAAGCGGGTCGGAATTCTGGTTTTCAAAATTCTGTTTTTTTTTTATTTCTGTCTGGTCAAAATTCTTTCTGGGCAAAATTTTGTATTTCAAAATTCTGTATATCAAAATTCTGCTTGGTCAACATTCTGTTTTCTAAATTCTGCTTATGAAAACAAAAATTCAGCCTAAATATAAAACACAATATAACAGTACCTATAGTTTAAACCAAACAAATCTATATCCTTATGAAAAGATATATTTCATCCGAACTCTGCCCTGATCACTGTGTTTGGCGTATCTAATTGATTTTTCTCCGCTTTTAATTATTAATTGATTAAATAGTAATACATTTTTATTTATTGACAACTGTGCTAAATCTGTCGTTTTTGACTTCCAAAATAAGTGGTTCCTGATTTTACTCAGTGTAAAGTTTTTGGTTTTATATTTTTTGATATCATTCATCGAAGTGATTGACTATTTTAGCTTGTCATTTGTTTTGGCTACACAAAGTCATAATAATTTAACTTCTGCTTTTTCGCTTGAATAACTATTGCATAATAACTATTCGGCTATTTAAATTTGTGTGCCTTAATTAAGAATAATTTTAATTCTTGGTTTATGTACTAACTAAATCAGAGTTGTTAACTTGAACAACTATTTGTTATATTATTATATAAATACTTTACTAGTACAATTAAAACATTTGTAAAGAAAATCGATCAGAACACCACTGATTCTCTTGCTTCACTTGTTGTTTCAAAGTAACAGAAAATAGATTTCTATCTGACGATTTTGCAATCATTAATGACCAACTAAAGATAATTATTTCAGTTATAGTTCCATCCAGTCAGTGAGACATTAAATACCAAAAAATTAAAAACATTCCCAGCATTTACACACCAATTAAAAGTAATCATATTACGAGTTCAGTTTCCCAAAAAGACCTACATAGCCTATTGAATAGACCTTTTAAAAAGGAACAATTACGTGCAAGATTTTTTATTATTGAATATGTTTGTTTGGCCCCTAAGCATGCTTAAAACCGAGAATGCTACTAAATTCACCCATGCGTTTCTGAGAGAATGGTCACACTGACCACTTTTCAGTATTTTTGGTATAACTCGAAAACTAAGCCGAATTTGACAGTTTTATATTATAAAATTTTTTGTTCAAAATTAAATTTTCTATCGAAATGGATAGTTTGGAAAATTTCTTAAAAAAATTTAAGCAGGAAAAGTAAACAAAAACCAACATAAAAAAAATCAAAAATCTTAGTTTTTTAAATTTTTTTCTAAATTGCGCATAACTTTTTTCGGAGCAAAGATACGCTCAAGGCATGCATGAGCAAAGTAAACTGGAGTCTTAAGGCCTTAATATGACATGTTAAAAAAGCCATATTATTTGAAAATTGACAGAGATATAGCCATTCAAAATTTACCATTTCTTATCATTTTTCGCAGTTTTTGCCCAAAAGCCTATTTTTTGGTACTTTATGACAAATTTAACGTTCCTACCACCTAGTACCAAATCTTATGTTAATCGGACCAGCCGTTCGGACAGTAGGTCTGAAAGCATTTAAAAACAGCCGAAGAACGAAATTGCGAACTTACATCCTTTTTATAAATTCTCTATAGTTCTAATGTCATATTATATCAAAATTTTTATTTTTATTGTACCGAAAAAGGTACTTTCGGGCCAAAACTGCGAAAAATTATAAGAAATGATAGGGTTTGAATGGGAATATCTCTGTCAATTTTGAACAAATATTAATTTTTGAACATGCCATATTAAAGCCTTAACTCTCTTCTTTATTTTGTCCCTGCTTTATTTTGTCTTTGCTTCAAAAAAAGTTATGCACAATTTATTAAGAAATTTAGAAATCCTTGATTTTTTGATTTTTTTTTTGTTGGTTTTTGTTAACTTTTCCTGCTTAATTTTTTTCATAAAATTTTTTGAACTATCCATTCCAATAGAAAATTTAATTTTGAACAAAAAGTATTATATAAAAAAGTGTCAAATTCGGCTTGGTTTTCAAGTTACACCAAAAATACTGAAAAGTGGCCAGTGTGACCATTCTCTCGGAAACGCATGGGTGAATTTAGTAGCATTTTTGGTTTTAAGCATTCTTATAGGCCAAACAAACATATTCAATAATAAAAACCCTTGCACGTAATTGTTCCTTAATACCCCCCATTTTCCGGTCTATTCAATAGGCTAACAGCCCAATTCTTAATAACAATTCCCGGGGAAATATTTCTCTATTCCCTTCTCTCCTATTGAATTTACAATAAGAGAGAAGGGAAAAGAGAAACATTTCCCCGGGAATTGTCATTTAAAATTGGGCTGCAAATGTAATTCTATCTGCACTAACACAAAAATGTTAAAAGCTTGCTGGCTCAAAAAAAAAAAACATCTTCATCCACATCAAAAAAATCAATCTTCTTCTAAAGGTAAAACTATAATAGTCGGAAGGGCAGAAGGTTATGTCAAAAACCAACGAAGAGTAGCTTTCCGTACCGTAAAAGGGGAAACACCCATAGTGTACTTAAAATCTATATCATTTAGGCATTCCTATTCGCGAGTGCACCTCACTTCCGTAAGCAAAGTTGAAGGAAACTTGACGTAACGTTGCACTCCGCAATTATAGCCGCGCCATATGATTTCCGTGTATTCGCTTGTTTCTTCCGACCACTTAAGTGCCCCTCCGACTATTATAGTTCTAGCTTAAGTCTTCAGCTGTGCCTTGTACATTTTCAGCAACATCTTCATAATCTTCAACCTCAACTCAAACTACCACTGAGGTCCTCTTCCACTTGCGTGCGCCACCTTTAACTCTGTCCACCTCTACTGCGCTGTCCCACGGGGTTAGATTCAAAGACTTTCCGGGCCAGAGAATTGGTGTCCATTCACTCTAGGTGACCCAGCCACCTCAGTCGATGGCTTTTCACTTTTGTGGCTAGGTCGGTGTCGCTGTACAGCCCATACAGTTCGTTGTTCTATCTTCTCCATTCCCCATCTATGCAAACGGGACCAAAAATCATCCGGAACATTTTCCTTTCAAAACAGCCTAACGCCTTATCATCCACCGTTAACAGTGTCCATGCTTCTGCACCATACATGAGGACCGGGATGATAATCGTCTTATACAGGGACAGTTTAGTTGTTCGAGAGAGGGCTTTGCTTCTCAATTGCCTTCTTAGCCCAAAGAAACAGCGATTGGCAAGAGTGATTCTTCGTTTGATCTCAGCAGTGGTACCGTTCGCTGAGTTTATAGCGGATCCTAGGTAGACAAAGTCTCTGGCCACCTCAAAATTATAGCTGTCTATAGTGACGTTCTGTCCGAGATGACGGTGTTGGGTGTTCTTTCATGTTGACAGCACATTTTCGTTTTACTTTCATTCACCGTTAAACCCATCTTCTTGGCTTCCTTCTCAATACTCACAAAAGCACCACTGACATCACGCTTTGTTCATCCGATTATGTGAATATCGTCAGCGTAAGCGAGTAATTGGACGGACTTTTGAAAGATTGTGCCTCTAGTCTTGACGTGAGGGTTTTGCACTATTCTTTCAAGAACGATGTTGAAGAAGTCACATGATAGCGCGTCACCTTGCTTAAAACCTTTTTTGACATCAAAGGTGGTGGTGAGGTCTTTGTCGACCTTGATGGAGCAGCGTGCATTCTCCATCGTCATCCTGCACAAATGGACAAGTTTGGCAGGGATGCCAAAACTAGACATTACTCTATTTTGCTCGTCTCTATAGATGCTGTCATACGCAGCCCTGAAATCGATTGAAAGGTGGTGGGTATCGATTTGAAGCTCTTGGGTTTCCTCCAAGATCTGCCGAAGTGCGAATATTTGGTTGATGGTGGACATCCCTGGCCTTAGGCCACACTGATATGGACCTATCAGGTTGTTGACAAATTCCTCGATCACACGCTTCTCATGCTCTTTCTTTTTCCTTCTAACAAGCTTGTGTTCCTCCTCCTCTTCTGCTTGTAGAGCTCGTGAGCAGCTCTGGTCCTTCTAGGCAGCGCCACTTTGTATGCCTGTTGTTTGGCTGCATGTACTTGCCGGCATTCTTCGTCGAACCAGGGGTTTCGCTGTGGTGGTCGTGTGTGGCCCACCACGTCAGAGGCGGCATCTCTAATGGCTTCTTGGCAATCTTCCACTGGTTCTCGATATTAGCTGTTGGTGGCAAAGGACTATTTAAGAGGGTGCAAGAGACTCGATCGGAAAAAGATCCGGTGATTTCTTGTGACTGCAGCCGCCCGTCGGCAAACTCCCTCATAGTATTTCCTTGTTTTGGCTCTGGTCTGGATATTCGTAGCATTACCTTGGCTACAACGAGGTAGTGGTCCGAATCAACGTTGGTTCCTCGGAACGTTCGGACATCCTGGATATTGGAAGAGTGCCTTGCGTCGATCGCAATGTGGTCAATTTGGTTGGCGGTAGATTGACCAGGAATTCGCCATGTCTCCTTATGTATATTGAGATGCGGGAACTGTGTACTAGCTACCACAACGTTTTGCCCCGCAGCAAAGTCGATTAACCTGAGTCCGTTATCGGAGGTGGTGTCGTGCAGGCTGTATCTTCCGATTGTGCCCCCAAAGACGTCTTCTCTTCATAGTTTGGCATTAAAATCACCCAAGACAATTTTAATGTCATAGCTAGGAAACTGATCATATGTCTTGTCCAGGAGCTCGTAGAACTCTTTCTCCTCTGTGGAGGCATGCGCGCATATCAGGCTGATGTTGGCGAACTTAACGTTGATGCGAATTGTCATGAGGCATTCGTTCACATAGTTGAAATTCAAGACTTCTTGCCTAAGTCTGCCTATAACAACAAATCCACATCCAAAAACACGCTGCCCTTGTGGTCGGCAACAGTCACCGTAGTAGATATCGCAGACTTTCAGTTTTCTTTTGCCCGGCCCATCCCATCGCACTTTTTGGATGGCGGTAATGTCTGCTTTGTGGCAGTCTAGGGCCTCCGCTAAATGTTCGGCTGCACGTGGTCTATTGAGAGACAGAACATTCCACGTGCAAATCCGAAGTTCGTTGTCCTTATTTCATTTGCTAGGTTCGTCAACAGTTAATTCATCCGTATCCGAGGCTTGTTGTTGCTTCGCAACAAAAAAGCTTTATGTGCCTGGGAAGTCACCTCGACGGCACGACCCCAAACCTGGAGGATCATCAGACCCTTACAATGTAACCGTTGATTCAATCTTGAGAATTCTTCCGCTGCCGCCTGGGTAAAGGAGAAGTGCCTACTCCCCCCTCTCTTGTTTGCTTCCTCCTAAAATCGTCCACAGGGATTGGAACCCCATCTTCAGTTAATGGTACAAGTAATCCGATGTTCACCACTTGGAGGTGACAGTAGGAGTTGATAGACAGAGGTTCGCTTTGAGAATAAGCTTGTGGAGGCTTGTGTCCTCTTGAATGCACCGTGTCTACCCTTTGAACAAAGGTGGCAAAGTACTTATGAGTAGATGAAAAACCTTTACTACCAACGGCACATGGTCTCATGTGCGAGTAGATACTTTTTACATGGGAAAGCAGTTTGATGTGTTCCATTGAAAAATGCTAGCAAAGTACTTGCAAGTACTTCACCACCTCCAAAGGAAAACGCCTATTATTATCCCACAACATTATCCACATCATTATCAACATCATCGATACCAACAATTTTAACTGCAGCTTCAATTTCATCACCTTCAATTGAATCATTTTTTACTAACATCAAATTGAAAATTGAGCAGTTACCAACGAAAGGAATAGATCCTCTTTATTTGTTCTACTACTACAAGAAATATTTATTTGACTATTGGATAAGAAATTCTGGCCGGAAAACATAATTGTCCACGAGTTCGTTAAAAAAAATGCTAATAATATGCCTTTTCGGAAAAGAATTTAACAAGACAAACAATCCGTCGTCGCAACTATAGTCTGTCCAGCTAAAATTGTCAGTACAGGGCTTATGGGAGAGCTTTTTTCAATATAGTGGTGCCTGTGTATACCATCACAAAACTAAAATAACAAATCTGCCAATGAAAAAATTACTAAGCCACTGATTAACATACAGGAATTGTTGTTGTAATTCTTTGAAACATTCTCTACGCTACAACATGACCATTGTCTTTCAATGCCAAAAGCATTCTGATATCTGATCATATACTCGCTTTCGCTTCTACCTTCGCTGTTTGAGATATTGATTTGATTGAGATTTTTCATTGGTTTTTATGAAAGAACTTTCGGTTTTGAAGCTTTTGAGAACAACATATATAAGGGTGAGAGCCAAGAGTGTTGTCGTTTTGATTGTCTTCTTACTATTTGTTTGTATTTCTGAATACACCTTTAAAATGCAGTTAAAATTTGTACAATTTTAGTCTTTCAGAAAAAAAAAGTTATTTGTACGAAGTTTTGAAACGTTCATAAAGCGTTACGTGATCAAATTCATTTAAAAGGGTGTGGTGTGGGAAAAAAAAAGACAAATTGATCTTTTTTTAATATGTTTGAAATGGTATCCATGGTAACCATATGCACATTGTTCTTCGATTTGTGGCAATTTATAATTCAAAGTATGGAAACCCTATGAGAGCTTTAACTTGAGACAGATGTATTCAAGCCAATGCAACCAGACTGAGAGGCAAACGTTCTATCTTCCCTGTACTGACAATTTTTGTTGGATAGAGTATAATAGATAAACTCTATCAAAATGAAAGAGGCTTACGTCCAAAGACTAATAAGGTCTATTTTAATACTTCTAATTATTCTTACGATGTCATATCTGTGGTGGAAACATAGCTGTTTGTCGGGATAAATGACTCGGAAATCTTTGATTCTTCGTACAATGTATTCAGACGTGATAGCATTGTATATAAACTTTACAGTATTATCATGGAGTCGTTTTTATTTACGCGGTATTCCATCGATGGTGGCGCTAGCGAGCACCCATGTTGTGAAACATGTTTCACATTTTGACACGAGAATGGGGAACATTTTTTTTATTTCGAGGTACAGACATATAATCGTAAGAACGAGAGGGTCATATTTTATTATTCTCTTAATAATAAAGGGAGTAAGTGAGTGAAGTAGTTTTTCCACTGCCACCGCGCATGACCAAAGAAAGTGGGAGCATAGTCTGCTATTACACGATGAAACGAGACGCGTGCAACTTTTCGAACACCATAAGTGCAAAAGAGAACAAAATAATCGAAAAGATGAGACGGAGAAAAACTGCCCTGTGTCGCGTGGATAAAACTTTCGGTGCAACTATTTAACGTTTCTCTTTTCTCTTGTCCGTTTCTTTAGTACTTGTTTCATATGATTTCGTTGTGCGAGGAGTAAACATCGACGCAACAAACAGTCAGGGTTACCACTTCTCTGAAAATTTTTCACATTAAATTTGCAAACAAACTTTTTGCGCAGTAAACTTATATTTAGTCTTTTTTTTCAATAATAAAATAAATATAATTGTAAAAATGAAAAATATAAATAAAAATAATAAAAAATAGCTCAAATATTTTTAATAATGTGCCTGTTCGCGTACTTCCCAAAACTATGAATTTAGCCCGCAAGTTCTATCAAAGCTCATATAAAAAATTAAATTGTAATAAAATTTTTAGTTTTGGGAAGTAAATCTATATACCTACCTATCCGATTTTCACTTTATGTACCTGCTAATTATTGTTTGAAAAATCAAGCGCAGCAGATTTTATTAAGGCAGTAGATATATTCTGAGAAAAAAATGCAGTAGATCTACTGCAATTGCAGTAAAGTGGCAACCTTGACACAGTCCAACTCGGAAATGAAAAATAAAGAGAACTGTCAAATGTGTTCCATGAATCTGGTTTCAACGTGTAATAGCGCTTGAATCAGCAGACGAAAAAACAAAGAAGAATTCGAAGAAGGCGCATGCAATACGATTCTTTACCGCAATCATAGAAGAAGAAGTAAAGGAACTGGTGTATATCACATATACAGCGTACGTGAATGAAGCAGAAAACTGTATATACTCCTGTCCCTGTAGTGAAGTCCCGTAAAAATTTCCGTACTGATTTATCTAACCGCCAGAATCGATTAAAGTACATAAAGGAGAGTCAGAAAAACTTGGGTAGACATCACCGTTTTCTGGAGGGGGTTTTTTAGACGCCATTTTCCAAAATGGCCGACAAATAGTAGTATAATTTGTATGGGAGAACGGAAAAATCTCCATAAAAACTAAACCACTAAACCGATTTTGATGAAATGAACAGACATGATAAAAAACAAGATGTGAAGCCAATATAATTAATTTCCGCCCACTGCCACGCCCCCTTTTTTGAAAAAGTAATATTATTCGTCAAAAATAATTCAAACTCGGATGTAGCTTTAGTTAAACTTATAAAAATATTTTTGTATGGAATATAAGCTGTAAAAAGTTCCTACCACGCCTATTTTGTGGGCGTTTATTATTTTGTGACTTGTATGGAGTTCGTTTAAGTAAGATAAAATCTAGAACCACTTCACCCAATGTAATGAAATTTTCACACATGATAGCGAACAGTATAGGATTGTATACAATTTTCGCCCATTGACACGCCTACAAAAGCCCATTTTATCACTCTTCCTCATTAGCTGCTAAAAGCCGAAGGATACGATATCAATTAAGATGCTTTTTGAAGTTTCCTGATTGATATTGACTAAAGAAAATCTATTATTTTTGATTTTTAGTAAAAAAAAATTTTAAAATTATAAAAAATACAATTGCATATATTTGCACATCATTTTTATACACATTTATCTCGTACATTGCTCACCACATTTGCAGTACTCTGTACATGTCAAATACTTAAATTTATATTTACACCTTTAATTTACACATTTAATTAATAGTTTAGGGGGTCAATTCTTGACATGTGAAACTGTGAAATGGAAACAAAGTTATCATTTCATTTTCACAGAGTTTTATCATTTCACAAACACGCGCAAGGCGATTCCCGAGCTCGTTATGAAAAAAAGCTGTCAAAGTGAGTACTAAAAAGTACTAACATGAAAAATTCTACCACTTGCTCATAGAAAAAGATGATTGTGACGTCATAGAAATACCAAGATGGCGAGTTAGGTGTATCAAATGAGCACAATTTGTCTTTGTTTATCATTTTTCTTTTCACAGGTTTTCACAGAATGAAATGATTGTGATAAACGAATCATCATATAAAAACATTTTGGCATTTGCTTTCATTTTTTCACTTCGAAAATCGCATTTGGTGTGAAGGCGTTATGATATTTATCACTCCACAGTTTCACAGATCGAAAATTAACCCCCAGAAGGCATTTTGTTAAGGCAAAATCTGTCAGCTGCAGGCTTGAATCTGAAAAATAGCTCTATGACAGGCTTAAGTATTAGCTTAGAAAACAAAACAGCATCTTCGGATATGTCCATTTCTAATTGTAAAAGATAAGGGTGGTAACTCTGATATATGTTTCTGTTTATGTAAGGAATAACGAAGCTCATCGAATGTCTTACACTTTGCTGATGAATGTAAAACTTGAACAAGGTATTCCTCTACTTTGTCAAGTATTTCATCAGATAAAATATTATCTTCTGCAAATCGAAATAGTATCTAACGGTTCTGGCGATGCTTTAATTGCAGATGATTTTGTTCCCATCTTCCTTGTGGTATCACAAACTGGGGGTCAATTCACGATCTGTGAAACTGTGAAATGAAAACAAAGTTATCATTTCAGTTTTCACAGAGTTTTATCATTTTATCACTTCACAAACACGCGGTAGGTGTCAAAGTGAGTACTAAAAAGTACTTAAATGAAAAAAATCCACCACTTGCTCATAGCAAAAGACGATTGTGACGTCAGAGAAAGACCAAGATGGCAACTTGGGAGTATCAAATGGGCACAATTTGTTTCTGTTTATCATTTTTCTTTTCACAGGTTTTCGCAGAATGAATTGATTGTGATAAAGGAATCATCATATGAAAACATTTGTTTTCATTTTTTCACACTTCGAGAATCGCATTTGGCGTGAAGGGGTTATCATATTTATCACTTCACAGTTTCACGGATCGAGAATTGACCCCCTGTAAGTATGTGGGCCTTAATTAAATTGTTGTAAAATGCAGCTCCCAGTTGTTCCCCAAGAGTGTGTAGAGGCACATAGCGCATTTTATCACCCACTTCCACTTTAATCCACAATTCTTGCAATAACTCACTGAATAGTTCAAATGTATATCGAAGGATGAGAACAACGACATCAGTGTCATTTGATAACACTATAAGGCATTTTATGCATGACTGGACGGCATTGAACAGTTGGATTATAATTCTGCTATCTGCTTCCTCAACAAAGATTTGAAGGTCCGAGCACGTTTGAAGTTCTTTGTTATTGTTAGTTATTATTAATGCATCCCTGCTATCATTTTCACCTGTGAGGGTTCCACTAGAGCTGTAGTGAAGTCAGTCACTTTTGCCTTCTCAATGAAGCTAGAAGCAGCAGCTAGTTGGAGCATCTCTTTGTTTTTACCTGAAGACCTGAATCTATCCATCTGTCTAGGAATACGCGTCTCCTGTTTGATATTTATCAGTTCGATTGGATCTAGAATTTTTGTCTTTCTCTTTCATATTCGTTAAGTGACTGGTCAATGTCAAAGTCAACTCACTTAATTTTCTTGTTTTAATGCTTTTTTGTTTTAAGGGAATGCTTAAGCCTATCACAGCGCTATTTTCCAGATTCAAGCCTGCAGTTGACAGATTGTGGATTCTCCAAAGATGCAAATGGTGTTCTTGGGCCCGATCAGTGCCTTAACATAATGCCTTCTGAACTATTAATTCCGTGCAATTTTACAACATGTTCTACTTAAAGGTGTAAATGTAAATTTAAGTATTTGACATGTACAGAGTACTGCAAATGTGGTGAGCAATGTACGAGATAAATGTGTATAAAAATGATGTGCAAATATATGCAATTGTATTTTTTATAATTTTAAAATTTTTTTTTACTAAAAATCAAAAATAATAGATTTTCTTTAGTCAATATCAATCAGGAAACTTCAAAAAGCATCTTAATTGATATCGTATCCTTCGGCTTTTAGCAGCTAATGAGGAAGAGTGATAAAATGGGCTTTTGTAGGCGTGTCAATGGGCGAAAATTGTATACAATCCTATACTGTTCGCTATCATGTGTGAAAATTTCATTACATTGGGTGAAGTGGTTCTAGATTTTATCTTACTTAAACGAACTCCATACAAGTCACAAAATAATAAACGCCCACAAAATAGGCGTGGTAGGAACTTTTTACAGCTTATATTCCATACAAAAATATTTTTATAAGTTTAACTAAAGCTACATCCGAGTTTGTATTATTTTTGACGAATAATATTACTTTTTCAAAAAAGGGGGCGTGGCAGTGGGCGGAAATTAATTATGTTGGCTTCTCATCTTGTTTTTTATCATGTCTGTTCATTTCATCAAAATCGGTTTAGTGGTTTAGTTTTTATGGAGATTTTTCCGTTCCCCCATACAAATTATACTACTATGTGTCGGCCATTTTGAAAAAATGGCGTCTAAAAAACCCCCTGCAGAAAACGGTGATGTCTACTCAAGTTTTTCTGACTCTCCTATATGTACTTTAATCGATTCTGGCGGTTAGATAAATCAGTACAGAAATTTCTACGGGACTTCACTACAGGGACTGTATTAATACCCGAAATGTCAAATCGGTGACTTAATGGAAGAAAAAAAGTAAACAAAAAGTGATACAAGACTAAAAACATTAATAAATCATTAATTGTTAGAAAAAAAACAAATAGTTTGAAGTGATTTACTTAGAAATGTATGTATACTTACTAGTAACAATACAAAAATATGAAGTGCAGTGTTAAATTGTGTAAAAAAAAGCCAGAATAAGGCGGACAAGAATCATTTCCTTTCACAAGTGAGTTTTATCATATTTTTCTCAAAGAAAGTGATGTGAATTGATCATATTTTAATTAATCACCAATCAAGTAACACATTTTAAATGATTAAACTTAAAATAAACTAATAAAATTAATAAATTAATTGAAAACTTGCACATGGTTTTTCGGTTTTAATTTGGAATAGTAGTAATGTCAAACTGCGATTCTGTGAAACAGGGACGTATTTTTTTGGTTATTGGTGATTTTAAGGCGCAACTATTTGCTAAGCGCCCTTTATATCAGGAAATTATTTTTGTTATTAAATCGATGTTGTACGTTTGGAGTTCGTATATTTACTATGTTAACATGTGCATCTTCAGAATTTTGCTCAATTTGCTTATTTTTTTGTCAATTTAAAAATTAAAATATTTAAAATAATTTCATAAAACATTTTAAAGGTTTCCGAAAGTCGAGGATGACCATTCTGAAAGTGGATGAAGTAAAGCCACATTTGGGGTGCCAATTTTGTATCGATGCGAATGATTTGCTATGATTCACGTTGGTTTTGGAGAGCCTTACAGGGTTATCATAAAAAAGTAAGTATTTTTTTAATCATACCGCTGAGAAGAAAAATAAATTTAGAAAATAACAAATGATTGTTATGGCGCCCTAGTAAGTTGCCATTAAAAATCACTCCGTCCTTTTGGAATGTATTTGTGTTTGAGAGAGCAAACACTATTATGAAAAATGCTTCACTTTTTTCCACAAATGGCGCTTCCATATATTTTTTATTCTAAGACCGCAATCGAATATGCTGTCAAATGAAACCAAGGCGAGAAGGAAAAAAAAAGACAAATCGTGCTGCAAATTAAATTCTTTAATACCTAGATGAAAACCAAATGAGAAAATACATTTACGGACCTACACAAACTTAAAATAAGGAAAAAATCAAGAAACATTAATAAAATAGATAAGTATATTGTTTTTATTGGAAATATGTTTGAATCCTATTTTTTTCTTTGCTAATAATCTTTTTATACCTACTTACTTTCAGAAAATACCTACCTACATAAATATTGGATAACATCAATAAAAACAACAATTAACATCAAGATATCCTGTACCGGGTAGGTAGCTGCTTGCCAGAAAATATCTACAATCAACAGCCTGCAACAGTTCCAGTGGATAAAAATCCAAAAATATAAAAATGTGTGTGCTAGTGCTATTTATTATTATTTGTAATGAGAACCAAAACTCGTCATATCAATGCCAAAGAAATTTCATAATCAATTTGAATTGTTAAAGTAACTTTGAGAATACCTACTTAGAGAATAATTGTTTTATCTAATCGTAGATTTATAACTCTATTGTTTGAAGGAAAATTATCTTAGTTTTCGTGGCATTGAAATTGAAAATATTAAATCTATGTGTTTTTATACACAACTCTTGTAAAATGAGAGTACCTACTTAAAGTGCACAGAAATAAAGAAATTTGCTATTGTATGTGAATTGTAAAGAAAGTGTAGTGAGTGTACTTTAAAGTGCACAGAAATAAATTGTAAAATTTGATTTCAGATTATTTGTATTTATTTGTATTTATTACATATTATTTAGTCTTGCACAGTAAGATACAATATCTTTTAAGGTAGTACAAGCTTCAGTTTTACAATTGGTTTACATAAAATGAATGAATACTAAATTTTAGACAAGATGACTTGAAAAAAAACCATAAATATAAAGAAAAACTACTTTATACTATTTAATTAACTAATGAAAAAGATTTGATCAATGGACTTTATTATAATACCTTATAAAACACCTTTAAAGTATACAAGAAACAAAAGTTAAAATCATCGCAATGCCTCAAAATACTGTCTAAGTCTTATTCTTAACCGAGTAGTGCAGCCTATCATCCTTATAGTTTGAGGTAGGGAATTCCACAACCGAACCGCGTGAACGAAAAATTGACGGCTCAAAATAAGATAGGAGTAGCGTAGTGGTATCAGATCGCTACTTCGATTAGAGCGTGGAAAAAGGATTCTGTTGTAAAGGTACGTCGGTTGTCGTGTTTGCATGACATTGTGGAGCATTATTAAGGTCCTAAACGAGAATAAGTTATCAAGAGAAAAACCGTATATGGTCAAAGCCACGGACTGATGACGTTACATTTTTATTTTTATTTTGCCTATAACTCGAAGAATAACTAGGCAAAACCAGCTCTTATCATGTGTCTATGATAGGGACCTGTAAGACTCACACTTCGTATAAACAAAGTTTTTTGATATCTTTTATAGTTTCCGAAATACGGCCTTTCAAAGTTGCTGATAACGTTACATAATTTCGGAAGTGAAATGTAACGTTATCAACCACTTTAAAAGTCCGTATTTTGAAAACTATAAAAGACATCAAAAAATGTTGTACAGAATGTGAGACGCACGGAGTCCTATCATAAGCATACAAAAAATGTGAAGCTTTGAATAGCTGTTTTTCGAGTTATGAGCAAAAATCTTGTAGAAATGTAACTTTATCAAACCGTGGCCTTGACCATATAAGCACAAATAATCATATACAGATGTCTCAGCCCCATAGAAAAAAATGTCTTAAGAAATTGCCTTACCTGACATCGCCTTACCTGACAAAGATACAAAACCCAACAGCTTAAACAAACAAAAATACAAAAGCTAGCAGCGGTAGGTGACAAAGATACAAAATCTAGAAAAAAAAATCGTTTCTCATTTCATTAGGTAAGGTACACGCATCTCTTTCTCTCTGTTGTCATTTTTGTTCGTGAACTCTATTTCCCCTTGATTTATTTTATTTTTATTTGTTGGGTATTGGGTTTCGTGGACTACCTCAATTCTCATGTTGTGTGTGTATTTTTTTTTTATTGCTGGCTGCTGTTTCTGTGTGCATTGGTTTGGCTCATTGGCTGGCGTCTATGTGGCTGGTGGTTATTTTGTTTTTGCATTAGGAGTTTGCGGGTTGTGAATGTGATCTTTTTTGTGAAAGATCTTTTTGTTTTGAATTGCAACTTTCTTTGGTAAAGGAAATGTGATTTGATGAATGATTTTCTTGTAGGGAAATTTTGATTCGCTTATAACTTTGGATCTACTGATCGGATCTTGATGGTTAATCCCTTTAAATAAAGGATAAATAACAAACAATATTAAGGAAGGTATATTATGTATTAATATGGATGTTTATACATACATATAAACAGTTATTATGTATAAAATAAGAAAATAAACTAAGGGTGAGGTGGACACAAGGTAAATTGTCTTTTTTTTTTTTTTTTGTGAGTAGGTATGAAGGAATAGGTAGATGCAGATAGGAACTCAGGTACATTGTAGGTATTTATCTACTTTATTTAAAATATAAAAGCTTATGAAAAATGTCAATATTTTGATAAGCTAGTTATTTAGGTAGATACTAAAATAATGGGTGGTTCCAAGCAAATTAATGCAACATGACAGTTAGCGGATTTCCTTTTATTAAAATTAAGATATTTAAATAATTCGATAATTAAATAATTCTAAAAAGGTTACAAAACAACAGATTTATCTATGGTTTAAATACAATAAGTAAGCTGAGATCGTACTCCATTCGCTACGAAAAAAAGCATTTTACTCGTAGATTGAAATCTTCATTTATAATAAAAAAAAATTTCCTTATATTCTATTATTAAAAAACAAACTATTTTTTTAAGTTTTTAATTTTTTGAAAATAGAGTCCTACATACAAACCTATATACCTACTGGTTTTTAAGAAAAACCTGTATTTTTTTCGTAAGAATTAATCAAACGCCCCGATTACAGAATCCGACGAATGAGCTGCGTAGGGAATCTGACTCAATTGTGACATTTGGCTCATAGTAAAAGGTCCAAATTGAGTCTGATTCCCTCCGCAATTCATTCGTCGGATTCTGTAATCGGGGTGATAAATTGATATCGAATTTAACGTTTATTTACAGTAAAATAAATTAACCGCATGATAACCCTCAAAACGAACAAAAAATCTCTATTAAAAAATTTCATTGTGATCGAAAGATCACAGCTCATAAAATGCTCTAATTGGGCTTGATTTTGTTAAAATTTAATTTTAAAATAAAGTCGTTAGAAATGTGTTGAAATAATTATTCCAACTTTCAGGCCGAGAGCCCACAGCAGATTTTGGGTGTGAGTGATAGCAAAAAAAGAAGTATAGGCGTCAAAAGCTTCATTAAGAGCTATTCAAAAAATCAAAGTCTTACAGTCCGCAACTGGGGCCTTTGCGATTAGCAGTGCATTGAAAAAAAAATATGAATGCAACTTCGAAGGTAATCGTGTTAGCCAAAATTGGTTTTCACCCCTCCCTAGATAAGCTCCGCGGTTCCCATATCATGGAATCTGAGATCATTTGAGTGCTTAATTCGCAGTGCCAGACTGTTTAAAAAAATCTTTTTTCACCTAGCATTTTGAATTTTTTAAACGGTCCGGTAGAGCAAACTATACACTCAAATGGTTTCAGATTCCGTGATATGTGACCAGAGGAGCTTATCTAGGGAGAGGTAAAAACCAATTTCGGCTAACACGATTACCTTCAAAGGTGCTTTCATATTTTTTTTTCAATGCACTGTTAATCCCAAAGGCCCCAGTTGCGGACTGTAAGACTTTGATTTTTTGAATAGCCCTTAATGAAGCTTTCGACGCCTATACTTATTGTTTTGCTATCACTCACACCCAAAATCTGCTGTGGGCTCTTAGTCTATTTATATTGTTAAACTTTTGAGTAAAAAAATAGATTTTTTAATAAATTGTGAGTCCATTTTCTGACTCTTAAAATTTTGTACGTAGCACTGAACAAAAATTGAATACAAATATGTGAGCTCCATTTTTGCTTATAATTGGTTATAGCTCTTTAAATACACAAATTATGAACAAATGTGGCATTTTTTATAAATTCATTAAACTTATTCTTCTTGTCACGACTGCATTTGTATTTTGTCGATAAAATTAAAAATGCGGATTTTATTTGTGAAAAACAAGTTCCCTCCTTAATTGAAGATAGCGGAAAACCTCTGAAAGGAGTTGATGGTCGAAAGTTTGGATTTGAGGTAGTCCTTCAACGAACTCAAAAATAAAAAATGTCTTTCCCGTTTTCATATTGAAAAAAACCCCACTCACACTTTTGAAACACTTATAACTATAATGATGTGCGGATACCTTTCGGGCAATACAGTTGGTAAGCAATAATTGCTTATAAAGAGAAAATGTTAAGAGCAAAACTGTAGGATATAGTGATTACTAGAACTTTTGAAAGAAATTTTCGGTTAATGCTGAAAGAACAAAAATTGACTAAAAAGTGTGAACTCCATTTTTATTGCTGATAATTGGTTATAACTCTTTAAATGCACAAAATTTGAAAAAATATCATATATTGAAATTTGTAGAAATGCATTTGTTAGGAATGCATTTTTATTTTTTCAGTAAATTTAAAATTACGGATATTATTTGTTAAAAACGAATTCGCTCTTTAAATCAATATAGCGGCAAGGCGTTGATGGTCGAACATTTTGACTTAAGCTTTCTGTATGGTACTTTAACGAAGTCAAGAAAAAAATTCCTTCCCCAATCTTTTGTTACAAAAAAATTCTAAATTGACTGGATTATATTTTTAACATTATTTTTTAATAAACATTATACATATACATATGTAAATGTTCACTTCAGAAAATATAGTTTTGGTATTGGTACCTTTTCTACCTACATTCGAAGCATGGTAATTTAACTTGCCAAGCAAATGAATTTGAAGTTAATTTGAAAGTAATTTTAAATGGGAATTCTAGAAACTAATTTTGGATATGTCTTAAGAACCACTCACCAGTGTTCTGAGTCTATCCGCATGAAATTTTCTTTTGTTATAATTTGTTTGGGGCTAAACCATAGATTTACTTGACTAAAATAATAAGAATTTATTGATTTTTTATCCTGAATTTGTTTAAATCATACAGATACGAATTTTTGTGTCGTACCTACATATCTTTAGTGAATCATCCTATATTAAACAATACAAAAAATAAAGAGGTGTAAAATTTAACGCTAACAAAACCAGAGGTATAAAATTAATCATAAAAAACACCTTAAAAATGTCCTTAAAAGCTACCCACCTAACGTAGGTATGTAGTTCTTTTTTATGTTTTGACTATAGGTACATATATAGGTACCTACATATGAACATATACATAAACCTTTCTATTCTATTTATCTATTTGTTTCCTTTTCCTAATCAACAAATTCAGCTTCAAAATGTTTACAGTGCTATTAATAAAAAACGCTTATTCTACCTTTATTCCACGATTTTACTAAACCATGGACTAAGAGTTAAGCCACAGGTTAAAATTTCTCATTAAAAAAAAATGTATGTTCGTGGAATAGTAAAGTGACGTTTTGCTGTACGAGGCCTGTTAAGTATCTTGAAATTTGTACCAAGTTTCGGAAGCTTGGGTTTTTTTCCGTATAGGCTTTGACATTTTAAAATTTCAAGTCACCAAACATACCTAAGAATATTCTTGTTTATGTCTATCTAAATTATTATTAGGTATTAGGGAAAATTTAATTAAAAAGAGGAAAAGAAGCGAGAGTTGGAGCACCAACGACATACTAAGTTCATAAAAATTAATCAAACCATTTATTTATATTTTGCTTCATATTCTTCAGAACCTAATGAAATCATCATGCATAGAAACAAAATGTTATTGAAAATGTAAATCTTTTGATACCAACGCCAATAAAAAAGTAGAGTTTGCTGCTAATTCCTTCGCTAAACCATCTGCTTCGGTGGTTTAGCATAGTAAACGTCACATAGAAGAACATAGTAACATTCTGCACTTAATCCATGGAATAAGGCTAGCCTTTCGCTATTCCGCGTTTTTTAATTTGGCTGTTAAAGTTTAAGTTATTATAATCGCAAGTTTTTAACTTTTAGCACAAATAACGCGACCTTAGGACAAGAAGGTTCTAAGTACACACACATCACTTTCGGGAAAACTAAGGTTGAATATTCCGCGTTGAATAACTTTTTTACATTTATTTCGAGGCATGTGCATATGTACCTATACTTTAATTTTTCAGAATTTTTTTTCTATTAAAAGATTTAAAATTTATTGAAAAGTTATTTAGTAATCCAAGTTTAAAAAAATCGATAGAACTTTGTTGCTCATCGCTAAGGTACTTGGACGTAGGACAACAAGGTTCTTAGTTTTAATTGCTGATAGAACCTTGTGTCACGGTCTAAATATATTTTTCACAATATACTTTATTATAGTAATGGGATGCCTTGGAGCAACAAGGTTCTATCTTCAACGTAACAAGGTTCTATCTTATTTATTTTTCTTTAGTACGCAAGGTGTTATTGGGTAGTTAGATCCCTGTGAACTTACGATGGAATGAAATGTGTGAAGATCGGCCATTCCAAAGTAACGGAGAAGACAATCGGACGCTTGTAGTAAGGTTTTTCTTGTTAAAAAATCAATATTTTTTCATGAAACTCAGTGGCTTTTAAGAATTCATCACAAAGTACACGACACAGAAGTTTCACCAACAAATTATGAAATTTAGTAAGTTTATTCAAAAAAATAAACGGTAACGGAGAAGACACGTATGATTTAGAGATTTCCGACCATTGCCTTGAAGTTTAAAATTCTGCGCCGTCCATTAAGATATGAAGTTGATTTTTTTTTGCACACTTTCATAAAACCAACATTTATCAAAAACCATCCTTGGTTCAATGCCAAGTTTCATTTTACAAACAGAAAAAAATATGAAAGATGGTAACGGAGAAGACAGCTAATGGTAACGGAGAAGACACGTACGATTAAAGATTTCCTTTTTGTTCAGTTATATTGAAATTCGTATTTTTAAATTATTCTCATCAATGATAAAAGTGATTCAGGCAATTGAAAAATGTGTGTAAAATTTCATTGAAATCGGTTAACGCTAACACGTGCTAGCGAGCACTTGAAATTTTTCATTCAAAACACATGGGGTTTTCACAGTTTTTACACAAAATATCAGCAAAATTGTAAAAGTTGATGGAAAATCTTTAAAATTGGCACATAAATTAACTACTGTTAAGAGTATCAAAAAAAAAAAATATTTTCTATAGTTTAGCATAATATTAACCCCATCAAAAAATCGTTGTTTTTGTGCATTTGTTGCTATTTTAAATGTAGTAACTGTTGTTTACAAAAATAAAAAAATATATTTGTATAATCCTTATGGTATTTAGCATATCTGCCAATTTTAAAGTTTTTCCATCAACGTTTACACTTTTACGGGCCCTTTGAGTAAAAGACTGTCAAAACACCATGTTTTTTATATGAAAAACTTCAAGTGCTCGCTAGCACGTGTAAACGTCAGCCGATTTCAATGAAATTTAACACATATTTTTTTTTTTAGTTACCTTGATCCATTTTAAGCAAGGGGATCAAAGAAATTCAGACTTTAAAAAAAAAGTGCCTGTGAGTCGTTGAAATTTGGATGAGAAAGTGCAATTTTGTCTTCTCCGTTACCCTGTTTTAGACAGTAAGACATGATTTAAAAATCTATAAAAAATCCACCATAATCCCTTTTCAAGTCTTGCTTTGTATGCGGAATAATGTTACAAACACTAGTATAGTTCACCATTTATACCAACTTTTGTCATTTTTCGGTAACGGAGAAGACATGAAATGTTCAGTAATTTTGAG
Source organism: Dasysyrphus tricinctus (assembly GCA_963921185.1). Lineage (NCBI taxonomy): Eukaryota > Metazoa > Arthropoda > Insecta > Diptera > Syrphidae > Dasysyrphus > Dasysyrphus tricinctus. The sequence continues at coordinate 45,457,165 of OY992534.1, read as the reverse complement.
GCGTAATACTATTTTTACAGCACTCCTATCAGAAAAATAGTTCCGAATTTAATTAGTGTATTGAAAACACTTATAAAAACCTAACTGCACTTCGCCATTTGCATCACAATTTATAGAGAACTGATAGCGGCAAAAATTCCGAAAAATGCCCAGATACGAAAGATAAAGTATGAGTTTTTTTGATCACTTGCCTATTTTACAACAACAAGTAAAATTTTATATTTACAATTTTTTCGTTAACTCTAATATATATTGTAAATATTAGCATATTTAAATATATTTTTTTCCTTAATTTGAAATTGAGTTGCTTGGTTTCGAAATTTTTGGAATGGCCGAGATAGAACCCTGTTTCCAGCTTTTTCTTCAATTATTTCCGAAACAGTAAGAGATAGAACAATATGAATGATGGCAATCGAAAGAGCATAGTGGCTTTAGTACGATTCAATATGTAACTCAATTTTGACAAAAATGTTAGTTAGAACCTTATTGTCCTAAGGTCGCGAAACATTATGATTATTTGTGCTATGTGCTTTTAGAATAAAGATGCTGCGAAAAAATTACATGCATACATACATACATACCTACAGACATTATCAAAAAATTTTCAGCTTGAAAAAATACGAAAACAACAAAAATTACATGCTCAGACAGCCAAAAAAACATCAATTATTTTTTTCACCATCAGAAATATCTCTGCCACAAAAAAAAATTTTCCCTACCTACCCACAAGGCCACAAATTATATCCTATTCATGGAAGTTAACACGACACCTTCCAATGTTAAGATATACAGAAACCTTCCTGTCACTCAAATTGCTAAAGTAATCATATTCCCACTTTCCCACTGTCCCAATTAGAAAAGGAATTTAATAAGCACATTCTCCTTCTGAGAATATTGCAAATAATATTGTAATTCTCAGAAATCTAAATATTATGAATTATTGTAAATCAAATTCCCATTTTTCCCACTGTCCCAATTATCAAAATAATTTAATAAGCAAATTCAAACATAAGAAACAAGTAAAATTTAGTAAGCAAATTCTCCTTCTGAGAATATTGCAAAAATGCAAATAATATTGTAATTCTCAGAAATCTAAATGTTATAAATATATGTAATTCTGAGAAATCTAAGTAAGCAAAATGTAATAGAAATAAGCAATAATTATGCTATAAATACAAGTGTGAACAATAAAATCAAGCAGTCTTCTTCCAGTACGCAACTAAGTTTGGTTTTTTTTTTATATTGAGCGCGCAATATTGTAATTCTGAGAAATCTAAGTAAGCAAAATGTAATAGAAATAAGCAATAATTATGCTATAAATACAAGTGTGAACAATAAAATCAAGCAGTCTTCTTCCAGTACGCAACTAAGTTTGGTTTTTTTTATATTGAGCGCGCAAGGCTTAACTAACTTGGATACAATTACATCACACATTTTTTCCACCATCAGAAATATCTCCGCCACAAAAAAAATCTTTTTCTACCTACCCTCAAGGCCACAAATTATATCCTATACATGCATACAATTACAATGGAGAAATGAGTTCATACTTTTTGTTCATCGTTGCAAGCCTCAGACAAAAAAACGTAGATACCTACTCAACAACAGGTAAAGCAAAGTAAAACAAAAAAATTACAATGATCGTTGCTTAAGGGGCAAAGCTAGCATTGCAGAAACAAAAATGAAATCGACAGAGAAGAAGAGATAGACATAGATATTTTCCAATAGAGTCAAAGATACAAAATTCTGGGGAAGGTGCTTTCATTTTGTTGTAAAACTCGCTTTTTAAAAGCTTTGAAAAATATAGCTTTTTCAATTTCATAGGTCATTTTGCTCCATAGGCGTGAGACATCTGGATATGATTATTTGTGATATAAGTCTTGCATATGAGGAAATGTGAACATATTTCCGTAGTCCCAAAATATATCTTGCCACACTATTATAGACAACATTTAGTTTCCTTCTGTGCTTGGAATCGCAATTACTAAATAATTCACACCCAAATAATAAAAGCGGAATAAGCAGCGACTTAGCAAGTATCATTCTTGTTTTTATTGGAGTGATTCTTTGGGTGGTCCATAACATGCGTAAGCCTCCATATACTCTGCCTATGATAAGTTGTTTATGATTTGTCCAAGTGAGTGTCTTATTGAATACTACTCCAAGATTCTTGGCTGAGTCAACAAACTGAATAGGGTTATTATTGAGTAATATTGGAGAAAAGCAAGATGTGTCTGTAGGGTCTTTTGAAATGACTAAGCATTTTGACTTAGTAGGATTTAAACAAAGTCCGTTTGATCGAGACCAGAGCAATATCTTATTTAGATCTTCGTTTATCTCCCAAATACCATTTTCAATCAACCCCAGTGTACAACTGTACCTAAGCTGTAAATCATCGGCATACATATGTATGGACGAGTTAAAGCTTAGAGACGGGAGCTAATTAACATACATAGTAAAAAGTAATTTTGCCCTCTAAAAGTACTTGAGAGTGCTAGGACGCCATATGGCCCTAGGCTCAATGATAGGAAAATCCCTATGCACACCTCCGCGTGGTAGAGGGCGGGTAACGCTAACGTGCAGGGGGACCGAATGGATGCCGGGATAAGCAGACAACCCAGCTATGCTGGTCAGGGCACAAACTTGTCCTCGGGATGGTTAAAAGCCCCCTTAAGGCGGATGAACTGCAGGTGGCGGTCAACGGCATGATAGTCTGGTGGCGGAGGAGCTTTTTTTTTTTGGTAAAAGGCCAACGGCAGCAGCAGGTAGCGTCTGTAACCCATATTGGGCGGCTACAAAAGGCGTCTGTTTTCCCATAGTGGGCGGCCTCGAGCAGTTATGTGTTTGACCATACAAAAGGCGGGTGTGCCTGTCAAATCTGAGCTTATGTATGTTATTAATCATATCTCGGAAAACACCATGGTGGAAGGATATATGCAAATACATGAATTATGACAACAAATGGAATTGAGTCCCCAAGAGGTAATCTTTTTATAGAAAATCCTTCTGTAGCTTCGGTTGCAGTAAACCGCACATCGGATTTGGGGGTGCGGCATCCTTCATGTACGAGCGTCAATCAAGACGCCATAATAATAAATGAATCGTTGACAAATAGAAGAAGTCTTTCAAGAAGCGCAAATGTTACTTTTGGCTACCGCATACGTACGAAAATCGGAGCATGGAACGTTCGATCCTTGTACAGCGATGGTAGATACGAGCAGGTTGAGCGTGAAATGCTTCGCCTAAAGATCAGTATCCTGGGCATAAGCGAAACTAAGTGGAGAGGAAGAGCTGAATACAGATCAGACACTGGACAGACGAGAATGCTGTATTCCGGGGAAGATGAAAGAGAGGGTGGCCAAAGACTGCATGGTGTCGGAATTATGTTGAACGAAGAAGCGAGGCGTAGTTTGATCTCATGGGCGCCCATTTCTGCGAGATTAATGACAGCAAGGTTTCGTTCAAAAATTCGTAACGTCACAATTATTCAGTGCTACGCCCCCACAAATGAAGCGACCGAGGAAGACAAAACCGCGTTCTACACTCATCTGAACTCGGTTTACAGTAGTGTTCCGAGAGCCGACATCATAGTCGTTATGGGAGACCTTAATGCCCAAGTCGGTTCAGACAATTACGGACTGGAACGCGTGATGGGAAGAAATGGCGTGGGGTCACGGAATGAAAATGGTGACTTGCTTGTCGACTTTTGTAACGCGAATCGTCTTGTGATAGGTGGGACTGTATTTAAGCATAAGACGTGCAACAAAATTACCTGGGTGCATCCGGATGGTCAAACCGAAAACCAAATTGATCATATCATGATTCAGCAGCGATGGAGGAAGTCTATGTGTGATGTCCGGAGTATAAGAAATGCCGATGTGGGAAGCGACCACCATTTGGTTCTGATGAGTCTCAAACTACGAACCGCTGCCGTACAAAAACCAGCGCAGGATGCAGCAAGGAGCACAAAATTCATTACTAATGCTTTAAATGACCCCAACATATGTCGAAACTATGTCACCACCCTTAACGACAGAGCCTCGTCATTAAATGGAATCCAGAATTCAACAATTGATGAGATGTGGGGTGAAATTAAAAGTGTTTTTATGGAGGCTGGATCCGAAACTGTACCCAAGCGAACGAGACGTAGAGACTCTTGGATATCCCAAGACACCTGGGATAAGATCGAACTTCGCAAATCGTTGAAAATCCAAATAAATACCGAAGCTGATGTTCAACGAAAGGCTGACTTGCGAAGAGAGTACCGCATTGCACATAAGATGGTCTACCGCTGTGTGAGACGTGACAAGAGGGTGAAGTTGGATGGACTCGCAGAAGAGGAGATATCCGGGAACTGTACCAAATAGCCAAAGATGTTATCGGGAAAAAAAGCAACACCAATCATCCTGTAATGGATGTGGATGGCACACTTTTGGTATCAATTGAGGATCAGCTTCGTAGATGGAAGGACCATTTTTGTGCCCTGCTAAATGAGGATTCAGTTGAGCAGAATGCTGAAGTGCCCCAACTAAACGAGATGCGCAGGTCCTATAGGGGTATTGACATCGAACCCCCGTCAGAATCGGAAATTCGTACATCAATAAATCTCCTCAAAAACAACAAGGCAGCTGGACTGGACGGAATACCAGCTGAATTCCTGAAAGCCGATCCCGTAGCAGCGGCTAGTATTTTACATCCACTGATACAAAACATTTGGGAAAACGAAAGCTATCCCAGGGACTGGAAGGATGGTGTGATTGTTAAGTTGCCAAAGAAAGGTGACTTAAAGAATTGCAACAATTGGCGTGGTATCACCGTTTTGTCCGTTTTCCCAAAACTAATGGCAACAATCATACTCGAGCGAATAAAGGATAGAATCGAGTCTACACTCAAGAGGCATCAAGCTGGCTTCCGCAGTGGTCGATCGTGTGTCGACCATATCAACACCCTGCGTATCGTCCTCGAGCAGTCGATGGAATATCAATCACCGCTTTACCTCATGTTCGTGGATTTTGAAAAGGCCTTTGATCGAGTTAACCGAGAATGTATATGGAGATCGTTGCTTGGTAGAGGAATTCCACCAAAAATTGTTGCAATTATTAAAGAGTCCTACAACAACGCGAGGTGTTTTGTTTTGCACAATGGGCAGCTATCTGACTCCTTCGTAGTGCAACAGGGTGTGAGACAAGGGGATGTTCTATCGCCAATTCTCTTCCTGCTGGCGATGGACGACGTATTGACGGCCAGTGTAGGTACAGCTGAGCGACAGGGCATTCAATGGAGACCGTTCGAAAGGCTCAGTCATTTAGACTATGCCGATGACATATGTCTACTGGCAAATAACATCAGTGGGCTGAACGGGATGTGCCAAACACTGCAAGTGAAGGGAGAGTCGAGTGGTCTAAGAATAAACAGCAAAAAGACAAAAATAATGCTCACAGGCCGCTCCACACAGCAGCGTATTATTCTACAGGAGACGCCAGTTGAAGTAGTCGAACAGTTCAACTACCTTGGCAGTATTGTCTCTGCAAACGGTGGTACGGATCTGGACGTTAAAAGTAGAATAAATAAAGCTCGTGCTGCCTTCGGTACTCTGTCCCCAATCTGGAAATCAAGTCAAATCTCCTTACGCACTAAGTTGAGATTCTTCGAATCCAATGTCAAATCCGTGCTGTTATATGCTTGTGAAACCTGGAAAGTCACGTCTATCATTTCGAAGAAATTGCAGGCTTTTGTGAATCGCTGTCTTCGCCACATCCTAAAGATTCGATGGCCACAAATAATATCAAATGAGGAATTGTGGCGCAGGACAAGTCAAGAGCGGCTGGACGTCGACATAAGAAAGCGTAAATGGCGTTGGATTGGTCACACACTGAGGAAACCAAACGATGAAATTGCAAAGCAGTCCTTTGAATGGAATCCTCAGGGTGCACGGCGGGTTGGAAGACCAAGAACAACATGGAAATCAACTGTCTTAGCGGAAGCAGAATCCCAGAGAAAGACGTGGCCACAGCTAAAGTACCTTGCAGCAGACCGTGAAGGATGGAGACGTTTTGTTGACGCCCTATGCCCCAGCCGGGGTTACAGGACACGATGATGATGAGTAAAAAGTAATGGGCCCAAATTAGACCCTTGGGGAACACCTCGTGTTAGCGGAAGAAAACTTGAAGTTTGGTTGTAAGCAACTACTGCTTGGTGTCTAGAACTAAGATATGAGAAAATGAGTCTCACTGATGATGACGTAAATTGAAACTCATCCCTTAATTTGATGCATAAATTACGGTGGTTGACAGTGTCAAAGGCTTTGGAAAAATCCAAAAGAGAGAGAAAAGACACAAATTTTTATCTACACTTTCTCTTATTTCTTCGACGACAATTATAAGGGCGGTAGTGCAACTGTGTTTGGGACGGAAACCGGATTGATTGGGACATTGCATGTCATTACGTTTTAGATATTGCCGCATTTGTGTGTTCATAATTTTTTCAAAAACTTTGGATAAATATGGCAATATGCCTATTGGCCGATACTCTTTTCGGGTTTTTGGGACAGGAACAATTTTGACACCAGTCATGGGAATAGTGTTGAAAAGATGTGTTATGTATCTCAAGGTAATGGGTAGAGTTGCCTTCACAAAAACGGGATGGATTTCGTCAAATGCTATTGAGTTTGATTTAATAGATAAACAGGTTCTTAGAACAACTTCATCATCAATTGCTGAGAAGCTAAAGCCCCTTGTAGAAAAGCTGTCGGTTTCTAAAAATCCAGAAAAGTCTGCGCTATCATTGAACTCAAATGATGATAGGGATGTTAAATTGGTATTCATCTCATCACAATCAATGATAGTAGAAACACTGTTCAAGTGCTTACCAACACCAATTTCTTTTAAATTTTTTCAAAGTCTATGACCGGCTAATGAAGGGTTAAGTCGAGGAGCATAGAAACGTCTCTTAGCTTCCCTAATCTCAAGTACAACTTTATTTCTTAAGTCAGTATAGGTTAGGTTAGGTTAGGTGGGGTGATGATGCGGCTAGCCGCAACACCTCACTCGGATCTCAATGGATCCATTGTGCTCCCCAGGATGTGGGAAATATGGGAATGGGAAGTGTAAAAGGAAGGATTAAGTGGAAGTGTTAGGTATGAGGTGCCTCCCTGAACCATCCTGATTTCTGGATGAAGTTAAGGATGTTTTTTAGTGGCAAAGATGAGACATCGCCCAATTCATCGAAGAAGTATTCTCCGAGGGCATTTTTCCTAGTTTTGGCTAGGCTGGGGCATTCACAGAGGAAGTGAGATGAGCCCTCTTCCACCTCTTCGTCCTGACACCCTCTGCATAAGTCAGATGTGCTGATGCCCATTCTGCTCATGTGGGTTCCCATTGAGTTGTGACCCGTAAGGATTCCAACCAAGAGAGACAATTGAGGTCTGCTTAGCTTCAGTAAATATTCTGTTTTGTTCTTTGAAATATCCGGCCAAAGATTCCTTGAAACCCGACAGGTGTCAATTGTTGACCATCTGTCGTTAGCGGCCTTGAGGAAGCTTTGGTGGATTCTACTCTTTTCCTGTTCCAGTGGCATAAGAACCCAAGGTACAGTTTGGCTCGGTTCAAGTGATGAACCGCTTTTGGCCAATTCATCAGCCATTTCGTTGCCATAAATGTCACGGTGACCCGGGACCCATCGAAGGGTGATTGAATTCGTTTGGCCCAGCAATCTCAACTCACTACGGCAGCGATCAACCAGTTTTGACTTCGTGACAATTGACGAAAGGGCTCTGATTGCCGCCTGGCTATCTATGAAGATATCGATATTTTTGTTCGTCAGTTCGCATGTTAAAAGATATTTTGCAGCCTCGCTAACCGCAAGCACTTCCGCTTGGAAAACGCTGCAGAAGTTTGGGAGCTTCAATGATCTATTAATGGGTGGATTGTCTGAGAAGATGCCTGACCCTACCCCATCGTCCGTTTTGGAACCGTCAGTAAAGACCGATACATGATTTGCGTTTAGGACCCGGTTTTCCTTCCATAATTCCCTTGTCGGAATATCTGTAAGTGCAACTGGGTTAAAATCTATGTACGGTGAAATATAGTCCGTTTGAGTGTCTATGTCAGTGAAGTTCATTATAGTTTTGTGACCACAGTGGCCCTTTTTCCAATTTTTACATTCTTTAAGTCGTAGAGCACTTTTGGCCGCCAACTCCTTCGTGAAAAGATCGAGTGGGGCAAGTGAGAGGAAAGTTTCTAGGGCTGCGGTTGGCGTGGTTCTCATGGCACTAGTTGTACCTATACATGCCAGTCTCTGAAGTCAGTATAGACCTTATGAAGTTCTACGAGTCTAAAACGTTTCCAAACTTTGTAAGCTAGATTGCGCTTATTTATTAAAATTTTAATTTTGTTGTTGAACCAAGTTTTTGTTTTGTAAGGAACGTGAATATTGAAAAGAGAGCTAATGTTTTCTTCAATAAAAGAAACTTGGTCGTCGACAGACCCCATTAAGAAAACTTGAGACCATTCAACCGATCTTAAGTCATGTTCTTGAAGGTTATAATTAATGCTTTTAAAATCTCTATAGCAATAACTGCTGCTTGAAACAAGAGTTTCGCACTGGTAAGTTAAGTGCAATAGGTCATGGTGTGAAAAACAGGATGCAGAAAGTTGGTTAAAGTGAAGAACTTTGCTCAATTCACTAACAAAAATTTTATCAAGAAGGCTACTTGCTAAGTTAAGAGCTTTCATGCCATCAGAAAAAGTGGATTCTAAAAGAAGGTTGCTATTAAAATCTCCACTTAAAATAATATAAGGTGAAACATGGACAAATTCATCCAATTTGGTTAGTAATGGTGTTGTATCAATGTGTTTATTTGGTCTATATGCTGAACCCACTAGAATCTTGTTATCTTTGCATGTTTTTTCAATAAATATAAAATCAATGTAACTACCAGGAAGGGATTCACATACAAACTGTGGCTTTAACCCACTACGTGCATAAATGGTCACTCGACCTCCAATGCGCTCCACTTTATCCCGTCTAAATAAAGAAGAAAAAACAGGATGTAACAAATTCAAAGTGTCCTGTTTTACTTTTTTTAAGTTGGAAGTTGGAACTATGTACTATGTACTTTTTGTTAAAGTTGTAGGTGGACAATATGAAGTGAACAGTGAAGTAGATATCCTCCAGTTGTGAAAATATTACGAGCAGGTATAGGTAATCGAAAGACGTGAGTTATATCTAACGACTCAAAAAACCTCCCAGAATCCAATATAAATATAAACAATGAAGCACCCCCAGTGGAGCTTCCATTGTTTATAAGATAAATAAATGTCAACGAAACATTTTTATTCATCCACACAAGATCCCTTATACATCTTGTGGAATTTTATTTCTTTATCAACAAAAATAAACAAATGATCGTTGCCGTTGACCAACGATCATTGCAATCATTTTGTTAGCTAGCCTTAAGTTTAAACTTACAAAAATAAAGACAGTCTGTATCTGGAACTCAAATCGACAAGTTGTTTTAATACTTGAAGAAAGCTAAACTGGCGACGAGGATGGGATTCTTAGTTAATTAAGAAATTCCCAATTAATTAAGTAGGTACAGTGTATATCTGAATCCAAAACTGAAACATAAAGTGCAACAGTGTATTTCTGAATCCAAAACTGAAATATAAAGTGCAGTGCAGTTATATATTTACAAAACGTAAAGACCACAAAACTGGGTTTTAGAAATTAAATAAGTGAAAAAAAAACATATTTTGTGCGAAGAAAAAAAATATGGCCTTATCATTATCAGAATGCCTACAAGAGGCGAGACGGATCCCTAATTTTAATGGGGAAGATAACTATTCTCTACAAAACTATCTGAGGGATGTCTCAGCGATATTATCTTTATCACCAGAGGAGCACCAACCAACTTTAAAGACTATACTAGCCAACAAATTACAGGGAAAGGCGCTTCGGTCAGTCGATGGTCTACAATCTACATGAACCAACGTGGGACAATATTATTTTTACATGAAAGAAACTTTTTTCCTAAAGATAAGCAAATTTTATTTGAATGGAAGATTTAAACAAATTAAATACTAAAGAATTGCAAAAATTGTTAAAAGAAAGAAATTTATCGTATCGGTATAATTTGAAAAAAGAATTAGTCGAAAGGTTGTATAAGGCTATTGTAAACGAGAAGTCAGAAGATATAGAGATTACAAAAGAGGTTCAGGGAGAGGGAAGCGCGAATGATAGACAAGTTGTGAATCATAGTGCAGATAACGATTTAAATATAGGAGGAAAAGCAGGATCGTTGGAAGACAGTCAGGACGCTGAGGATAAAATTGCTAAGGACGTTGTTGTTGTTGTTGTTAGGGCACCGCTTGAAGAAAGTATGGCTGAAACGAATCATTTCGTGTTTAAAGATGTTGAGGATTCTCTTGATCAATTCACTGGCGAATCAGGAAAAAATTTTACAATCTGGTTGAAGGATTTTGAGGACATTGCTTGTGTATGTAAATGGAATGATATTCAAAAATATCTATATGCTAGGCGGTTGCTGAGAGGAGCTGCAAAGTTGGCAGTCGAGTCCAAAAATGGAATTTGTAGTTGGGACAAATTAAAAGATTTTTTGTGCAGTGAGTTTCAGGATACACCGTCGTGCATAAGCTTGCATAAAGCAATGCAATCCCGTAAGAAAAAGCCAAATGAGTCCTTCTTGGAGTACATGTATTCCATGAAACAAATTTCTATGAAAGGAAACTTTGACGATGAGTCACTGATCGCATATATTGTACAGGGTATTGCGGACAGTCCATCTAACAAAACTGTTTTGTATGAGGCAACTACTTTGGAAGAGCTCAAGAAAAAGTTTTTGGTCTACGAAACTATTAAGGGTCAGACAAGTTCGAGTTATAGGAATCAAGGTTACAATTCCCACAGTGTTATGGCTTCGACGTCAAGTAATTTTAGAAATAATGTGTCAAATCAAAAGCGATGTTTGAATTGTGGCTCAATGTCTCACCAACAACAAGCTTGTCCAAATAAAAGTAAGGGTGCTAGGTGTTTCTCTTGTAGCGAGTTTGGACACATAGCCCCAAATTGTCCCAAAAAAGATAATAAGAGTCCAGGAAATAATCAAGTCAAAAGGGTAAACAAATTGGACTAAATGTTATCCAAGCTGTCGGTTGAGGCTCCAGATAAGTGGTTTAAGCATATCCCGAGACTGCAAAGAATTATCAATTCGACCATAAATCGAAGTACGAATAGAACTCCATTTGAGCTTATGTTTGGAGTTCCAATGAAAAGTGAGGAAGCTATGGATATAAGAAAAATCATGGAAGAATTGCTAATTGATGAGTTTGAGGAAAAACGAAAAGATATCCGAAGCCAAGCGAAGGAGCAGATTGCGAAGGTTCAAGAGGAAAACCGAAGAGTATTTAATCGAAAACGAAAACCAGCTACAAAGTATAATCTTCACGATCTGGTGGCAATTAAAAAAACTCAGTTTGCTCCAGGAACAAAGATTTTTCCATCATACTTGGGACCATATGAAATTGTCAAAGTCAAAAGAAACGATCGCTACGATGTGAAAAAAGTAGGATCTCACGAAGGTCCAAACTCAACCTCAACCTCAGCAGATGCTATGAAGCCCTGGCGAGATGAAAATTGTTCTGAAAGTGAGGAAGATGAAGATGTCAGTGATGATGATGCCGAGAATGATGAATAAACCACTTCTATGTTCAGATGGATGTAAAGACAACTGTTCGTCTGAGACAGCCGAAGAGAAGGATGGCCGAGTGTAGGATGGCGTATTCTATTATTATTATTATTATTTTTATTATTTTTATTATTATTATTATTATTTCATATTATCACTATCATTGTTCAATTAACTATCCATTATTATTATACCTTGAATTACAAAACAAATACTAATTTACCCTATTCTTGTTCCAATTCATTTTCATTTAATTTTGAATAACTGATGTTCTTTAAATTGTTTCTCATTCGATGTAAAGTTGTTAAGCAGTAAAGAAGCGCAAAGTTTTAAGCCGAAAAGAATTGTCACGCGATTAATTTCAATTGTTCTCTTTTTTTTCAAAAACCTAATCTGTTTTATTTTAAATACAATTAAACTTTTTTATTATAATTAAATATTATTAATTTAATCAAAATAAAATACTTTTTATTTCTTCCCTCCCCTACATACATATTTTAGAAAAAAATAATTTTGAAATTGAAAACCTCAAACACGAAGATCTAAATACTTTAGAAAAAAAAGAACTCCAGAAATTTTTGAGAAATAATAGCAAAACCTTTTACCAAGATGGGCAACATTTAACTACTACAAATTGTGTTAAACATAAAATTATTACCACTTCAAATAAACCAGTATATTCCAAGATATACCGTTATCCACAAATTCATGAAAAGGAAATAGGAAGACAAATGAATGAAATGTTAAGGCAAGGTATAATAAGACCAAGCAAATCACCCTACAACTCACCTTTGTGGATTGTAGAAAAGAAATTAGATAACTCACAAGAAAAAAAATGGCGTATCGTTATAGACTACAGGAAACTCAACGAGTTGACTGTAGATGACAAATATCCAATTCCGAACATGGAATCCCTTTTTGATAAACTAGGTCGTGCACAATACTTTTCAACTTTGGATTTAGCCAAAGGTTTTCACCAGATTGCAATGGATGAAAACGATATTGAAAAGACTGCATTTTCTACTCCTAGGGGTCATTTCGAGTTTATTCGAATGCCTTTTGGGTTAAAAAATGCACCCGCTACTTTTCAGCGGATGATGAATTACGTTTTGAGTGAATTCATAAATAAAATTTGTGTAATATATATGGACGACATACTTGTGTTTTCAACCTCATTAGAAGAACATTTTGAAAGTTTAAATCATATTTTTCGTAAATTGAATGAATACAATTTAAAAGTACAATTCGACAAATGTTGTTTCCTATCTAAGGAAACCGAATTTTTAGGACACATTATTACGAAACAAGGGATTAAACCAAACCCTAATAAAATTAATACTATTAATAACATTCAGTTACCTAAAACAGTGAAAGAAATAAAATCTTTCTTAGGATTAACTGGTTTTTATCGAAAATTTATAAAAAATTATTCTATGATTGCAAGTCCAATAATACATTATCTAAAGAAAAATACGAAAATTAATATGACTGATGAGCATTATATTGAATCATTTAATAAATTGAAACGATTAATAACAAATCCTCCTATATTAGCGTTTCCCGACTTTAATGTTAATTTTACTTTAACAACGGACGCTAGTAATTTGGCTATAGGAGCTGTTTTAAGTCAGAAAGGAAAACCCATTTCCTTTGCAAGCCGTACCTTAAATGGTCATGAAAAAAACTACCATACTTTAGAAAAAGAATTATTGGCCATCGTTTGGTCTATTAAGTATTTTAGGCCATACTTATATGGTAGGAAGTTTTTGGTGCAAACAGATCACCAACCGTTAAAATGGCTTTATTCATTAAAAGAACCTAATTCACGCATTATTCGTTGGAAAATAATGTTAGGTGAATACGAATTCGATGTGGAATATTTGAAAGGAAAACATAACAAGGTAGCAGACTTTCTCAGTAGAATAGAAAAAAAAGATAATGAAATAGACGACACAGAAGTTATTGACATAAAATCAATTTTTGAAGTATCAGAAACCAGCATGGAAATAGATACTGTTCATAGCGAACAAGAGAATTTAGATAATCATTTTATTATAACTGAAGGTATAGTCAATAAATATAGGACCCAAATTAGAATAGTACAATCTAAAAACATCGAAGAAGAAACTTTATTCAAGAAGTATAAAATAATATACATAGATGACAATGACCTTTCAAATGATCATTATTTAAATGACATTTTTAGAAGAACCATTCGTAAAGGAACAACTGGAATCTTTTCTAAGCTTGAAGATTCTAAATATAATATAATTCAACAAAAACTTATTCAATTGTTTAGTAATGACAAAAACCTGAGATTTGTTAAATGTAGTCAATTGGCGACGGATTTGAAAAATGAAGAAGAAGTTATTGAGGCAATTGAAAAGATTCACATTGATACAAATCACAGAGGAATCAAAGAAAATTTTGCAGAAATAAAGAATAAATATTTCTTTCCCAATATTATTAAATACATTAATAAATACATTAATAGTTGTCAGGTTTGCAATGAAAGCAAATATGAGAGAAAACCTTTTAAAAAATACTTTAATCATACTGAAACACCTGATAGACCAAATATGATTGTGCATTTAGATATTTTTCAAGTACATAGGACTTATTTTGTAACAGCTATAGATAGGTTCACAAAGATAGGTAGTGTACACAAAATAAATGATAAAAATATGTGTACTGTAAAAATAGAAGAAAGAATTGCGCTACTAGGGAAACCAGACTTATTAATAATGGATAACGAGTTTAACAATAGTTTAATAAATTTATACTGTAGAGAAAAAAATATTATAACACATTTTACAACTCCCAACTCTCACACAGGGAATTCAGATATTGAGCGATTCCATTCAACGCTCTTAGAACATATTCGAATAATAAAAGGAGAACAAGAAAATATTGATACCGAAGAATTAGTAATACGAGCTGTAGGATTTTATAATAATACATATTCACTCCACAACAAATGTAAAACCGATTGATTTTATTAACCGTTTAGACCTAGATTTTAAACAAATAGCACAGACTATGCAAGAAAACAAAATAAAAGCAATTAACAGAATAAACTCAAAAAGAGAACCGATACCCAACTATTATCCAAACGATTTATACATAAAAAATCCTAAAGCAATAAGACATAAGACTGCTAAAAGATTTAAGAAATACAATGCAAATAAAAATAATAAAATAGACTTAGTTCAAATCAAGCGACCACATAAAGTAATTTGAAATAATTTTCGAATAAAATTTCAGATGATTGCAACACTTATTGTTATCATCACAACTCTTATATCAACCACAATGGGGTCCGTTGAAATAAATAAAATTGAAACAGAAGCCGGATATACAATATTAGAGAGCGAACCAATAAACATAATTCAAAATTACTCGAAATTAATCCATGTTATTGAACTTAACGATCTAAATGAAACAATACAAAATATAAATAATATAATAAGATACGCTTATCTAACGGTTTTCCCCGATTTATAAATAATTTAATTCTTACAAAGAATCTTAACGACAAAATTGTCGATTTAGAACATTCTTTATCAACAATTACCATTCACACAAGGAAGAGAAGAGCTTTGGTAAATGCAGGAGGAAGAATAATTAATTGGTTATTTGGAAATTTAGATGATGAAGATAAAGAAGAAATTGACAATCATTTTAAGATAATTGATGTAAATCAACATAACCTTATTTCAAACATGAATAAACAGATAAAAATAAATTACGAGTTCAACAAATACTTATCGAATTTAAGATTAATAATTAATTCACAAAATGAATGGTTTAATAGAGATTATAAGAAATCAATGGATGAAAATAATAAAATGACCCGTTATAACAACCTTCTTATAATAATAAACGAAGTTAAAAATCAAATAAATAAAATACAAGATAATATTCTAATGTCAAGAGGAAATGTTATGAGTCGATTCTTTTTAACGAATGAAGAAATCGATTTTTTTAAAATAGATGGTGAGAAATTAAAATTTATTAAATGTAATTTAGGAACTATAAGAAATGATGTAATTCTATTTGCCGTACTAGTTCCGAATTTTCTAAGTGGAAAACAAAAAACTTACACTGTACTTCCAGTACCGAATAAAAATTCTATGCAAATAAATATAAATGTAATACAAGTTGTAACTATAAACAGTGAAACATTTGAAGTTGAAAAAGAAAATGTTTTATCAAAAATGAAAAAAACTAATAAATGTGTATCAAATATCTTGAAAAACAATTATAATAACTGTACAAAAATAAGCTTCAAAGATAAAATTATACAAGAAATAGATATTGGTAATTTGTTACTTATAAATGTAAATACTACTCTAATTAATAAATGTAACAATTTTTCCTACTCACTAGTCGGAAATTATTTTATTAAATTTGAAAAATGCGAAATCGTAATTGATAGTTTTTACATTAAACGTTATGAAAGTAAATATAATATTATTATTCCCAATTTGAATATTTTATCAGAAAATTTGACAGAAATAATACATCCTTTAAATTTTAGTAATTTGAACGAAATAACAGAAATTTTTGAAAAAACAAGTAAAATAAACTATAAATTCAACATATTATATGTTTTAACTATATTAATATTGATGTATATTTCTATCAAGATTTGTTACTATATATATATAAGATTCCGAAGGGACTCGAATCTAAAGGGGGGGCGAGTTATATCTAACGACTCAAAAGACCTCCCAGAATCCAATATAAATATAAACAATGAAGCACCCCCAGTGGAGCTTCCATTGTTTATAAGATAAATAAATGTCAACGAAACATTTTTATTCATCCACACAAGATCCCTTATGGATCTTGTGGAATTTTATTTCTTTATCAACAAAAATAAACAAATGATCGTTGCCGTTGACCAACGATCATTGCAATCATTTTGTTAGCTAGCCTTAAGTTTAAACTTACAAAAATAAAGACAGTCTGTATCTGGAACTCAAATCGACAAGTTGTTTTAATACTTGAAGAAAGCTAAACTCGTGGGTAGGTAGGTAGGTATTCCAAAATATTTTAACCATCATCTCAATGCGATGGGTCTTGCATCTATTGGTTTGTATAGGTATTGTGTGTCAAAAGTGAATTAAGTTTTTCGTGTCGTTTAAAGCGATTAAGAACAAATATATTTTCGAAAAGAGTTGCAAAAAAAAAAAAACAAAAATTGTTTTGTGTTCATTAAAATACAAAAAAAAAACAATCTTGTATTCCAACAAGATACACTTGAATTAATAAACACATCGGCTAGCGCGCGCTTCATAGCATCGATTGACTGGGCAATAGAAATCCAAGTTCTCTGGTATTTGAATTTTTTAAATTGATTATTGTGCACTTCTACGTGGTGAATTAAGGACGTTTTTGAAAATATATTTGCTTTTAATCCATTTAAATGAACGAATCTTTAAATTAAAACAGCGGTAAAATACTTTTAACTCTAGAGAAATGTTAAATCTTCCTATTCTGTGTGCAAGTCAGTGAACATCTTTTAAAATTTCAAGATTTGTATTTTGCCTACAAAAATCGATTTAACCCGATTTAACTGGCTGAAGAAAGGTTGTAGGTATTTCATAGAAACTACCAAAAATGAGTTTTATATACCAAAATTTTCTGAGTTTGATATAACTCCGTGTTGCGGTTGTATTTAACATACTACTTTTTCTAAGCGAAGATAAAAATGCATGGTATTTGTACTGCCTTTCCTTTTGACATTTTCCTGATATAGCTATATATATGTAGCGACACTACAATAAATCAGCGTCAGCAACACTGACAAATAATTATATACAGACAAGCGCCGCATTGGTAAATAATTTAATTCTCTGGTGATTAAATGTTTACCGTAGAAGAAATCCCGTAAAACATCAGCAGACAGCAGATCATATTTTACATGGATGCGATAACTGAATTCAATTGGAATTCGATAGCGACTCAGTACAGTCATCCTCATCATATTTTAAATCATATCGTTGTAAATTAGATTATAAATTTAACTTGAATTAGCTACCTATAGTTTTTAAGTAAAAAATATTAATAATATTATAAATAGTTATAGTTTTCCGACGAAAGCTAATCTATTTTCGCAATGGACGATAAAACGATAGATGGTGAGAAAACAACAGAATCAAAAGACTTAACAGGTGCTCACTCCAGTAGCAATGCAAATAATGAAGTTCCTTCTACCGACTCTTTGCACGTTTTCAATGCCAGTCGCATCAAAACACAAGAATTTTTTACATCCGACCCAGAGCTTTGGTTTTTCCTGTTAGAATCGCAGTTCGCTGTTAATCGAATCACATCCGACACGTCGATGTACCACAGCGTAGTCTCTCAGCTAAACCAAACTGTAGCCGACAAAATTCGTGGACTCTTACGACAACCGCCTGCTTCAGGAAAAAACAATGCGATCAAAACTCAGCTCATCAAAGAATTTACTCCAAGTGATCACGGTAAGATTAAAAAACTTCTTTCCCAGATGGAATTAGGTGACAAAAAGCCATCGCGACTTCTGGAAGAAATGCGAAATCTTGCTGGAGAAAACGTTGAGGACAAATTTCTCGCAAAATTGTGGTTGGGCTGCCTTCCGATGAACCTGCAACAGATCCTGTCCCCATGGAGCGATGAGACACTCGACAAAGTGGCTAAAATGGCTGATCGAATTATGGAAACGACAAACGTGGTGTGTGTGGCAACAACAAGGCCACCAAGGAACTCCCGCAAAGACGATCAGTCGCCTTCACAGTTAGCCAGACTGTCAGCACAAATGGACGACATTTGCAGACGTTTTCAGTTGCTCGAACAACGTGTCCGTCGAGAGCGTACTCCATCGCGTTCCAGGCAACGGAGCTCCAATCATCATAGTGCCCAGAATAAGGATTTTTGTTGGTTTCATAACAAATTTGGATCAAAAGCCACAAAATGCAGACCACCATGCACCTTCACATCGGAAAACTAGATCGCCGAGTTCAACTAAAGGCGAATGAACTCGGTGCTTCGGAAGCTCGCCTCTTTGTGTATGATAAAACTACCGGACGTTACTTTCTTATAGATACTGGTGCAGACCAGGCACGAGGCGTGACTTTTTCGGAAGCGGAAGCACACAACTTAAAACTCAAAAAATAAAAGTCCTTTAATTTAGAATTTATATCATACCGCTTTTTTGCGCCTAATAATATTATAGAGTATAAAAAATGTATTTTCTCTAGCCGAAATAATTAATTTGAAACACTCTTTGCTATGCATTTGCAGGTACTCATAAGCATTAAGCAAAACGCCAAAGCAATCACAAACAAAACAATTCGCCCAAGAAACTTAATCAAACTTACCCCCTGCGGGCAAGAATATACCCGAGGTAGCATGCCTGTCGTAAGAGGCGACTAAAATCCAAACTCCGTATACTGAGATTGATGTATACATAACTATGCAATGAGCAAAACAGTAAGATATAGTACCCCAGGTGGCAGTCCAGGTTCACTGGAAAATCCACCCTCTTCGGAGGTCGGCTCTATGGATTCTGGGGAGAGCCAATTATTGCATTTAATAAATCCCTTCCTAAAAAGTGCAAGGGTATCTCGATCACCACCATCTAAATCGAGTATAAAACCATCCAAATTCGGGCAAAAGAGTCCACCCGTCACGCCAGCGCGCGCCAAAAAAGACTAAGATAAAACAGAAAATCTTGAAAAAGATAATAACGAACTTCGACGAAGACTTGATGAAGTAATGGAACTTTATCAAGAGCTAAAGAAAGAAGTCGATCTTCTTCGAAAAGAAAATGAGATGTTGAAAGGCAAAAATTCTCAAATAAACTCCAAAGCTAGCTTGCCAGAAGTCAATAATTCTAGATATGAAACAGACGAAGAAGAGCTAGCACGTGAAACGGAAAAGTCCTCAAAGAAAAGATTAAGTAAAAAGCGTAAAGCTGGCTCTTCACCTGAGGCAGCCTCGTCTTTTGAAATAATAGTTTCACCAAAACATGCGCAGTAAAAGAAAAACCTGTTAAGGAACGGCCCCCGCCACCGATAAATGTTATCGGTATTGAGGAGTATAACAAGTTGCAAACCATATTAAAGGCATTACTACCATCGGCTTTTAAAGTTATTTCGCTCAATAACAACAAATGGAAAGTATGTGTGAAAGACCCCGAAAGTTATCGCCTTCTGTCGCGAAAACTAAACGAAGAAAAAGTAGAGGGGTATACCTATGAAAATAAGTCGGAAAGACCCTTACGTGTTGTGGCGAGAGGCTTACACGCATCATGTTCAAAAGACGATATCATTAGTGATCTAAAAGAGCGCAAATTCAAAATCTTAGATGCAATTAACATCGTCAAAAGAGAGAAACAGACAAAAGAGGGTGAAACAAAAGTGGTACAACGTGGTCTTCCACTATTTATACTTTCGTTCGATAAGACTGAAAAACTAGATGAAATTTATAAAATCAAAACAATTCTAAACATCGTAGTTAAGATCGAACCTCTAAGAAAGAGCACAAGGTTAGTCCCTCAGTGTAAACGCTGTCAAGAATTCAATCACACCCAAACTTATTGCAAAAAAGAGCCAAGGTGTGTAAAATGCGCCGGAAAGCATTTAACCGTTGACTGCATCGGAAAAAGTGAAAGTCCACCGACGTGCATTAATTGTAATGGAAATCACCCGGCAAACTATAGAGGCTGCGAAGTAGCTAAAGAATTACAAAAGCGGCGATCGAAATCTGCCAAAACACAAAGAAACCCACAAAGGCAAATAGAAACCGTAATTCCCAAGACTTCCAAATCTAGTAAAGCTCCAAAACCTAGTATCCGTAAGGAAAAGAAAACAGTGTCAATACCTTCGGAGAATATATCAAAGCAAGGAAATGCAGAAACATATGCCCAAATAGCGGCCAAAAATATACCCGCAAACAACGACACTGAAACAGACCCGGTTTCAAAAGTCTTTTCAATAATTCTGTCGAAGCTTGAGGAACAATGTGACACAAATAAACTTATCTTTGATAGGTTAAGTAAGCTCGAAAATTGTTTTCGACCCAAATCTCTCTCAAAAAAATTATGATGGAAAAGTTTAAAATTCTTACGTGGAATGCCAACGGATTATGGCAAAAACTTGGAGAATTAGAGATGTATATGCAGGAAAATGATATCGACATATGCTTGATATCAGAAACGCATGCCAAAAATGAATCAAATCTTAAAATCCACAGGTTTCTTGACTACCACGCTGTTCATCCTTCAAATAAAGCAAGGGGTGGATCATCGTTATATATAAAAGAGTGCATTGAACACTCAATAGGCCTGAAAATAGAGGTAGAATCGATGCAATTGAGTAGTGTTCAAGTTAGAACTAAAAACATTCTTCTCAATGTCTCTTCGATATATTGCCCTCCGCGTTGCAAAATCGATAAGAGTGAATTTACGACATTGATAAAGTCGCTAAGCCCAAACTTAATTGTTGGTGGCGACTTTAATGCGAAGCACACCTTTTGGGCTTCAAGATGCGTATCTCAAAAGGGTCGAATGCTCTATGAGGCAGGAATGGAAAATAATTGCGATTTTCATTCGACTGGAAAGCCAACTTACTGGCCAACTGATCCGTCAAAAATACCTGATTTAATCGATTTGTTTATGGTAAAAGGAATACCCTCCAACCGTATTGAAATTTCAGAAGGCCATGATCTGTTCTCTGATCATTCTGCAGTCATACTCACTATGAGCGAAAGCCTTGTCAAAATTGAAAAACCACCCAGGTTAACAAACGGTAAAACCAACTGGGAAGGATTTAAGAAAGATATCGAGGACAACGTTGAATTGAGGGTATCATTACAAACGCCTCTTGAGCTTGAAGACGCAGTAGATACCTTTGTTGATATAATACAAAAGGCAGCGTGGAATAACACACCTTATCAAAGGGTTACGCCGCGCTATAAAGATATAAAATATCCGCAGGAAATAAAAGACTTAATAAAAGATAAACGAAAAGCACGTAAGAAATGGCAGCGAACCCGTGCTCCTCAACACAAAGCTCATTTAAATCGCTTGTGTAATATGCTAAAAACAGCGATATCAGATTTCAAAAACCGTGAAGTTGAAAATTACCTTGAAAGCTTGTCAGCTGGGAAAGAATCCAACTACTCACTCTGGAAAGCTATAAAAACAACGAAAAAACCAAAGCTTCCAGTACCCCCGATTAAGAAAAGCCAAAACGAATGGGCTAAAAGTGACAAAGAGAAAGCGGCGGTATTTGCCGATTACCTGGAAGAAACATTTAAACCTTCCGATGGGCAAGCACTCAATGAAAATATTAATATGAGTTTTAGCTCAAGTGAAAATTACAGAACCAGAAATGCTACGCTTGCTGAATTGAACAGAGAAATAAAGAAGCTAAAGTCTAATAAAGCTCCGGGGTATGACTTAATAACAGCGGAAATATTAAAAATGCTTCCTAATAAAGGATTAATTAACCTCCTTTATATAATAAATGCCGCTCTAAGGCTAGAATATGTTCCAAGCCAATGGAAAGTTGCGGAAGTCATAATGGCTTTGAAACCTGGCAAACCATCTCACGAAAAGAATTCTTACAGACCGATTTCGCTTCTTCCAATAATATCGAAAGTTTTTGAAAGAATACTACTCCTGCGCCTGCAGCCTATAATAGAAGAGAAACGATTAATACCTGAACATCAGTTCGGATTTAGAAGCAAGCATTCAACAACTGATCAAGTGCATAGAATAACTGACGTAATTGAGAGAGCTCTTGAAGAAAAGAAAATCTGTTCGACGGTCTTTTTGGATGTGTCGCAAGCGTTTGACAAGGTGTGGCACGAAGGCCTCAAATTCAAATTACGACAAGTTCTGCCTGAAGGACTTTATAAAATTCTTAACGAATATCTAGAAAACAGACTTTTTCGTGTAAGACACGGAAATGAATATTCTAATTTCAAAAGAAATAGTGGCTGGGGTACCACAAGGTAGTGTTTTAGGTCCAGTTCTGTACCTTCTATTTACACGTGATATACCTCAAACAGAAGACACTTTCGTAGCAACGTTTGCTGATGATACTGCAATACTAGCAGTAGGCAAAACGATTAACGAAGCTACGATTAAATTACAAAATGCTCTTAATAATGTTAATGAGTGGACAAAAACATGGCGAATAGCGCTAAATGAACAAAAGTCAGTCCACGTGGACTTTACGTATAAAAAAAATAAATAGATTGCCCGTCTTTCTTAATACCGGTCGTGTACCATTTGCGAATGAAGCAAAATATCTGGGAATGACTCTAGACGCGAAATTAAAATGGAAGCCGCACGTAAAAAAGAAATGCGAAGAATTAAAAAGTAAATTATGAGATATGAACTGGCTACTCGGTAAATATTCCAAGCTTAGTATTGATAATAAGTTGATTTTATACAGGCAGGTACTTAAACCTGTCTGGACTTACGGTATACAACTCTGGGGTTGTACCTGCGATACAAATTTAA
This sequence comes from Dasysyrphus tricinctus, assembly GCA_963921185.1. Classification (NCBI taxonomy): domain Eukaryota; kingdom Metazoa; phylum Arthropoda; class Insecta; order Diptera; family Syrphidae; genus Dasysyrphus; species Dasysyrphus tricinctus. Next base: position 45,433,943 of record OY992534.1, on the reverse strand, counting down.
ATAAATTACAAACGTTTGAAAATAAATTGCTTAGGTCATTTGTAAATGCACCATGGTATATAAGAAACGAAGATCTTCATTGGGATCTCGGGATTCCTACGGTTCGAGACGAAATTAAGAGTTTCGCGCGAAAACATAGAAATCGGCTATTAGATCACGCTAATCCAACGATTATTGACATTCTTGACGAGTCGAATTTAGTACGCCGTCTGCAAAGAACAAAACCTTCTGACTTGGTGCGGTGAACACAAAACCGCTTTAAAATCGCGGAATAAGCAGAAACTTTCACCGGAAAGTTACCTGCAACACGTTACTTAACTTCGTTAAAAATAAATTGCTAGATAAGTTTCAACTTAGTTGCAATCGGGAAGTGGAGGTGGTTTTAGTGTAGTAAGAATCTCACACTTCTATGAGCACGCGTTTTCCGGTCCTCATAGAGCCTGATGCAGGTTTTGCGCCTACCCACGGTCAAAAAAAAAAAGAAAAAAAAAATCGAAAAAAAAACACCAATCAATGCATTTCTTATGGATGAAACACTATATACGATTTGCATTCACACACACACAATCACAACACCGAAGATCCAAAGTATAAAACTAAAACTACCCCTTTTTCAATAGGAATGTGCGGCAGGAAACGACTCAATACTTCTTTAGTTTTGCTATTGAATTTTCATAATGAATTCACTCAACTCATTCTTCACACGTTGGGCAAACAGAAAGAAATCATCACATTTTACTTTGAATTTTGGACGGAATTTGAGTTAAGAAGGTAAAATCAGAGAATGCCAAGCTGTTGCGCATTCTAGAGCAAAAACTCTCGTATAGTATTTTATAATGGAGAATGGAGTGATGTTACGCATTCTCAAATGGCTTGGCTTGGCGTATAATGGAAATTTGTGGGTTTGGTTAGATGATGTGCGGGTTTAAGCGTTGTTCTCGTGAGTGATTTTATTAAAAGATAATAATCATTTCCCGTGATATGTAATACCTAATACATATTGGGAAATAATTAATTAATATAAGAGATAATTTATTAATATTAGATATCAAGAAAATGTAAATCGTTGACATACTATAATAATAGGTCAATGATGTAAATGTATTTAATGTATCTACAATTTGAATTTTCGAATATTAAAATTCTTTGCTATGAGCATTTTGTGAACTGTCTTACGGAAGCACTTATTCCACTCAATATATGAACGCTTCGTCACTGGTGCAGACGTATCTATTATACCACCAAAAAAGCGCCTGTACGACTCTACAAACAACCAATCAAATTTTCTCAGACTTTACGCTGCCAATGGTTCTGAAATCAACGTTTATGGACAGGAAAAACTCGTGCTATCGCTTGGCCTCCGAAGAACTTTTCCATGGCATTTCACAGTTGCTGACATACGAGTGCCCATAATCGGCGCTGATTTCCTCAATTTTTTCAATATTTCAGTAAATTTTAGAAGTAGAAAACTAGTAGACAATTCAACCGAATTATTCAACATTGGCAGCATTTATTCCTCCGACACCCCTCAGGTAAAACTGATCGATATAAATAATCCTTTTTCGTCTCTTTTAAAGGAATTTAAAGACCTGTTCGAAAAACAGCCCACCAAACGCAAACAGATAAAAACTGGAGTTACCCATCGCATCTTAACAACTGGCCCACCGGTTACCGCAAGGCCTCGCCGACTACCACCCGAAAAACTGAAATCTGCAAGAGACATATTCCATCAGTTCTTGGAACAAGGCATTTGCAAACCGTCTAAGAGTAACTGGTCATCTCCTCTGCACATGGTCCCGAAAAAAGACAACACATGGCAACCGTGCGGGGATTATAGACGCCTCAATGACAACACAGTTCCAAACAAATATTCGATCGCTCATGTACAAGATTTTGTCAACATTTGTCACGGAAAAAAAGTTTTTAGCACAATCGATCTAGAAAAAGCCTATCACCAACTGCCAGTGGAACCATCCGATGTACCAAAAACGGCGATAACTACTCCCTTTGGGCTATGGGAATTCCACTTCATGACAGAAGGCCTCAAGAACGCTGCACAAACGTTCCAACGAATGATCGGCGAGGTGCTGCGTGGCCTAGATTTCCATCAGTTCTTGGAACAAGGCATTTGTAAACCGTCTAAGAGTAACTGGTCATCTCCTCTGCACATGGTCCTGAAAAAAGACAACACATGGCAACCGTGCGGGGATTATAGACGCCTCAATGACAACACAGTTCCAAACAAATATTCGATCGCTCATGTACAAGATTTTGTCAACATTTGTCACGGAAAAAAAGTTTTTAGCACAATCGATCTAGAAAAAGCCTATCACCAAGTGCCAGTGGAACCATCCACTACATCGATGATCTTTTGTGTGCCTCCGAATCAGTTGAAGAACATGAAATTCATCTTCGAGCCATCTTCACTAGACTTCGTGAATATGGTCTTGCTGTCAACTTATCGAAGTGCGTTTGGGGCAAGTCAGAAGTTCAATTTCTAGGTCATCTAGTGACGCCTGCAGGAATCAAACCATTGCCCAGTAAAGTTGCAGCCATCCAGGAATTCGAAAAGCCGAAGATAGCCAAGGACTTACGTCGATTCATTGCAATGATAAACTTCTACAGGAGATTCATTCCAAATGCAGCTACAATCCAAAGCCGCCTTCAAAATCTCATCGAAGGTAATGTGAAGAACGATAAACGACAGTTAAGGTGGACCCCCGACTCCGAGGCAGCATTCTTCGAATACAAAGAAGCACTTTGTAAAGCTACCCTTTTAGTTCATCCTACAGCCAATTCCAGAGTTTCGTTGGCAGTTGACGCATCGGATTTCGCCTTAGGTGCGGTTTTAAACCAAACAATAGGTGAGGAAACCAAACCGTTAGCTTTCTTTTCCAAAAAGTTTTCAGATTCCCAGAAAACCTACTCAACATACGACCGAGAGTTAATGGCCATATACGAATCCATCAAACATTTTAGACCTTTTCTAGAAGGAAGAGATTTCATCATACTAACGGATCACAAGCCTTTAATCTACGCTTTTCGTCAAAAAGCGGACAAAGCCTCACCCAGACAAGCTCGATATCTGGACTTTATTAGTCAGTTCTCCACTGATGTACGCCACGTGTCAGGTAAAGAGAACATTATACCGGACTTCCTTTCCAGAATTCAAGAAGTAACAAAATCCGATTCCATCGATCTTAATGAACTGGCAAAAGACCAATTAATTGATCCAGAGTTACAAGGTTTACTAACAAACAACAACACATCTCTCGTGCTTAAAGCAGTAAAAAACACCGAAACAGCTACCACGTTAATATGCGATGTCTCAGGTACGTACATTCGACCATTCGCCACTAAAAAGTTTCGAAATACCATTCTAGCAAACATCCATAACCTTGCACACCTAGGGAACCGAGCAACGCTGAAGCTGTTACAACAACGTTATGTTTGGCCAATGATGCGTAAGGATTGTACATACTTTGTAAAGCATTGCATTATGTGCCAACGTAGCAAAATTCAAGTACACAACAAGGCACCACTGCAGTTGTATAACGAGCCGTCAGAACGATTTGAACACCTGCACATGGATCTGGTTGGTCCATTACCTCCGTCAAATGGATATTCGTATTTACTTACAATCATAGATCGATCAACTCGTTGGCCAGAGGCCATTCCGATAACTGACATTACGGCAGAGACCGTTGCAAAAGCTTTCATAAGTGGTTGGGTATCTCGCTACGGAGTTCCATCTCGAGTTACAACAGATCGTGGGCGGCAGCTCGAATCCAGTCTATTTCGTCAACTTAACAACATGTTGGGTGTTCGCCATCTTAGAACCACCGCATACCATCCCCAGGCGAACGGGATGATCGAACGATGGCACCGCTCATTAAAATCAGCCTTCAAAACGAAGATGCCAGGGAGTTGGTCAGATGAATTACCACTCATATTTCTTGGACTTCGAGATGCTTGTAAAGAGAACGTAAACGCAACCCCATCCGAAATGCTCTATGGTAAGACTCTAAGAATTCCCGGTCAATTTTTTGTATCTCCACAGGAAAACGTCAACGACAACGACTTTGTGAGAAAACTTTCACAGTCAATGGAAAAGTACTGCCTCGTGGACCCGATCCATCATGGTTCATCAAAACTGTTTTATACTCAACCGTCTTTGCTGCATTCGTCACAGTCGATACAGAAACCACGTCTCCCAGTAACCCATCACTTGAAAAACAGCAATATAGAACGCGTTCCGGCAGATTGGTTAAGCTGCCCTTGCCCATGCTCTCACACTAGAGGGGGAGTAATGTAGCGACACTACAATAAATCAGCGTCAGCAACACTGACAAATAATTATATACAGACAAGCGCCGCATTGGTAAATAATTTAATTCTCTGGTGATTAAATGTTTACCGTAGAAGAGATCCCGTAAAACATCAGCAGACAGCAGATCATATTTTACATGGATGCGATAACTGAATTCAATTGGAATTCGATAGCGATTCAGTACAGTCATCCTCATCATATTTTAAATCATATCGTTGTAAATTAAATTATAAATTTAACTTGAATTAACTAGCTATAGTTTTTAAGTAAAAAATATTAATAATATTATTAATAGTTTCTTTTATTTCTCGAAGAACTAAATATATATGCTCGTTGAAGGGAAATAAAAAATTAAAATAGGTAAAAAAAAACAGTTTACGTCCAAGACTGATTTCAAGATTGTTTCCACAATGTGAAATTTCATCAATTTGGTATATGTAAATCTTTCCTTATAAACAAATATGACTACTACTTTGATTTTAAAGTGGAATAGAGCTGTTTTGATCCAAAAAAGTTTTAGGCTATTGATTATGTCCTAAAAAACAGGGCAATACGGAAGTAAGACGCTCATGGGATTTTATTGCAAAATCATCTTATCATTGAAGATAAGAAAACCGCCGAGTGCTTTTAAATCTTAAAATTGCAGGGTGCATTTTTTAGAGGGGGGTGCAAAAGCACCCTTTTTGATTTTTTGCATATAACTCGAAAACGAAGCATAAATTCGAGATAGTTCTCAAAACCATTTTTAGAAAATAAAATTTACCATCAAAATGGATTTTTGAAAAAAAAAAATCATTGCAAAAAAATGTGAAAATCGCATTTTTTGTTTTTTTTTTTCATCTTCAATGACACCTTTGATGATTTTTGCAATAAAATCCCCTGAACGTCTTACTTCCTTGATTTCAATCAAAAATTAAACTTTTCTCAGTTTTTTTTTCGTTTTTTAATTTTTCTTCGAAATATGAATGATAGGTACTGTTGCTCATGAAAACTTGACATTGGCGCTCAATTGATGCATCGCATTATACGAAAATTCGACTTATATCTTTAAACACGATTTGAGGCATCAAAGTTGACACCTTTAAACTTGATTGGCGGATAAACTAAGCGTCCTAGCGATTTATAAATCCAGATTCTTTAAATGCAAAAGAAACATTGCATACACCCAACCTCGCACCCACCCCAAATCCTATAATGAGCCCAAGCAGGGGGGTTGCAGGGGGGCAGCGTGCCCCCCATACACACCTTGCTGTTTATTCGCGTTTATTTGTCATTCAAGGTACTCTTGCTCAAGAGAACTCAACTAATAAAAAATCAACTCTTATCCTTAAACGCGATTTGCGGCTAAACTAAGCGTCCTAGAGGCATCAAAGTTTTCATCTTTAAACTTGATTTGGGGCTAAACTAAGCGTCCTAGCGACTTATAAAATGCATATTCTTGATCTTGGAATGTGCCCGTTCTAGTGAGCCCAAGCAGGGGGGTTATACACCTCGGTGTTCATTCGTGTGTATTTGCCACCCAAGGTACTGTTGCTCAAGAAAACTTGACATTGGCGCTCAACTAATGCATCGCATTATACGAAAAAATCGACTTCAATCTTTAAACGCAATTTGCAAATTGCATAGGCTGCTGGTTGTATATACCACCATTCTTGCAGTGCAAATTTTCGTATTGGCAAAGGTATTCCCTACCAATATAGAACAATAGTCCAGGCAATATATGATTTAACATGGGCAAAATTGCAACAGAAGCTTTTCAAATTAATTTATGATCAGTTACCACTACTGAAAGACATATCCAAAATCGGACAAAATTCCTCCATGGGAACACCCCGAAAACGGTTTTCAAAATGGCGGATTTATTGGTTTGTTGTTTTTGGTTGTTATTTTTACTACGCTGTGATTTTTCTTTTTAATTATGTTTAATTATCACTGGTGGATCCGCTATGACATTCCCAAGTAATTACCCCCTCCCCCAGTCATGACCCTTCCCCATTTATTACTTCCCCACTCCCTTCAGAGCCCTAGAGAATATGATAGACGCGACCAATCTTCACAAGTATAGAAAGAAACACTCCCCATTTATGATCCCCCTCATTAATGACCCCCCCATACATTTATTAACATATATACCATACCTACCATACAAATAATATATTTTTTCTAAATATAAATTAAATCACAAGAGAAAAGAAATGTATTTATTCAGTCCAGGCAAACTAGGCTAAAAATACCGTGAACATGGGCAAAATAGTAACAGAAGCTTTTTTAATTGATTTTTCATCTGTTACCATAACTAAACAATATATCCAAAATCGGACAAAATCCGACCATGGGAACACTCCGAAAAACTAACTGATTTCAAAATGGTGGATTTACTGGGGTGTTGTTTTAATTTGTTATTATATCTATTATGCAGTGACTTTAACTGATTTTGTGTGTTAAAATCAATTGCGGATAGTTGACCATGAAATACCCCAGTCATGGTATCCTCTGTCAGTTATGCCCCATCTGCTCTCAAATCAAAAAAACGAAAAACATCCTATTCACGACCCCCCCCTCCAAGCCATGTCCTCCTCCTAGCAAATGATAAACACGACCAATCTTCAGTAATGGTCCTAGAAAATGAAGACATAAATACATAAATAAGCCTATTGTAAGCTTTTTGCACGCTTACATACACACAAATATTCTAGGGCTTCAACCGTTTCTTAAAATTCTTTCATTAAATAGCTTTGCTAGCCCTGAAAAATATAGGCCATAAAGTTTTCGGAGAACCCAAAAAGAAAAAGTTTATTTGAAATTAAAGAACAAATTATATTCTTGGTAAATGTATTAATTTATTATTGATTAATAAATTTAAAAAAAACAGTAACAGTATTCAGAAATAACTCTCGAAAAAATTAGAGTTGTATTAGGTAATATTGAGTACACATATAATTGAAATTATTTTGTGCATACGCATACAAGCCCCATTATCTGCCTGAAAAGATTCTGGTTGTGATATCGCGGCCCGTGAAAGCAAATAGAAAAAGAAGCAAGTTGCGACTTTCATGACATAATAGAGATTACATTTTAAGGATATTGTTCATGTACTTTTGTGCGTGGGCATTCTGCATTGTGCCCAGTGTAAACAAACAAACAACACATTTGTGCGGCCCAGTGTGGAATGCCCACGCGCAAGTAAATGAACACGCCTAAAACCCAATTTGACGTTGTTGACTTTGCCTCCGCAGTTGAACGCATGCCATCGCATCGCTTTCAGCCGCGGTGGCGAGTCTAAACGTCATTTATAATTGATTCATTTTTCTTATTCTTATTTTTGCACTCGCCAAAGTCGGCAACTTCTTTAAACTCTAATTACTTAAAACTAATTTCTTAAAAGTAACTTAATTCTATTTTATTAAAAGAAAAGTAAAAATAACGTAAAGCTAACTAAGAGAACTTACAAACAAATTAAAATTGTAAAACCTAAAGCCTAGTACGCAGATCGAGCTAAAATTTCGCTCCCACATTTCTCTCCAAACACCAGCTAATATCCAAGCTAAATTTTGACATACGATTTTTGTGGAGATTACATCACAGAAAACAGCTGTTCTCTGAAAAGAAATTTTATTCAATAATTTCATAAAATTTTGTTTCAATATTTCAAGTGAATCTAATCAAATAACATAGATTTTTCCCTTTGGCATTGATAAATCGTTTGTCCTTGAATATTTCTCGTTCTCAATTTTGATTTCCACAAAGTAAAATTCACACAAATCTAACAGAAAAAAGAACCTGTCACAATTTAGCTCGAAAATTAATGTGCCGAACAATTATTTCACGCGCTAAATTTTGACAGATAAGAGCTGTACAGTAAGAAATAAAAATTTGATTTTTTAGCTGGAGCTGCGTACCTCTCGGCTAAAATACTTGGCTTAATTTTAGCTTGGCTAAAATTTGGAGAGAATTTTGTATGGGAGCGAAATTTTAGCTCGATCTGCGTACTATGCTTAAAGCTAAAATAAAGAACGAAAAGAAAAAAATCTAAAAGAAAAACCACATTGGACCCAAGTTTCTTTTTTGTTGGAACAGTGATTGTGTTGTTGCATTTTGGTTGGTGGGTATTGCTCTGCGCCGTCGAAGCAGAATTTCGACCAAGCCACTGCGAAGCTCAGTTGGCCATATCCGTGCCAACAGATATTATACACTTAATTTGAAGTTGGTCCACATCTTACTTACTACGATGATTTAGTTTGATCTCATGGTCCTTTGCATGGTAAAAAAGCAAAATCAGAAGATCAATGTCGTCTTCTATCACAGTGGTATGAACACGTTCTGAAGATGTTAACCAAACAAGGCAATTATTAAAGGTTGCTTGTTATTTCGATAGGCTTGAAATTGTTCTATTTGCCGACTAACTTCATGACTAAGTCCGAGATGCGACTGTTAGTTTAGGTGCATATGTATCTCATCGTAGCTTTTCAAAAACAGGAAACAAACCGGTAGATTTTGTCCAAAAATTTACAAAACCATGGATTGGGCTAGCTTTTTCAGTTAGCTTTGGTAAAAAAAAAACAGTTAAAAGGTAAGGTTAGGTTAGGTTAGAAGGGGTGATGGATGATGCGGCAAGCCGTATCACCTCACTCGGATCTCAATGGATTGATTGTGCTCCCCAGTATGTGGATCATGCAGGAATAGGAGGGGTAAGAGGAGGGATTTAGTGGACCTTGAACCATCCTGAGCTCTGAATGAAGTTCAGGATGCTCCTTAGTGGCAAACGAGAGACGTTGCCCAGTTCGTCGAAAAAATATTCTACGAGGGCTGTTTTCCTTGTTCTGGCTAGGCTCGGGCATTCACAGTGAAAAGAACCCTCCTCCACCTCTTCGTCCTGGTACCCTCTGCATAAGTAAAAAAAAAGGGTTGCATAAGTATTATTGGGGTACCAAATTGAAGCTAAGACTGTCGATATACGATATTGATGTTTGGACAGCTTTATTGGTTGTCTTGACTCGAAATACTGTAAAAAAAAGAAACTCAAATTTAATATCTCTACTGGTCTTTTTGTACCGTGCGTTGCGTGCATCTTGATATACACTCCGCTTCAACTGAATAGACACACAAATTTTCAAAGGAACTTTGTCCATTTTTTCCAAACATGGTGCATTAATGTTTCATTTGATGATGCTTATTGTTCGTTTATAATGTTGGGAACATAAATCAGAAAGAAAAAATCAAATAGCACCGTTGCTTTTTCTCCAGCTCTCCGGCAAAGTTTTTCACATCGAAAAATGTAGTTTTTTTTTGCGTCAACTGAATAGACACATGTATTGAAATTGGTTATAAAAGCTAATGGAAGGAAGTAAAACTAGTTTTTTTTTTGGAAAAATAGTTTATTGGGCAATTCTAGTAGTGTGTAGTGTCACTTTTGTTCATTAAAGTTTCATAAATTTGATCCAGCATGGCAACGTAAAGTTTCCCTATGAAATCCAGCTGAATTTCTATCTGTGCAAATTCCTGGCTCGTTAACTACTTGTACTAAATATCCCCAAAAGTTTTCAATGAGGTTTTGGTAGGGTGAGTACGGTTTTCATCGAAGCAAATCGATATTTTGCCTCTCTTTCACGCCTTTAACTATGCACGCCGTGTGGATGGGGGGGTTTACCCTGCTTAAAAGTTCTGTTTATGGGTCTAAAAATATCAAAAAATAGAAAATACTGGAAAGAGGTTTTCTTCAATTTGTGGATATTTTAAGACCCATAAACGGAACTTTTAAGCAGGACAATCCCCCCCATCCACACGGCTTGCATAGTTAAAGGCGTGAAAGAGGGGCAAAATATCGATTTGCTTCGATGAAAACCGTACTCACCCTACCAAAACCTAATTGAAAACTTTTGGGGATATTTAGTACAAGTAGCAAACGAGCCTGGCTATCAGTTTAAGGCCAGAAAATCCCAAATTTCAGCCATGGAATTTGCACAGATAGAAATTCAGCTGGATTTCATAGGGAAACTTTACGTTGCCATGCTGGATCAAATTTATGAAACTTTAATGAACAAAAGTGACACTACACACTACTAGAATTGCCAAATAAACTATTTTTCCAAAAAAACTTGTTTTACTTCCTTCCATTAACTTTTATAACCAATTTCAATATGTGTGTCTATTCAGTTGACGCAAAAAAAAACTGCATATTTCGATGTGAAAAAATTTGCGGGAGAGCCGGAGAAAAAGTAACGGTTGTTTTTGAATTTTTCTTTCTGATTTATGTTCCCAACATTATAAACGAACAATAAGCATCATCAAATGAAACATTAATGCACCATGTTTGGAAAAAATGGACAAAGTTCCTTTGAAAACTTGTGTGTCTATTCAGTTGAAGCGGAGTGTACGTCCTTTACTGTAGAGGTCCACGTTTAATTGTAATAAGACCCTGCAATTTTAAGAAGCGCTTGGGAGCGCATGACTGTTTGGGGTAGGGGCTAGTTGACTGCGTCATGACTGTGGTATTTTTCTTTAGTATTTGTTGACTATAGAAGTATATTTTGTCGGGTCTATAATTTTCTCTTGGGCTCTTATGAGGTCATTGTTGAGAGGAGAATATGGCTGGAGGGGGCTTTAAAGGAAGTGGGCTTTGAGGAGGGGGGGGGTCGTAAATGGGAGGGGGTGTCTTTTTTATTCAGTTTCTTAGACTTAAAGTGAACAGTCGAAGTATCCATTATATCCTCTGGGGGTCGGATATGGGGGAGGGGTTATGGCTAGGGGAGGGGTTGACTGGGAATATCATGACTGGTTTAATGGCCCTCTCCTAGGATAAGCAACTAATTTCTGCACAAAAAAACAGTAAGAAAACTGCGTAGTAAAAATAACAACCTAGAACAGCAACCAAATCAATCCGCCATTTTGAAATCCGTTTTTGAGGGTGTTCCCATAAACGGATTTTGTCCGATTTTGGATATATTGTTCAGTAATGGATACTGAACAAAAGTCCATCAAAAAACCTTCTGTTGCAATTTTGCTCATGTTTGGGGTATTTTTAGCTTAGATTGCCTGGACTACAAAGTATGACACTTAAGAAACGAAAGACTGGAAGGCCAGAAAATAAATGTTTGAAAAAAGCATTTATTCGAGTATGTTCCTATCTTGAAGACAACGAAGATGAAGAGGTAACACTTATTGATCTGATTTAAAAAATGAAATATTTTTTTTAGAAGGATCGAGTTACTCTGCTTATTCAAGCAAGTATATGAAAGAAAAATTGTTTACACACTTTGGTGATTCTCAATTCAAATTCAATACCTGATACCATAGCATTTATTCTTTTCAATAAATAAATACCGAATTGCAATACGTAATTACAAGTAAAAAGTTGATCTGAATAAAAAATCGTTACAAAAAGCTGAAATAGCTTCAAAAAACCGCGAAAAGTATTTTTTAAAGAAAATAGTAAACATAATACCCATACAGTCATACAAAATGAACTTCCTTACAAAATCACATACACGCAAAAAAAAACCAATGCCAAATTTCACAGAAATTAGCGTATCTCGGTTCCTTTGCTCTATTTTTTCTTTTCCTTCAACTCCCATATATTTCATATATATATACCTATACTGCCTTCTCATTCTCGCCATTTTAGTATTTTTTCATTTTCTACCACTTTTCCTTACTCTTCTACGGGGAAATATCACCCCTGTCAATACAGTTCCTCAACATTCAAATGTCAAATCACTAAAAAGTTCTTCAACTTTCGAATGTCTCCGAATGTTTATAGATACGGGGGCTTCAACATAAGATTGTGTAGAAACAATTGATGTCGATGATACTACTATAAAGTTTATATACAAAGGTGATAGATCCGAATCAAATATTAAAACCGATCCAAATATTAAAACTGTCGGTGGTGGTATAATTGTTGCTGTTAAATCTTGTTTTGTTATGTCACAAGTCAACATTCCTGTTTGTTTGAATGAGGAGTTCTTATATATATATATTTATTGAATTCGTTAAATAACTAACGATAGAAAGCTTATAAAACTAGTTTACATTAAATATAAATTAATATAGTCAATTACAATGATGTATTGAAAAAGATCTCTTTGAACTTACAACTTTTGACATTTATGCATTTTTCATTTATGCAAGAAAATAAACAATAATATTTATTGAAGACTGAAATCAATTGATTTAAAGGATTATTCACACCATATTTTGTTCTACTGAAGATCGGACATATAGGCAACTGTGTTCTTAAGCTTGTCTGACTGTAGCTGAAATTCAAACGACACAGAGCTGATGGAGATACTATTGACCCATTTATCAATTTTATAACGAAGCAAAGCTGGATATATTGTCTATGTTTTGAGAGTAAAGGGAGATTAATTAACGTGAGTCTTTGAGCATAAGGAGGTAAAGCATGCCTCTGGGACCACGGAAGAAAACGAAGACAGAAACGCATAGACCTTCTCTGAACACATTCAAGTCTATTTATATGAACTGTGTAGTAAGGGGTGCATACCACGCATCCATATTCAAGTACTGGCCTTACAAAAGAAACATATAGAAGCTTTAGAACATATGGGTCCTGGAAATCACGAGAAAATCGTTTTATGAATCCCAGAATTTTATTGGCCTTTTTTACAATAAAGTCATAGTGGTTGACAAAGGTTAATTTTGTGTCAAGAACAATGCCAAGATCAGAAAAAACAGACAATCTACATAAAGAAGAAGAATCTAACATATAATTATAAGTTATCATACTTTTTTTGCGTGTAAAAGCCATTGTTTTACATTTGTCAATATTTAACAGAAGACGGTTTGTATTGCACCATTCCCTAAACCTATAAAGATCATCTTGGAGTGTTGAACAGTCATTTATAGAGGTTATACTTTTAAAAAATTTTATATCATCGGCATATAAAAGAATAGAGGAATTTTTAATAACCGAAGTCAATTCATTTATGTATAAAATAAATAATAATGGACCTAAATGGCTGCCTTGTGGAACACCAGAGTTAACAATAAAATGATCAGAGTGCTCATTACGAAAATTCACACTATAACACCTATTCTCCAAATACGACGAGATCCACATTAAAAAAATTTCATTGAACCCTAAAGCCTTTAGTTTATTGGTTAAAGTCTTATGACACAATTTATCAAAAGCCTTACTAAAATTGGTAAAGACACAATCTACTTGTTTTCGATCTTCGAAGGAATCAAGACAAAAAGAAGTAAAATGAAACAGGTTTGTAACAGTTGACTTGTTTTTGACGAACCAGTGTTGGTTGTCACAAATAATAGACTTACAATTAAAAGATAACACATTACAAATAATGGATTCAAAAAGTTTCGGAATGACAGAAAGTTTAGCAATAGGGCGATAATTTATGATATCATTTTTCGACCCTTTTTTATGAACCGGTGTTATAAAAGCACTTTTCCACAAAACAGGGAACATTGAGCATTTAAGTGATTCATTGAATAGAATATGTAGAGGATAGGACAACTGTGACACACATTTTTTTAATACACAAGATGGTACACCATCAGGACCAGGACTAAAACAGTCGTCAAGTTCACGAATACTTTGGATAATTGAATTCTCGCAAATAGAAAGATTAATTGAATTAAGGTGTGAAAAACTAGGGTTAGGAAGGAGTGGATCCATGGGATCATGAGAACTAGATACGACAAAGGCATCTTTGAAAAAATTTGCAAACATGTTTGCAATTTCTTCGGAGTCATGACTAGTAGCATTTTTAAAAGACATATAGTTAGGGTAGCCATCAACTTTTCTTTTGCTAGACACAAAACTCCAAAAGTTTTTTGGGTTACCTTTCAGATCATTTTCAGTTTTTACGATATAGTCACGATACAAGGCATTAGAATAATCTGTAAACATAAATTTCAATTCGGAATATGCCCTATAATCTTCATCAGCTCTGGATTTACTATATTTTAACCATGCTTTGTTTCTTTTATTTTTTAAGATCTTAAGCTGAGTATTAAACCATGGTGGTATTTTAGAACTTATAAAAGTTTTACGCAGTGGAGTAGTTTCATAAAAACAGTTGAAAAGTATATTATAAAATTTTAAACACATATCGTCAATATTATTATTTAAAAGGATTTGATTCCAGTCAACATTACACAATAAATTAATTAGTTGATCAAAATTGCATTTTTTAAAATTAAACTCAAGTTTTTCATTTGAACTAGGTAGAATTTTGGAAAGATTTATATTTAGCATTATGTCTAAGGCCGGGTGGTGCCGGTCTTCATCTAGCAATATAGTATCGGCAGGGGTTACAGATGTTTCGGTGTTAATAGCTTCCGAGAAAAAGATTAAGTCCAATATTTTATCGAAGCGGTTAGCAATCCCATTAAATTGATTCAGTCCAAAAGAGGCTAGTCCATCAATAATAGTGAACTCATTAGCACACGATGGGTTTACAGGCGATAAACAGTTGAAGTCTGAAGATTTTGTCCATTGCAGGTTTGAAAGATTAAAGTCGCCTAAGATCAACAGCTCATCAATTGGTTCCATTTGATCGTGTATCCTATCAATACAATTAATACAGTTTTCGTAAACACTGTTTGTAGATCGTGGAGGTATTATAAACGGCGACAATATACAGGTGGCCAATTTCTATTTTTATTTTTATAGATATTATTTCCACGTCCGAAGATTCAAAATTGTCGACCAGAGTGCATACTAGAGAGTTCTTCACAGCAAAAAGAATTCCGCCACCTACAGTGTTAAGATCATTTGAATGGTGTCTATCACGCCTGAAGACTTGGTAGGTTGAGTCGAAGAGTTCAGTGTCGAAGAATGTATCATTCAGCCAAGTTTCTGTCATTACAATGATATCATGAGGAAGATTATTGATATTTTTATAGATCGTATTGATCTTAGTCCTTAAACCATTAACGTTTTGGTAATAAATCAGTAATTGTTGAAGCTGCTTCTTTGTCGATTTAGCATTGTCCGGGTCTCTTGAAAAGGGTTACGAGATGTAGTTTTCCCATTGAGTTGTTTATTTATGAATTCATGCATTATTATTCCTTTAGGCCATAATGATGAAGAGTTTAGAACGGCGAAAATTGAATCTGGAGCTCGTATTTTAAAAGATGCATACTTCGAATAATTACGATGGATCATTTTTTCAACTTTTATAATTATGGAAGTTCCAATTTTGTTAAAGATAAAGTTTTTTATATCAAGGGCGTTTGTAGTAGGGTCGAGCTTACCCGGAGGCCACACGAGCGAGTAATCGCTAGCGAGTTACTAATACATCGAAACTTTTCCTACTCGCTAGCCAACTGGCTTGCCTTTTTCGAAGCCAGTTGAGAAGCGAGTAGAGTGGCGAGTGATTTGACAATTAATGTATGTACCCAACTGCCTAGCGAGTACTCGCTCGTGTGGCCTCCGGGTTAGATACAAATAATGTTCGATGGCCTTCAACTACTCTCAGTCCAGATACGATAGGTGATAATAAATGGATATCACTATATGGTTGAGGATAAGATGCATTGTTTGAAGTTTTCAATGATAAATGTGGTATCCTCGATGAAGTTGGACAATCAACAGAAGATTTTGCCATAGATATTGTTGATTCTGTTGATATGACTGAGGGAACTACATCTACAATAGTTTGCACTGATGCATTGAGTGATGAAGAAGATGACATTGAAGGGGATGAAGAAGTTCGTGTAGATGGTTGTAGTGATTGTGGTGGTGATGCAGAGATCGATAAAGTGGCTGGTTTCTTCGTTGAAGGATTAGCTTGAAAAATATCGGTATCAATTTCATCAATTTTTCGTTTTAAAGATGTTGAATCGGTAAGCGGTTGATTATTTGTTATATTGCTTTGTTGAGTTAGGGATTCCATTTGATGTGATATAGGAAGATTGGCTATTATTTCAACTTTTTCGGTTAGATAATTTAATTGCTTGTATAAATTATCAAGATTTTTAGTGTTTTGTAGTACATCTCTAGTAATATTAGTGTATGAAAATGGGTCACACTCGTCACAAAAATAATAAAATGATTTTCTTTCCTTGAATAGCTTGATAGTGCTAAACGGAGCGTCGATACAAGAGATATGAAATATTCTCCGGCAGTTGCCATGACACATAATTGAGTCGATTAGATAGTCGCTAATGTTTTTACATAGAGTGCACACCGACATTATTGTTATTAAAAAGAAGTTGTAAATGGATTTTGCCTCTGCTTCTGCGATTTTCAATGTTTTCAATCGTGGTCGATTTTTTGTCTACTGGGCAACACTTGTCAAATAGCAGATTGTTGTATTTACTGAAAATTCCCTCTTGTGGTGGATGGAAAAGATGTATTTTTAATTTGAAGGTTTGTGTATATGCTTAAGAGAAGGTAATGTAAAGTTGTTGTACTCGGTAGTGCAGTGTGGTAATGAAGTTTGGTATGCAAATAGAAAACCAAAGGTATTCTGTTTTGTAGTCTCTCAAGTAATTTATAGGCAGAACATGTACTAAAATTGTACTCACCGGTAGGGGAGACAATAAAGTCTTCGAAAGAAATCCCAAATAAGAGAGATGACATCTACGATGCACACACAATATGATTGTAGGTGTAATATTAATTTCTACAAAATTAATTAATTGTTGTTCTCGATAGTGTAGTGTGGTAATGGAGTTTGATATGCAAGTAGAAAACCAAAAGGTATTTTGATTTGTAGTCTCTCAAGTAAGTTGTAGGCAGAACATGTACTAAAAATTGTACTCACCGGGAGGGGAGACAATGAAGCCTTTGAAAGAGATTCCAAATAAGAGAAAATTGACAGCTACGATGCACACACAATAAGATTTTATAATGTTAATTTATCACAAAGGAGAATAGGACAAAACGGTCTACAAGACCAATAACGACGAGACATATATCGTCGGAAAGGTATTTTTATGTACTACAATAGTTACTATGGGGGCTTACTTCAAATCACTGTGTGAAAAAAGTTAGTCGCTAAATAGAATTGTGTTCTGGTGCATTCTAGTATGAATAAAATATATTTAGTATGGGGAAAATTTATGAAAACTGGTCTAACCAATAACGACAATATATATGTCATTGAAAAGGTATTTCTATTACCTACAATATCTTAATATTAGTTCAGTCCGAATCACTGTGTGAAAAAAGTTATTCGTAAACTAATCAAATATTGTGGTTCATTTTAGTGTGAAAAAAATGTTTTTTTTTAGTATGGGCGAAAAGTGTGATGGCAAGTTCAACCAATAACAACGGGACGTATGTCGTTGGAAAGGAAATTTTATGTACTACAATAGTCAATACGGCAGCTTAACCCAAATCACTGTGTGAAAAAAGTTATTCGTTAATTGTTACCCATGCTCCATACATTTTATCTGTGCTAAAATTCCCTAAAACAGCGAATAACTATTTCCACACAGTGATTTTTAATAAGTTGTTATGGTAACTATTATTGTTCATAAAAATACCTTTTCAACGACATGCATCTTCTTAGTACTGGAAAGACCAGTTCTTATACATTTTTTCCACACTTAATGGTACCAAAACAAAACCTAGGTTAACGAATAACTTTTTTCACACAGTGATTTGAAATGAGCCGCCATAGTGACTATTGTAGCTCATAAAAATACCTTTCCAACGACATACGTCTCGTTGTTATTGGTTCCTAGACCACCTTCCATACATTTTTGCCGATTGTCCTTTAATTATTTAATTTAAAATGAGTTGCGCACTTTCGTAATGGTAAAATAAAATTAATTTAGATAACAAAAGCTTAATAAAGTCTTTAATCACAAATTATAAATTCGTAAATATTTTGTTAAATATTTATTGATGGAACAATTAGAAATAAAAGAAGTGACGTTTTCTTGATGAAAAAAATAAAAGTTCTCAGAGCTAATCAAAACACAAGTAATCACTAGGAGCAGCGTTGCCGATCCGTTCTTATGTGTGAAGATAGTTCTTCCAAGAAAAGTCATCTATCATGTCACTATGTATATTGTTCCAGCTCTGTTGATACAAATAAGAATATCCTTTTTTTTAATTTCACTTCAGATCTAACTACAATGATGAAATCATTTGCCTTGGCGATTTCAATCAAACCAATGCACAGTGGTTTCGGTTGTATGGAGAAGGCGTCAAAATTCAATAAAATCTGAACCACTCAACCGATTTCGATGAAACTTTCAGCTAAGACAAAAAATTACTAAAGAAATTATCACAATAAATTTCCACCTCCTACCACGCCAGTATTGTTTCTGCAAACGGTGGTACGGATCTGGACGTTAAAAGTAGAATGAATAAAGCTCGTGCTGCCTTCGGTACCCTGTCCCCGATTTGGAAATCCAGTCAAATCTCCTTACGCACTAAGTTGAGATTCTTCGAATCCAATGTCAAATCCGTGCTGTTATATGCTTGTGAAACCTGGAAAGTCACGTCTACCATTTCAAAGAAAATGCAGGCTTTTGTGAATCGCTGTCTTCGCCACATCCTAAAAATTCGCTGGCCACAAATAATATCAAATGAGGAATTGTGGCGCAGGACAAGTCAAGAGCGGCTGGACGTCGACATAAGAAAGCGTAAATGGCGTTGGATTGGTCACACACTGAGGAAACCAAACGATGAAATTGCAAAGCAGTCCTTTGAATGGAATCCTCAGGGTGCACGGCGGGTTGGAAGACCGAGAACAACATGGAAATCAACTGTCTTAGCGGAAGCAGAATCCCAGAGAAAGACGTGGCCACAGCTAAAGTACCTTGCAGCAGAACGTGAAGGATGGAGACGTTTTGTTGACGCCCTATGCCCCAGCCGGGGTTACAGGACACGATGATGATGACCACGCCTACTTTTTGAATAAGGTGATATAGTCACCCAAACTGGCAAAAGCTTATATTAAGTTTTGAGATATTTTTTTAGAAAATGCTCTTTTAAGCAATTCGTCTACACAATCATGTTTGCCAAGCCCACTTTTTGGGTGTTTTTAAACATCTTTTTCATATTAAGGAACAGTCTCAAGCAAT
Source organism: Dasysyrphus tricinctus (assembly GCA_963921185.1). Lineage (NCBI taxonomy): Eukaryota > Metazoa > Arthropoda > Insecta > Diptera > Syrphidae > Dasysyrphus > Dasysyrphus tricinctus. The sequence continues at coordinate 45,414,589 of OY992534.1, read as the reverse complement.
AAAATCCAAACAACTCAAACGAATCTGATGCAATTTTGAGGCATGATAAAAGACAGCATGAGAAATGATCACAAAGAATATTCAATACTGACACGCCCATATCTTTTTTTTAAGTTCATTGCGACGACTTTACGCTGTTGCATGAATACTCTTAGTATAACTTTACTATACTTAAATATAGCATTTATGTAGGAGTAGGTTGAACCAAAAACAAAAATATGTTTTGTGGTATCTGCACTCTCTTAATACAATAGCAAGCTAAACGGTCACAAATTAGTATACATATGTACGATTTCATTTAAAGTTATAATTTTCCATCATGGCACTTTTTTCAAATGAATTGCCAGTTGTTGTAGCCCAAATATCGTAAACATTCTTCTAAGACAATAAACAAACGTACATTGAACCTAAGGAACATTTAAAAAGGGTAAATTTAAAAAATCAGAAACGGTGAACACAGCAGTAAAACCTGAATAAATCTGTTAGTGGGTGATTGTGGGTGCTAAGGTTATGTTTTTCACAAAGCTGGGGGCTTTCTCAATACTTCAGACAAAATTTTAGTTTTAGGTTACATTGAGAACTATGTTTAAACCTTACTTTTACTTCAAAGAAAAATTAAAAAAAGCAACTTTAATGTCTACTGGGTTTTACCAATACAACTTTTGAAATAAAAATCAAAATATCACTTAATAAAAAATAAAATACTTTAAGCACCTTGCTTCTTTAATCCCATTATACAAAAATTTCGAAAATATTACTTTTATCTAGAAAAAAATCACTTTTGAATAAGTCAATTTTACGGACAAATTTGTTTGCATGTTTAGACAAAATAATTAGCTCTTTTTGAATGCGAAAACGAAACTGATAACACGTGACATTTTAGACGCAATGTTTGCAACGGTAAATATTAAACCATAATCTACTGTAAACAGTCAAGAAACAAAAAAAATAAGTACTGTTATTTTTTCATTTTTGTCGTATGGGTGAAACCACTGTGCAATGTGACATGGAGGTCCGCGCTGTCCCGAAATATATGCTATGGTGCCTACAGGCAATCTTTCAAAAGCTGATTCTCAAACTCTAAATAACATAACATCGGTTGGAATACGCCAGATAAACAACGTTCAAAATGCAAACTGGAAGATTTTTGACTAAGTTTTCACAACCATCGATGCTTATATCTCACTTGGTAGATCAACTGAGCTTTGGTCAACAAAAGCCGTTTTCCTTTGGAGGTGGCGAAGTACTTACGAGTAGATGAAAACCCTAATCTAGTACTACCAACTGCACATGCTCTCATGCGCGAGTAGATACATTTTACATGGGAAAGCAGTTTGATGTGTTCCATTGAAAAAAGCTGGCAAAGTACTTGCAAGTACTTCGCCACCTCCAAAGGGAAACGCCTAAAGACTCTCACCATCCCGCACTGACGATACCCATTATCCAAAACAGCGAATTTCTGTAATGTAGATTTTGAAAAAGTTTTTAAACTTAACTTCAAAAAAACTGCTTTTGCCCAGTTGAATTGTTTGTTATCTTTAATTGATTGGTCATATTAAGTTCCTGTATTGATGTTGATTATAATATGGCTTTGAAATTTTATAACAAAATAGTTCATGTTTTTTAATGTCTGTACCATTAATATCTATAAGATCGAAATCACTTAGTCCAAGTTGGTATGATAGTGAAATGCGAAGGTTAAAAAACTAGAAACAAACTGTGGTTTAAGTACAAACAAACCAATTTATGAAGTGATTTTAATAATTATTGTGAATCCAGAGATAATATTCAACCGAGAGTCTAGTCTTAAATATTTATATTACATAAAAAAGGTTCAAAATACTTTAAAAATGAGTCCTAAGTCCTTTTGGAGTTTTATTTATAGTAAAGGAAAATCTAGTCCGTATCCGTATCCGTCCACTCTTGATCATAACAATATCTCGCACCATGATCCCCGCACTATAACACAATTATTTTCAAACTTTTTCAAAGTGAATATATATCTGCGATTCTTCCAACTGTGATAACTTTTCCAACTGTTTTAACTTTTCCACCTGTGATAATTTTGATGAAAATGATCAATTATGATTGATCATTGAAAGAATCGCAGATTCACTTTGAAAAAGTTTGAAAATAGTTGTGTTATAGTGCGGGGATCATGGTGCGAGATATTGTTATGATCAAAAGTGGACGGATACGGAATAGATTTTCGTTTACTATAAATAAAACTCCAAAAGGACTTAGGACTCATTTTTAAAGTATTTTGAACCTTTTTTATGTAATTTAAATATTTAAGACTAGACTCTCGGTTGAATATATCTCTGGATTCACAATAATTATTAAAATCACTTTATAAATTGGTTTGTTTGTACTTAAACCACAGTTTGTTTCTAGTTTTTTAACCTCCGCATTTCACCATCATACCAACTTGGAGTAAGTGATTTCGATTTTATAGATATTAATGGTACAGACATTAAAAAACATGAACTATTTTGTTATAAAATTTCAAAGTCATATTATAATCAACATCAATACAGGAACTTGATATGACCAATCAATTAAAGATAACAAACAATTCAACTGGGCAAAATCATTTTTTTTTGAAGTTAAGTTTAAAAACTTTTTCAAAATCTACATTACAGAAATTCGCTGTTTTGGATAATGGGTATCGTCAGTGCTGGATGGTGAGAGTCTTTGTTGACCAAAGCTCAGTTGATCTACCAAATGAGATATAAGCATCGATGGTTGTGAAAACTAAGTCAAAAATCTTAGAGTTTGCATTTTGAACGTTGTTTATCTGGCGTATTCCAACCGATGTTATGTTATTTAGAGTTGGAGAATCTGCTTTTGAAAGATTGCCTGTAGGCACCATAGCATATATTTCGGGACAGCGCGCACCTCCATGTCACATTGGTTTGAGTGAAAAAAGTTATTCGCTGGCCAAAATTGTTTTTCAGTGCATTTTCAAGTGAAAAAAATATCCTTAACTAGCGAATAACTTCTTTCATGTAGAGATTTGAAATTAACTCTTTTAGTAACTATTGTAGTTCATAAAAATACCTTTCCAACGATATATATCACGTCATTATTGGTCTTGGAGTTTGGTGTGTTCAATTCTCCTTTGTTTGGAAAAGAGAATGGCCTAAGAGGCCTTTTTTCACTAATTATTTAATAACTTCTACATTTATCATCCGATTTTAAAAAACTTTGGCTCAAATCTTTGTTAAAAAGATTGTTTTTCACTTGAGCCCTTAAAATTATTTTAAATATTTTTTTTTTCTATCCATATGGAGTAACCAAAAACCAGAAATTTTTCAAAAATACTCGTTTTTGAAACTTTGAATTCCTGTCACTTATAAAATTTCAGTACGACTTATACAAGCAGTACATCGTCGGAAGGAGACAGATCACATCATTCAGAAAATACACATTTTATGTAAATTAGCTATGCCTTTAGCGAAACTTATGGCCTATGGGAATATCTGAAAAAATATCTGAGAAAATGATTTTTGCGCATATCTCGAAAACGCTTCTTTGGAAAAAAAAAATAATGTTGATTCCGTTCAGTGACCCAAAATTAGTCTAGAAAATATATTTTTTCTAAGGACCCTACCATGACCCAAAATTTTGTAAACTAGTGTTATTTGGTCATTTGAAATCATATTCTCATTTATAATTTATAATATAAGTACTGACGATATTGTAATGACTTTGAATTTTAACGACTCAAATAGCAAACAAACGGGTACAATAGAGCTAAAGGTCGCCGTGCGCATATACCCTTAACTAATTACAACAACTCTCGAATGGACCGTAACGACTCTCAAATGAAGCTTTAGAGCTTTGATTCTAAATGTCAAACTAAAAGCTTTATAGGTAGGGAAATTATGGTAAGTTTCCCCTACGGAGAGATCTCGAAGCAGATACCAGAACATTCTACTAATTACCAAAGTTTGTCAAACAAGTATAAAAGCCACATGTTTGACCGACAACAGCGACACAGTTTGTATTTAATCGTGAATGAACACGGTTGGTTGCAGAGCCACGATACCTTGATGTGACAGCACTACTGGACGACGGAATTATTCATATCAACGACGATAAGACAATTCAATTTTACGAAGATATAGCGTCAAACTATCACCGTGGCTTGAAGCCACCGAAACCCCACATCCTTCCGAAAATACAACCTGATTTGAACAACCCGAGATGAATCATCTTCATAGTATTAAATAGTATATAACCATTAGACTGATTCAAAAAAATGAAAATGTCTTCAATTTCCAATGCCACTAGCATTTTAGTTAGAGTTTAATAAAATAATAATCGTGGCAAAATTTCAGCCCTTTAGGTCAATATTTAGAGGTCGCTCATCGCTACTTTCTATTTTCCATACAAATCGTATGGGAACTTTTTTTTGATTCCTTCTTTATTTTATAACTTTAGAAACGGTTATCATACAGAAATGATCAAGGTAGAATCTGAAAGAAGATTTGATGTTCTTTAAAAAAGGTCCTAACTTCTTATCTAATTAATGTACTCCTTCCAAAGTTATTCAAGGTCAGAGTGGTATTCGTGGTGAATTTAAAAGTTTTTTGGACTCCGTGTTGAAAAAAATCTGCTATAATACAAGGTGTTTTGCAAAAGCTGTAACAAAAGGCAAGTGCGTGTAAGTTGAACTCAGACAAGAAAAAAATCGTTTTAGAGTGGGGGTCTATTTCCCCCCCATTTAGGCGGGAGGGGCAGTTTCCTAAAAATTGGTTTAAAAAAGAAAAAATATTAAAAATCAACGGCAATACTTATAGTGTCATGCTATTACTTATTTAAAGCCAACAATCCATTATTTAATTAACTTTAAAAAAAAAGTTGTTTTTGTAAATATTTTTTGAAAAAATTAATTTCAAACTTAAATTAAAAAATTTAAAAGTTTTCAAGTACAATTTTTGTTTATGGATTTCAATACCTTCCTTAATTTTTAATCAGATGCTGAAAACCGCAGGCTTAAATGTTTTGTAGTTTCTGAGAAAATTAAAATACCTACTACTACTACTGGAAATTGAGTGTTTGTAGGAAGGAACAATTTAAATTCCAGGGCGTCAAATAACAAGAAACTTGGTTTTTGTTATTTTCAATTTTCTCAGAAACTACAAAACATTTTAGCCTGCGGTTTTCAGCATCTGAATCAAAAAAAAGTTCCCATACGATTTGTATGGAAAACAGAAAGTATCGATGAGCGACCTCTAAATATTGACCTAAAGGGCTGAAATTTTGCCAGGAATATTATTTCATTGAAATTTAACTAAAAAGCTAGTGGCATTGAAAATCGAAGACATTTTCATTTGTCTAATAACCATCAATCACAACCTTTTATTATTATATTTTTTATTATTTATTTTTATAGAAATAAAACAATGTATAAAATTAGGTCCCTTAAGCCTAGTTTACAGTTCCCGTGTGCAAAAAAAAACCTACGCAAATATACTCGCATGTCAAAAATAATTGAGGTGAAAGGCAAAATTAATTTTTGCATGACTAGTTTACAGTTTCATGCAAAAAAATAAAACATTGCTGTCATGGAATGTCATGCAAAACAATGGCCCGGCAATTGTTTTGCATGCGAAAAAAGTGTGGTGAATAAAATATTTTTTTTTGGATGGTCGGTTTACACTTCCAAAAAAAAAATTTTTTTCACCTCAAGGCTATATTAGCATGCAAATAGTTTTTGCATCCAAAAATAATTATTTTCCATTTTTAGGCCTATAGTTTATTAATTAAAGGTAAATTAATGACTCAATGGGTGGCTTAGGCCAAGGCAAACGTTTTTTGCCTTGAATATTATTCAATTTGGTGCACAGAATAGATGGAAAATCGTTTTGAAAATTTTAATATTTTATTCGCATGGGAACTGTAAACTATGCTTTATGTGCCAAAACAAATTAAAAGGTAAATGTAATAATAATATAAAAATAGAACTAAGAGCCAATTGTAAATATAAATTTCCGTTCAATAAAAAACTAAACTGGGTACTAAACAGTTGGTTGCAATAAAAGTGAAGAATAGAGTTGGTGAATTATTTTCAGTGGTGAATAATAAATTGTTTTGTTTAAAGTGACGTTTCTAATAAAGTAAATAAGTTTTATTAACGAACCAGGGAAAACAGTACAAGATTATGAGATTTATCAAAGGGCACGGTAGTGCCCAGCCACGTTCGCGGCACTACACCCTTTTTACAGGAACAAACTCAGGCGATTTTCAATCCCCCTCTAACTACGGTACCAATAAAGTCAGAAACTTCAAATTAGCAGTATTTGTTGAACTGATCAAACACAGGTGGCTCACCAAATTTCAATTCTTAAGCATCAGTAATTCCCGAGATATAGGACTTCAAAACTCGCAAAAACCGTAACTGACTGACTGACTCACTGACAGTTCATCAAAATTATGAAGCACTTCCCGACATCGTAGAAACTTGAAATTTCGCATAACGGTAGGCCTTGTGGTACATACAAAGGAAAAAATCGAAAATCTGCAATTTTCCTTTAAGGGGGGTGGCATCCACCCACATTCTTAAAAATTCATATAAATTATATGGAGTACTTTCAATTGTTGTAGAACGATGAAAATTGGTTGGTCAGTAGAGCTTGAAGTACTTAAAAAGAAAAAAATTGAAAAATTGGAATTTGCCATATATTTTAGATCTCATTACTTTTTTTGCTGATTTTTTACGTACAGGTTTCTTGTACATAGAAGAACTTGGCTCTTTTTTTTTACATTTATGTTTTTGTTGTGTATCTAACTTACAATATAACGACACATCTGGTCCAGATGGGATACCAGCTTCTATTTTGAAAAAGTGTGTTAGTCATTTGTCGACTCCACTTGCTGCTCTATTTAATTCCTCAATTTCTTCGTGTAACTTTCTTCATGTGCGGAAACAATCTTTGATAATCACTTTTCATGAAAAAGGAAGGAATGATAAAATTGATAACTATCGCCCAATACATAAACTTTCGGCTTTTCCGAAACGTTTTGAAACAATTGAATCGGTCATTTCAAAAACCATTTCATATTTTTTTTTTCAAATAGGTATGCTTTTTTTGCTGTAAATGCTTCCTTAGATGCGTATTCGGAGTATAAATTACGTCGGTCCAAACCACAGTACACATAACTAAGGTATTATCTTGCGCATGTTGTTCGAAATGAGAACTGACAAAGAAATTCAAGATGGCAGCCTTACGTGATCTCGTCCGCTGTATTACAACAAAAACGAAGAAAACAAACACAAAAGGATAATTTAAATAACACTAAAAACCAGGAAGGAATGTTGTTTGCATGACAAAATAATGTTAATAAACACTAAAAAGCTTGAAACTAATAAATAAGTAACAAATGAACACATAACACACAACAAATTTTGATGTTTAACGAGTGGGGGTCACGGGATTCGCCATTTTCCACTGATTTTGATGGATGTGCAGAACTGAACAAAAATGACAACGCTAATGGTATTACCTTTAATATGTGTACTGTGGGTCCAAACATTCCTTCCTCTTCAAATAATACCTCACAATAGACGTTCCATGCAAAAACAACGTAAGTTAATTGACTTAAGTAATTTTTGTATGCATTATACTAGATGGTGGAAGTAGTTATACCTTGTTTTGATGTTTCTAATTGCGTTGTTTTAATTAATTTAAATATCAATATTCAAATCTTCAATTTTACGGTTAATATAGTTTGTAATTTCGTTACTTTTTTAAAAATATTGTGTTTTGAGGCAGGTAGTTCCACAGACAAGATCTTTATCTTTAAACAATATTTTCAAGTGAAACAGAGTAATAGTGAGCCTAAAAATAAGAGAAGGTGTAATCCGTCAACGTATAACAGAAATGTTATTGAAAATACTAAAGTTAAAAGTCAGGTATACATATATACCTACTAATTGAATCGGTCATTTCAAAAACCACATGAATAACATGATGGAGAATATTATGATGTATTGATTATGTACCTTATCCGGAGGCATCATGAGTAAATACACTCTATCGAGTAACTAATACATGTAAACGAGTGAGCCGCGAGTAATTTGACACTTAATGTATGTGCCCAACTCACTTGCCAGTACTCCCTCGTGTGACCTAAGGTTAAATATATTGCAACATGATCCCGGCTGGAAAAACAATCTAATTTTTGGCGAGTGGCTAGAAAGTTTTACATAGATACTAGCAAGGGCCCATGAAGGGTAAGGCGCCAGTTATAGCTATCATTGAAACTCATCATTGAAAGTTTTAATGATTGATTTTGAGACGTTTAGAAAGCAAAATCATTTATAATATTGATGGACAAATAAAGTGTGGTGTTTAATACATGCACATAATGAAAATTTACTGAACAAAATTGAACCTCCGCCACTGACTTGATAGAAACTTAAATAACTCTCCAAAACCAAAGTAACTCAATCGTTCGTTACTCAAACCAAGTTTAGAATTTGGAATTTAATCATTTAATGAGTGTTATCAGAGAAGCTGTCGTGTGCGGTAGTAAGAGCAAAATATTATAACTTAATCTTAAATTTATAAGTTGTTAGTTTAAGTACAAATTTGAATTATAAATAAATTTGTGGAAGTATGATACACAAAGCCTTTTTAAAGTTCATTACACTTTGCTAACGTCAAACCGCACACTCGATAAATACTCCTACATATTGGTGACCCCGAGCTGAAAAGATAAAGAAATCCGCATTCTACGATTTACGATAAAGCTAAAATAAAGTCGTAAAATATCATCATCTTTTCATCGTTCATCAGCTTTTCTTCAACCTGGAAGCGCTTAATCAGAATTCTGCGCAATCTGTTCGATGTTGAACGAAAAACAAACAAGTTACCGAAATAACTGGAACTCTTCATTGCCAACTTGCAGCACTTATGTACTGAGCATCAGCAGTGTACATACTCGCATAGCTGTCAACTCACCCGTTATCAACTTTGGACATTACATTAACTGTTTTACGATAACAAAGAAGCAGAATCTTCGAGAGCACTGGACAAACGGTAGCTTTACACAAACATTTCTTTTTTCTGCTACAATTTAACATAACTTAATTTGCTTAAGAAATTAACATCACATTTGACTTTTATTATTGTAATCTTACAATAATATAAATTTAAAGCAATTTAAAGTTTCTTATTTAAAATGAAATGCCAAATTTAATTTAATCTCTCGTTTTTAATATACCCATGTACGTATATATTTACAATTGCATGTTTATTTATATAAATTTAAGTATAATTTACATAATCTAATTTCTATTTTATGCATGAATAGTTTAAATTATATTTTCTGATTTTTTTTTTATTTAATCAACAATCGATCTCTAATCATCAAAAAAAAAATTGTAAACCAAACACGACAGTAACAATTTTCGCAAATATTTGTTTTCCCTTTCTTAGTTTTTTGTTTTGTTTAAAGGCGGTTTGATTGACTAGGTTTTGAGTTGCAAAATGAGCGAAAATAAGGAAGATCCTAAAGGATTAGAAATTCCAAATGTTGATCCGGCAGGTAGTTTAAACCAGCAGCAAACCATCCATCCGCAAGCTGTCTATCAAAATCAAATGCCTTCAAATTCTTTTGAAGTTGCATCAATTCAGCTTCCCACGTTTTGGGAAAAAGCTCCGGTGGCATGGTTTATTGCAGTAGAGGCACAATTTTCAACTGGAAAAATAACAAAAGACGAAACAAAGTATTCTTACGTCCTTGCCTCACTCCCAGTCGACGCGATAAATAATATTATTGATATTGTAATGACTTTCCAAATTTGAACTATAACGACTCCGAAAAGCAAACAAACGGACACAATAAAGCTTACGGTCACAGTACAAACATACCCTTATTAGCTATAATTATAGCAACTCTCAAACGAATGAAGCGCCATCTGCCGGATTATAGCAGATTTACCAGCTGTCAAATAAAAGCTTTTGGAAGGGAAATTATTGGGAAATTTCCCCTACGGAAAGCTCTGGAAGCAGAGACCAGAATCTTCCACTACTTTCCAGAGTTTGGAAAACAAGTATAAAAGGCACATGTTTGAACGGCAGCGACACAGTTTGTTTTTAATCGTGAATGAATAAAGTTGGTTGTAATAAAAGTAAAAAGAAAAGTTTGTGAATTAATTCAGTGGTGAATAATAAATCGTTTTGTTTGTAGTAAGAAAAGTAAAGTGTTTTATTTTGCAAAATAAATAAGTGGACGTTTTGAATAAAGTAAATAAGTTTTATTAACGAACCTGAGAAAATATTACATTGGTCTTAGAAGTGGAATAAAACTTATTTTATCTGTGCACTCAGTTAATTTATTGTGTGAAAGAAAAAAAAAAAAAAACAAAAGACAATGGGTATATCTTTGAATGATTTAAATTTAGTGGAACTTAAAGCAGAACTGAATAAGCGAGATCTTCCTACTGCTGGAACAAAGAATGATCTTATAATTCGTCTGCAAGAAGATTTAAGAAGATGTGGAAAAAACCCGGACGCATTTATATTCGACATTGTGATGGAAGAACAGCAAGAGCAAGATAGTACATTGGGCATGACCAATATGCTGTCTCAGCTGCTCGCAAAATTTGAAGAACAAAAGAATCTTCTAGAACATCAAAGCCAAGAACAAAAGAATCTTCTAGAACAGCAAAGCCAAGAACAACGTTGTTAAGTATTTACTACTCACCTTTATAGAGTTACGACTTTTATTGAATAATAAAGCTGAATATGAAGAAAACTTATATTAAGAACTGTCAACTCTATTTTCCGGTTTGTCATTTTTCTCATTCTCTCTTGAACCTTGAATAAAGCAAGTGGTCTATTTATTAAGAATATTAAATTAGTTGTTTTATTTTCTTACAAAATTGGTAGCAGAACATGGTTTCTATTTGCTCGATTTTAACAACTACTTAAATTCTTAATTTAAATAAATTCTTGAGAAAACAAGTAATTTTAATTACACAATTATCAAATCGTTTGGAATTTTCTCTGACTAAAAACCGGTTGAGGTTATCTTAAGCGTGCTAAATTTTCCAAGTCGGTGGATTTAAATCTTTTTTTTTGTAAGGCATCCCCTTACTTTTTAAAGAGGTAAGGGAAATATAAACTAAAATTCAAATAAACACTGCCGCCAAATTATTCTGTTCATATCCCTTGTTCGTGTCGCTTGGAAATAACATCGACTGACGGATATTGCACTTGGCGCACATTTTATTGGCAGTACTTTTCCTCGCAGCACCCCCATCGTTCTTGGACAATTCTTGGACTATTGGTGATTCAGAACAGAACCTGTTTGAGGTTATCTGATTAGTATACTGTGCATGCGAAAAAAAAATACCCTTATTGTTCTCTTGTCTTTTATTCAATAAACATGGCTTCTGAGAAAGGTGGTCGGCAGAAGAATCTTAATTGAGGGTGCTTGATGAATTAAAAAAGGCGAAAAAGGTTCGAGCTTCTATTTTGGGGCTCCTAACAAAGCAAAAGAAGATTTTTAATGATAAAAATCAAAAATTACATATTCAGCTCTAAGTGTCATGCTTCAACTTCTCGATGATTATCACAAACGTCATAACTTCATAACCCAACGTGTTTTGGAACTAAGTACGGAGTCAACTGAAGATGAAGATGCGCCCGATAAGGAATTAAATTTCACTATTGCGTATACTGATTTGAAAACTGATGTGTTGGAACTTATGGAGGAAAAGAAATTTGATCCAAATACTTCCATAATGCATCGTGATCTATCCGGCATTGCATCACCGCAACCAGTACGCTCTGTCCGTCTGCCTAAATTAGAACTTTCCCGCTTTACAGGCAAATATTGTGAATGGCTTGATTTTAAAAATGAGTTGGATTCCATGATTTTAAAGGACACAAACCTGAATGATATAGATCGCTTTAGATTTCTAAAATCTGCATTATCTGATGGACAAAAACGCGTTATTTCTAGCATGGAAGTCACTTCTAAGAATTTCTCAAAGGCTTGGGATGCCCTTAACGAACGATATGACCATGAAGCACTTATTTTCAGATCTCATATTAACGAAATAATTTCACTGCAGGGAGTGTCGGGGTCCGCTCCTCAAGCGTATAGAGATTTATTTGATAAGTCACAATTACATTTTCGCTCGCTTCTATCGTTGGGGTCTGTGGAGAAAGTAGCTGAAAATTTATTAATTTGCTTGGTATTGCGGAAACTGGATCTCAACGCGCAGGCTAAATGGGAAGAGTATACGGATGACGACATTGCAACGTGGGATAAGTTTACCAAATTCTTTGAAAAGTATACATCGACTCTTGAGCGTGTGGATCAGACCAGACCAGAATCAAAGAAGATATCTACAACAAATAGATGACCGCAATCAGGTAAGAAGCCTCATACTTCTCTCATAACAACTTCAAGTGATGTTAAGTGTCCCAAATGTCAGTCTATACACTTAATGACCGAATGCCCATTATTTTTGGCCCTAAGTCGTATAGTACGATCTGAGGAAGTAAAAAGATTTCGAATATGCATGGCGTGCCTAAAGTCATCACATTCATATAGATTTTGTAAGGCTCGTTGTGAAAAATGCTCAAGGAAGCATCACACCTTGCTCCATTTTGAAGATTTCCAAGTAAATTATCAACCGCATAATAGCATTCCGCATCAAGCTCTCCTTGCGTCTCAAGATTTTGATCAAGAGCAGGTTTTGTTAGCATCGGTTATTGTAATCATCAAGAATCATGACGGTATAGCCATTCCATGTCATGCAATACTAGATTGTAGGTCAACTGACAATTATATTTTGGAAAGATTCGCAAATATTATTAATGCCACTCGAATAAAGAACGAGTCACTAGTAGGAGGTATAGGAAATATCGGTGTTAAAACAAAGGGCATCTGCAAACTAACATTTGGCTCTGCTTTTGATAGCTTCATCAATTTTGAAATGCATGCTTCGATTCTTCAAAAAATTACTGATTCTTATCCGCCCACGGCATTCGATATTACAAATTGGGATATACCTTCTCATATTCAACTCGCAGATCCAGAGTTTAACAAACCAAAACGCGTTGATCTTTTAATTGGTGGAGGATTGTTCTGGAAACTCTTAGTTGGAAATGGATATTCTCTAGGCCCCGACCTCCCTTATATATGTAACACCAAGATAGGGCATATAGTAGTTGGACCCTGCCAATCATCTGGAACTTCGCTTCGTAGAACACTTCATGCTAATCGACTTATTTCACCAGATCTAACCTCACTGAATGAACTTGTACAAAGATTCTGGGAGCTAGATTCATTTAAAGATGTCAAAGATTTACCCAATTTAAATTTAAAAGATAAGTTCATAGAGGAGCATTATGCTTGTAATACAAAACGTGACAACTCTGGAAGATATATACTGTACGTTTACCCATTTGTGATGACCCATCAAAATTAGGTGACTCTTTAAGTATTGCAACACGTCGTTTTTTAAACTTAGAGCGAAAACTTGATAAAGAACCGGAATTAAAACGAATGTACAAAGAATTTATAGAAGAGTATGAATATCATGGTAATTTAGAGTTTGTTCCTGATTTTAAGGCTTCCATTCCATATTTTTTCTTACCACATCATTGTGTGTTGAAAATGTCCAGTTCGAGTATCAAACTTAGAGTAGTGTTTGACGGATCTAGCAAGACTTCGAGCGGATTGTCTTTGAATGATATCCAAAGTTGCAAGACGATTTAATCATCATACTTCAGAGATTTCGTTTATTCAAATACGTCGTCACTGCTGACATACAACGAATGTATCGGCAAGTACGCATTGATTCTAATGACACTAATTTCCAGTTGATTTTGTGGCGCAACGAAAAGACGTCTGCACTTAAAGTTTTGAGGCTCCTCACAGTCACTTATGGGACTGCTCCAGGCTTATATTTGGCCATTAAAACCTTAAACCAGCTGGCTGAAGATGAGTCTCCAAATTTTCCCAATGGTTCTAAATTGCTAAAACTAAATTTTTACGTTGACGATGCTATGTTTGGAGCGAGCTCTATCGAAAAGCTCAAGGAATATCGTCAGGAGTTAGTTGACATTCTCAGTAGAGGTGGTTTTAAACTTTGCAAATTTTGTTCCAATTCCCCTGAGGTAATTCAAGACGTTCTTCCAGAAGCAAAAGAAAAATTCTTACAGATTGATGAACGTAATACAATCAAGGCATTAGGCTTGTTATGGCAACCAGATCTGGATATATTTCGTTTTACTTTTCAAGAAGAGGAAGCAGCATCAGTTATTACGAAGAGGGTCGTTTTGTCGGAAGTGGCTAAATTATTTGATCCTATTGGTTTTATCTGTCCCGTGGTAACGTAAGCTAAGATATTCTTTCAAAACTTGTGGACACACGAATAAAACTGGGACACTCCATTGTCTAAAGATCTTTCGAATAAATGGGTTAAATTTCGAAAAAGCCTTGCAGCATTGAAAGATATTGTAATATTTTCTCAGGTTCGTTAATAAAACTTATTTACTTTATTCAAAACGTCCACTTATTTATTTTCGCAAAATAAAACACTTTACTTTTCTTACTACAAACAAAACGATTTATTATTCACCAATGAATTAATTCACAAACTTTACTTTTCACTTTTATTACAACCAACTTTATTCATTCACGATTAAAAACAAACTGTGTCGCTGCCGTTCAAACCTGTGCCTTTTATACTTGTTTTCCAAACTCTGGAAATAAGGAGAACGTTCTGGTCTCTGCTTCCAGAGCTTTCCGTAGGGGAAATTTCCCAATAATTTCCCTTCCAAAAGCTTTTATTTGACAGCTGGCAAATCTGCTATAATCCTGCAGATGGCGCTTCCTTCGTTTGAGAGTTGCTATAATTATAGCTAATAAGGGTATGTTTGCAGTACGACCGTAAGCTTTATTGTGTCCGTTTGTTTGCTTTTCGGAGTCGTTATAGTTCAAATATGGAAAGTTATTACACTGCCCCCCTCTTAGGATTGATCGTCCCGAGCAAATCCATCACTTCCATCACCATTATAATGATGTAAACGGTCGCTGTGGACTACTTTTAGCTTGCCTCTTAATCCTCTCTGAATGCGGTAGACGACATCGTTTATTCGTGTTACAACAGTATAAGGGCCTTCCCAATTTTGTTGAAGCTTCGGTGAGAGTCCCTTCCGACGGTGGGGATTATAAAACCACACAAGGTTTCCCACTTGGAATCCTGTCGTTGTGGCTTTTGCCTCATATCTTGTTTTCATCCGATCACTCGATAGCTTTATATTTGCCCTCGTCCTTTCGTGAATGTCAACTAGCTTTTCTTTGAGGTTGTCCACGTAGTCGTCTATTCCTTGTGGCTCACTTGTAGAACATCCAAATTTGATTTCACTTGGTAGTCGTATTGTGCTCCCGAGCAGGATTTCTGATGGTGTATGTCCTGTTGAGCTATGTACCGCACTTCGATAGGCCATCAAGAATAACGGAATATGCCGATCCCAGTCTCGTTGGTTGTCGCTTACAACTTTGGAAAGGTGTTCTTTAAGATCCGGTTGAATCGTTCAACCATCCCATCAGATTGTGGGTGAAGTGGTGTTGTCCTCGTCTTTTTAATGCCAAGGAGTGTACAAACTTCCTGAAAAATTTTGGACTCTAAGTTCCTCCCTTGATCTGAATGGAGTTCCATAGGTACACCAAACCTGCTTACCCAGTTGAAAACAATCTGATCCGCAACTGTTTTGGTTTCCTGGTTTGGGATGGCAAATGCCTCAGGCCACTTGCTGAAGTAGTCCATTACTACCAGGATGTATCGGTTTCCGTTTTCGGTTTCTGGAAAAGGGCCTGCAACGTCTATTGCAATCCTCTCAAAGGGCGTGCCCACATTATACTGCTGCATTCTACTCTGGACTTTTCTGCCTGGTCCTTTGCTTGCAGCACAAGTATCACATTTTCGGCACCATTTTTCGACGTCTTCTCTTGCGTGTAGCCAGTAGAATCGCTGCCTTACTTTTCCAGTGTCTTATTGACACCCAAATGTCCTCCGGAAGCTCCATCATGCATCTCTTGCAGAACGTCATTAACTTTGGAACGAGGTACGACCAGCTGCATCACATATGATTTGCCGTCTGTGGATTCCCATTTACGTCTTAGTACTCCTTCTTGTACATGAAGCGAGTCCCATTGTGCCCAATAAGCTTTAAGAGTTGGACTTCTATCAGAGATGTCACCCCATTCTGGTTTCTCTTGGTGTTCCTTCCATGCAAGAATGGGTTCAATATCCGAGTCTTCTTGTTGGGCAGTCCTCAGTTCTTCATTACTCCAACCGTAAATGGGATCGGCTCTTAATCGCTGGATGGAAGCAACCTCCTTCTCTTCCTGACGTGTGCAGTGCTTGCAGTCCGGTTTGCATGGTCTCCGAGATAAAGCATCTGCATTTGAGTGCAACCTTCCTCTTCGATGTTGGATCTGGTAGTCGTATGTCTGCAATCTCTCAATCCATCTTGCCACTTGACCTTCTGGATTTTTGAAGTTCAACAGCCAATTAAGTGCGCCATGATCTGTTCGAAGAAGGAACTTCTGTCCATAGATGTACTTATGGAAGTGTTTTGTTGCCGATACTAAAGCTAGAAGTTCTCTTCTGGTCACACAGTAATTTTTTTCTGGCTTTGAGAGCACCTTGCTGTAATAGGCAACGACCTTCTCTTCTCCTTCGGGGACTTGTGATAGTACGGCACCAATTCCTACGTTATTTGCGTCAGCGTCAATGATGAAAGGTTTCCCTGGTGTCGGAAAGGCCAAAACTGGTATATTGCATAGGCGCTGCTTAAGTTCCTGGAAGCTTTTCTCGCACTCGCTTGACCATTTGAACGGTTTGCTTTTCTCTGTTAGCCGGTGCAAACTTTTCGCGATCCCAGCAAAATCCTTCACAAATCGTCGATAGTACGTGGCTAGACCAAGAAAGCTCCGGAGTTGATGTTTATCCTGTGGTGTCGGCCAATTCTTTACGGTGTCAACTTTTTCAGGATCAGTCTTCACTCCTTGGGAAGAGATGATATGTCCCAAGTATTTTACCTCAGACTTAAAAACTCGCACTTGTCTGGATTCAATTTCAAGTTTGCTTCTCGAAGCCTCTGGAACACGGCCTTAAGGTTTCCACAATGCTCATCAAATGTCTTACCATAAACAATGACATCGTCCAAATTGACTAGGCAAGATTTCCATGTAAGTCCTTGCAAAATACACTCCATCAAACGCTCAAATGTTGCCGGAGCGTTGCATAGTCCGAAAGGCATCACTTTAAATTGCCACAGACCATTTCCTGTGGAGAAAGCCGTCTTTTCTCGATCTTCTGGATGGATTTCTACCTGCCAGTAGCCACTCTTCAAGTCCAATGTTGAAAACCATTCAGCTCCTTCCATCGCATCCAGAGTATCGCTGATTCTTGGCAGAGGGTAACTGTCTTTCTTTGTCACATCGTTCAGCCTCCGATAGTCCACACAAAATCGAGTACTTCCGTCCTTCTTTTTGACAAGAACAACTGGGAATGCCCAAGGACTTTTAGAGTTTTCGATTAGTCCATCTTTCCTCATGGTCGATATCATCTCTTCAACTTCGGCTTGTATGGCTAATGGGAGACGTCTTGCTGGTTGTCGAATAGGTCTTGCATCTCCTGTGTCGATTCGATGCTGCACCAGTTGTGTTCGACCATACTGCCCATTGGGTGAAGAGAGTATATCAGCGTACTCATGAAGGAGGCTTCCAGCAACACTTAGCTGATATTCACTTAATTTTGAAGACTTGAGAATGTTTGACTTCATAGTGTTCACTTTCCTGGGGTCGATTTGATATTGGAGATTTTCAACGTGTTTTTTCATGAAATAAATAAAAGATATTATTTTGAATAACTTAAAAACACTTATTTTATTTATTTATTTACTTAAATGCATTTCGGAAGCAATGCTTCCATCGTCAGTAAGTTTTTTATAAATAATAATACAAACAAAATTTTTGATTGATATAAAATACAAATAACTCAATACAAACAAAACAAACTACACAAACAAATTTATAGTGAATTTAGGATCTATTATAAAATTTTTTGAAAATTGGATCTTTTATTGGTCCATCGTCACTATTCATTAAATTATTTCCATATTTAACAATGTAAAGAGATTCATATGCGTCTAATTCATAAGGATTATTAACATTTCGAATTCATTTCAAATTTTGTAAGTTAAAACTATGGTTATTATCCAGCATGTGTTGTGCTACACTCGACTTTTCAGGTTCATTGTATTTTACATGGGCAAAATGTTCCTTGAATCTTTTCACAATTGGTCTTCTTGTCTGTCCTATATATTTCTTTCTACAATCGCTAGAAGTATATTCCTGATTGTTGATTTTTTTTAATTTTGTCCTTTGAGCCACTTATCAGATTTTTAAGTTTTATCTCACTACACTGGCTTATTTTTATATTTTGTCTACTAAAAATTGGTCTTAATTTTGATGTTATTTCTGGATAAAAATAGAATTTTGACCATTTCTTTTGTTCATCTGGTTCATTTCTGATTAAATCTAAAGTTGTATAATTTCTTAAGTTTTGTTTTCTTCTATGTGCAATCGTCATATCATCTATTAATTTTTCTGTATATCCATTTATCTTTGCTATTTCTTTGATCTTTCGTATTTCAATGTATTCTCTTTCTTTCGTCATCGGGATATTTAAAGCTCTAAAAATCATTGAATGGAAGGCTGATATTTTGTGTTCAAATGAATGAAAAGAGTCCGATGTTATATATCTTAGAGTATTTGAAGGTTTTCGATATATATCAAACTCGAAATTTTCACCTTCTGTCATCATCATCGTGTCCTGTATCCCCGGCTGGGGCATAGGGCGTCAACAAAACGTCTCAATCCTTCACGGTCTGCTGCAAGGTACTTAAGCTGTGGCCACGTCTTTCTCTGGGATTCTGCTTCCGCTAAGACAGTTGATTTCCATGTTGTTCTTGGTCTTCCAACCCGCCGTGCACCCTGAGGATTCCATTCAAAGGACTGCTTTGCAATTTCATCGTTTGGTTTCCTCAGTGTGTGACCAATCCAACGCCATTTACGCTTTCTTATGTCGACGTCCAGCCGCTCTTGACTTGTCCTGCGCCACAATTCCTCATTTGATATTATTTGTGGCCAGCGAATCTTTAGGATGTGGCGAAGACAGCGATTCACAAAAGCCTGCAATTTCTTCGAAATGGTAGACGTGACTTTCCAGGTTTCACAAGCATATAACAGCACGGATTTGACATTGGATTCGAAGAATCTCAACTTAGTGCGTAAGGAGATTTGACTGGATTTCCAAATTGGGGACAGAGTACCGAAGGCAGCACGAGCTTTATTTATTCTACTTTTAACGCCCAGATCCGTACCACCGTTTGCAGAAACAATACTGCCAAGGTAGTTAAATTGTTCCACTACTTCAACTGGCGTCTGGCGTAAAATAATACGCTGTTGTGTGGAGCGGCCTGTGAGCATTATTTTTGTCTTTTTGCTGTTAATTCTTAGACCACTCGACTCTCCCTTCACTTGCAGTGCTTGGCACATCCCGTTCAGCCCACTGATGTTATTTGCCAGTAGACATATGTCATCGGCATAGTCTAAATGACTGAGCCTTTCGAACGGTCTCCATTGAATGCCCTGTCGCTCAGCTGTACCAACACTGGCCGTCAATACGTCGTCCATCGCCAGCAGGAAGAGAATTGGCGATAGAACATCCCCTTGTCTCACACCCTGTTGCACTACGAAGGAGTCGGATAGCTGCCCATTGTGCAAAACAAAACACCTCGCGGTGTTGTAGGACTCTTTAATAATGGCAACAATTTTTTGTGGAATTCCTCTACCAAGCAACGATCTCCATATACATTCTCGGTTAACTCGATCAAAGGCCTTTTCAAAATCCACGAACATGAGGTAAAGCGGTGATTGATATTCCATCGACTGCTCGAGGACGATACGCAGGGTGTTGATATGGTCGACACACGATCGACCACTGCGGAAGCCAGCTTGATGCCTCTTGAGTGTAGACTCGATTCTATCCTTTATTCGCTCGAGTATGATTGTTGCCATTAGTTTTGGGAAAACGGACAAAACGGTGATACCACGCCAATTGTTGCAATTCTTTAAGTCACCTTTCTTTGGCAACTTAACAATCACACCATCCTTCCAGTCCCTGGGATAGCTTTCGTTTTCCCAAATGTTTTGTATCAGTGGATGTAAAATACTAGCCGCTGCTACGGGATCGGCTTTCAGGAATTCAGCTGGTATTCCGTCCAGTCCAGCTGCCTTGTTGTTTTTGAGGAGATTTATTGATGTACGAATTTCCGATTCTGACGGGGGTTCGATGTCAATACCCCTATAGGACCTGCGCATCTCGTTTAGTTGGGGCACTTCAGCATTCTGCTCAACTGAATCCTCATTTAGCAGGGCACAAAAATGGTCCTTCCATCTACGAAGCTGATCCTCAATTGATACCAAAAGTGTGCCATCCACATCCATTACAGGATGATTGGTGTTGCTTTTTTTCCCGATAACATCTTTGGCTATTTGGTACAGTTCCCGGATATCTCCTCTTCTGCGAGTCCATCCAACTTCACCCTCTTGTCACGTCTCACACAGCGGTAGACCATCTTATGTGCAATGCGGTACTCTCTTCGCAAGTCAGCCTTTCGTTGAACATCAGCTTCGGTATTTATTTGGATTTTCAACGATTTGCGAAGTTCGATCTTATCCCAGGTGTCTTGGGATATCCAAGAGTCTCTACGTCTCGTTCGCTTGGGTACAGTTTCGGATCCAGCCTCCATAAAAACACTTTTAATTTCACCCCACATCTCATCAATTGTTGAATTCTGGATTCCATTTAATGACGAGGCTCTGTCGTTAAGGGTGGTGACATAGTTTCGACATATGTTGGGGTCATTTAAAGCATTAGTAATGAATTTTGTGCTCCTTGCTGCATCCTGCGCTGGTTTTTGTACGGCAGCGGTTCGTAGTTTGAGACTCATCAGAACCAAATGGTGGTCGCTTCCCACATCGGCATTTCTTATACTCCGGACATCACACATAGACTTCCTCCATCGCTGCTGAATCATGATATGATCAATTTGGTTTTCGGTTTGACCATCCGGATGCACCCAGGTAATTTTGTTGCACGTCTTATGCTTAAATACAGTCCCACCTATCACAAGACGATTCGCGTTACAAAAGTCGACAAGCAAGTCACCATTTTCATTCCGTGACCCCACGCCATTTCTTCCCATCACGCGTTCCAGTCCGTAATTGTCTGAACCGACTTGAGCATTAAGGTCTCCCATAACGACTATAATGTCGGCTCTCGGAACACTACTGTAAACCGAGTTAAGATGAGTGTAGAACGCGGTTTTGTCTTCCTCGGTCGCTTCATTTGTGGGGGCGTAGCACTGAATAATTGTGACGTAACGAATTTTTGAACGAAACCTTGCTGTCATTAATCTCGCAGAAATGGGCGCCCATGAGATCAAACTACGCCTCGCTTCTTCGTTCAACATAATTCCGACACCATGCAGTCTTTGGCCACCCTCTCTTTCATCTTCGCCGGAATACAGCATTCTCGTCTGTCCAGTGTCTGATCTGTATTCAGCTCTTCCTCTCCACTTAGTTTCACTTATGCCCAGGATACTGATCTTTAGGCGAAGCATTTCACGCTCAACCTGCTCGTATCTACCATCGCTGTACAAGGATCGAACGTTCCATGCTCCGATTTTCGTACGTATGCGGTAGCCAAAAGTAACATTTGCGCTTCTTGAAAGACTTCTTCTATTTGTCAACGATTCATTTATTATTATGGCGTTTTGATTGACGCTCGTACATGAAGGATGCCGCACCCCCAAATCCGATGTGCGGTTTACTGCAGCCGAAGCTACAGAAGGATTTTCTATAAAAAGATTACCTCTTGGGGACTCATTTTCCATTTGTTGTCATAATTCATGTATTTGCATATATCCTTCCACCATGGTGTTTTCCGAGATATGATTAATAACATACATAAGCTCAGATTTGACAGGCACACCCGCCTTTTGTATGGTCAAACACATAACTGCTCGAGGCCGCCCACTGTGGGAAAACAGACGCCTTTTGTAGCCGCCCAATATGGGTTACAGACGCTACCTGCTGCTGCCGTTGGCCTTTTACCAAAAAAAGCTCCTCCGCCACCAGACTATCATGCCGTTGACCGCCACCTGCAGTTCATCCGCCTTAAGGGGGCTTTTAACCATCCCGAGGACAAGTTTGTGCCCTGACCAGCATAGCTGGGTTGTCTGCTTATCCCGGCATCCATTCGGTCCCCCTGCACGTTAGCGTTACCCGCCCTCTACCACGCGGAGGTGTGCATAGGGATTTTCCTATCATTTGAGCCTAGGGCCATATGGCGTCCTAGCACTCTCAAGTACTTTTAGAGGGCTTCTGTAATTATAGTCAAATCTAAATAATTTAATCTTCCGTTTATTTCTTCTTCGTAAGTAAATTTGATTGTTGGATATTCCGTTCTATTTAGTAAGTTTATTAGACTTCGAAGTTCTTGTTTTTCATCTATGTACCTGAACCAAGTTCTTGGAAAAAATCTTGCATTTTTCATTTTAGTTTCTAAATTTGACATGAATAAATTTGCCAAAAATGGACTCAAATGTGAACCCATACTGCAACCAAACTTTTGTCGATAGAATTTTTGATTAAACTGAAACCAATTTTCATCCATACATAATTTTGTAAGGTTAGTTAGTTCATTGATTTCTTCTTGTCTTAAAGAATTTGTTTCTAACCATTCTTTAAGAACTTTTAAAGTTTCATCAATAGGGACATTTGGATATAGAGATACTACATCGAATGAGACTTGAATTTCATTACTGGTTATTTTTAATTCTTTTACTTTTTCTGCAAATTCGATGCTATTCTTTATAGCTTTTGTTTCGAATTTATTTGGTAGATTATTGAATCTATCTAATAACCAACATTCAAGTTTTGTAAGTATTGATCCTGTTGTTGATGTAATTGGTCTTATTTGTTTTCCAGGTTTATGAAGCTTAAGTTGAGAATACATTCGCGGTAGTACTGGATTTGAGCTTTAAATATTCCGATGACGAAAGAAAGAGAATACATTGAAATACGAAAGATCAAAGAAATAGCAAAGATAAATGGATATACAGAAAAATTAATAGATGATATGACGATTGCACATAGAAGAAAACAAAACTTAAGATATTATAAAACTTTAGATTTAATCAGAAATGAACCAGATGAACAAAAGAAATGGTCAAAATTCTATTTTTATCCAGAAATAACATCAAAATTAAGACCAATTTTTAGTAGACAAAATATAAAAATAAGCCAGTGTAGTGAGATAAAACTTAAAAATCTGATAAGTGGCTCAAAGGACAAAATTAAAAAAAATCAACAATCAGGAATATACTCTATTGAATGCAGCGATTGTAGAAAGAAATATATAGGACAGACAAGAAGACCAATTGTGAAAAGATTCAAGGAACATTTTGCCCATGTAAAATACAATGAACCTGAAAAGTCGAGTGTAGCACAACACATGCTGGATAATAACCATAGTTTTAACTTACAAAATTTGAAATGAATTCGAAATGTTAATAATCCTTATGAATTAGACGCATATGAATCTCTTTACATTGTTAAATATGGAAATAATTTAATGAATAGTGACGATGGACCAATAAAAGATCCAATTTTCAAAAAATTTTATAATAGATCCTAAATTCACTATAAATTTGTTTGTGTAGTTTGTTTTGTTTGTATTGAGTTATTTGTATTTTATATCAATCAAAAATTTTGTTTGTATTATTATTTATAAAAAACTTACTGACGATGGAAGCATTGCTTCCGAAATGCATTTAAGTAAATAAATAAATAAAATAAGTGTTTTTAAGTTATTCAAAATAATATCTTTTATTTATTTCCTGGAGTCCACATATTCTTGTGTATCAGCTTCTGTGATTTTAGTTATTGCGGATACGGATTCACATTTTCCAACAACTTCTCGTTTTCTAAGCTTGACTTCGTACGGTTTGATGTTGAGTATCCGTACGGGCACCATGTTGTTCTTTGGTGCCACAAGGGTCTTCCCCAGGATGATGTTTTGGGAAGACTGCTCAGACTCTGGCTCCACCATTAGGTATCGATGGCTACCCAAATCACCCTTTATTTTCGTCCAAGCGAACACTTCTGAAGAAGGTGGCAGGCATATATCTTCCTTTATGACAGTCCTCAGAGTTGACGTGTTATCATTGCCATAAACCATAGGAATCTCCACATTTCGGTACTTGAGAACTTGCTTCCCGATATCGAGGATTACTCCATGCTCTTTCATAAAGTCGATTCCAATAATGCACTCGTCACATATATCTGCTACCAGAAACAGATGTGAGAACTCCAGTTCTGCCAAACGGATCGTCAGTCGAACCTCCCCGTACACTCTGGCTGCCTCTCCTGTTGCAGTTTTCAGACGGTAGGCGTTGGTGTTATGCAGCCATGTCATCTTCACCAAGTCTCTTCGAACAATGGAGGCAGTGGCACCAGTGTCAATCGTAGCCACTTGTTTCTTACCGTTTAATGTTGCCTCCACAGTCAGACTTTTGTTATTTCGTTTAGTCTGCGAGACCTGGACGGTGGTGATTCTAGGGTCATCTATACCAGAAAACATCTTCTGCTCTTCTGAGTTGGTGCTTATGCGTTTCCCGGGTGAAAAACAGGCCGAGTTGGAGTACTTACTGTTGTTGTTGCTGTTTCTGCTTCCGCAATGTTGACATGCAGGTCTTGTAGGTGGCAATCTGAACTGGCGTTGAAGATGTCCGGTCTTGTTACAGTTCCAGCATCGAGCAGGCCCATCTCGCTGGTTCCTTTGGAATGCAGTTCTCTGGCAAGAACACTCCTCAATTTCTAGTTCTCTTACCCGATGAACTCCTTGAGATACCTGTTCTGCTGCTTCCATAGTCAGGGCGAACGCTAATGCTTCAGGGAGTGTGCGTTTTCCTGCCGTTCGAATTGCTCGCTGAAGGTTGATGTCAGATACAGCACGAACAAAGGCTTCTGTTGCGAATTGGTTGATGATTTCGTCCCCTGCTGCCGGATATGCCAGGTGCGCCAACCGTTCGATGTCTGCTTGGAGTTGTTGCAGAGTTTCTCCTCTTTTCTGGACTCTGGAATTGAGTTGGACGCGGAAGACTTCTTGCATATGGCCATCTCCAAAACGTTTGTCAATGGCCTGAACGAGAGCACTGAAGTTGCCATTTTTATCTGCTGGTATGCTTTGTAACAGCTCAGCAGCAGGTCCTCTGAGTGCAAGCGTTAGAGCTATGCATTTGTCTTCCTCATCCCAGCCATTTGTTGCTGCGGCTGCCTCAAACTGCTTCTTGTAGATTGACCAAGAAGTTTGCCCATCGAAGGTTGGTGGATGCATCTCTTTTTTCTTTGGACAGTCGCCAGAACTTTCTCGAACCTTCATTTTTCCTACTTGGTCCAATTCCTTAGTAATGGATTCGATTTTATCTTCCACTTTTCGAACTTTGATTCTACTGTCGACAATTGCTTATCGATATTAGACAATTGTTGATCGACAGTTAACAATTGTTTATCGATAGAAGAAAATTGTTTATCGACACGCTCGTCAAGGGCAATAATTCTATTGTCAAAGGCATCTAACTTACATTCGAGCATATTTGTCTGTTTTTCCAGCAGACACTTTTGTTCTTGGCTTTATTGCTCGAATCGTTCGAGAAGATTCTTTTGTTCACTACGTTGTTCTTGGCCTTGTTGTTCAAATCGTTCGAAAAGATTCTTTTGTTCATTCCGTTGTTCTTGGCTTTGTTGTTCTAGAAGATTCTTCTGCTCTTGACTTTGTTGTTCAAATCGTTCGAGAAGATTCTTTTGTTCATTCCGTTGTTCTTGGCTTTGTTGTTCTAGAAGATTCTTCTGCTCTTGACTTTGTTGTTCGAAACGTTCGAGAAGATTCTTTTCCTGACTATCAAATTTGGCAAGCAGCTGAGACAGCATATTGGTCATGCCTGATGTACTTACTTGCTCTTGATGTTCTTCCATTTCGAATATAAACGCGTCCGGGTTTTTTCCACATCTTCTTAAATCTTCTTGCAGACGAATTATAAGATCATTCTTTGTTCCAGCAGTAGGAAGATCTCGCTTATTCAGTTCTGCCTTAAGTTCCACTAAATTTAAATCATTCAAAGATTTACCCATTGTCTTTTTTTCTTTCCACACAATAAATTAACTGAGTGCACAGATAAAATAAGTTTAATTCCACTTCTAACACCAATGTAATATTTTCTCAGGTTCGTTAATAAAACTTATTTACTTTATTCAAAACGTCCACTTATTTATTTTCGCAAAATAAAACACTTTACTTTTCTTACTACAAACAAAACGATTTATTATTCACCACTGAATTAATTCACAAACTTTACTTTTCACTTTTATTACAACCAACTTTATTCATTCACGATTAAAAACAAACTGTGTCGCTGCCGTTCAAACCTGTGCCTTTTATACTTGTTTTCCAAACTCTGGAAATAAGGAGAACGTTCTGGTCTCTGCTTCCAGAGCTTTCCGTAGGGGAAATTTCCCAATAATTTCCCTTCCAAAAGCTTTTATTTGACAGCTGGCAAATCTGCTATAATCCTGCAAATGGCGCTTCCTTCGTTTGAGAGTTGCTATAATTATAGCTAATAAGGGTATGTTTGCAGTGCGACCGTAAGCTTTATTGTGTCCGTTTGTTTGCATTTCGGAGTCGTTATAGTTCAAATATGGAAAGTTATTACAATATCAATGTTCCCCGACATTTATTTGGTGGCAGCGATATTAAATCGACCGAACTACATGGCTTCTGCGATGCCAGCGAACAGGCTTATACTGCGTTTTCATTAGGCCAAATGAGGTAATTTCGTTGAAAATTTCCAAATGCGATACGAAATCATCTCATTTCCCATACAAATTCACATTTCGAAATGAGATAATTTCAACCAAATTTGCACGAAATTAGGTTGGAAATTAAGTCAAAACCTAACGAACACACCCAATTAGCCACAGTTTGATGAGCTCTGAATTGGTTTTGTATGAAAATGTCAAAGCGCAATGGAAGGAGACAAAAGAAAACAACAACAAAAAGCGATTAACAGCCAGTTGAAATTCAAAAATGAAATGAGCTGTCAAACGAAATTACCAAATTACAAATGAAAACACTTTTTCTGTGATTTGTGAAATTACCTCATTTCAGCTCTAATGAAAACGTATAGACCAGGAAAAATAGCACAAATCGTAGGGGGAACCTTGAAAAAATTAATTCATGAAATATTAAAATCGGAATCGATGCAGAATTGCAACCTCTATAACATATCCAAAGTCCCCCAAAATCCCCGCATTGGCTTTTTGTGTAGATGCATTTGAAGAGGTGCAGACGGGGAGAATTTGGAGGTCTATCAAACTAAAATATTTTTTTGGGTAAAATCTAATCATATGATACATGCTTTAAGGGTAGTTTTAAACGCTGAATCTAATGAAACCAAATTCAAAATGATACAACCATCCAAAAAGAAGTTATAGTCCTTTTTATGTAATGATGACTTTTTTTCAGGTACAACAGGTAAAATATTACCGAAAACCCTTTGAAAATAACGGCATGTTAATGAAACTTGGAATGAATGTTTCATTTGTCATAGGAACTAAGAATCAAGAGAGTCCATAAAAATATCCATGGTGAAAGGGTGTTTTTTTTTAAGGGGGAGAGGCAACAAAGAATGTTAACCATAACACCCACGTAAAAACTCTTACACTCATGAAACTCACCAAAAATATTAAACTCTTCATGGCAACCAAGAATCAAAATAGTCCATACAAGTATCTTTGTTCTAATAGTGTTTTTGGTGACTGTTAACTTTTGACTTGTTCTACGGAAAATACGATTTCAAAAATTAATTTTTGCTTGAAAAGGGCCATAACTTTGTTAAAGGTGCTTGTATCATTTTAGTTTTGCTTTTATTAGATTCAGCGTTAAAAAATACCCTTAAATCATATACCATACTTTGTGTATATACCTCAATTACACCAAATCGGAATTTTGGCTCAAATCTTCCAACTTCTTCCCAGATTTTCCCTCTCTTTAATAAAAAAAACCCCAGAACAAATATATTTATGAGGACTATTTTGATTGTTGGTTGCCATGACAAATTATATATTTTTGGCGAATTTCATGAGTGTAAGAGTTTTTTCGTGGGTGTTATGGTTAACATTCTACACTTGCCCCTCCCCCTTAAAAAGAACACCCTTTCACCATGGATATTTTTAGGGACTCTCTTGATTCTTAGTTCCTATGACAAATGAAACATTCATTCCAAGTTTCATTAACATACCGTTATTTTCAAAGGGTTTTCGGTAATATTTTACCTGTTGTACCTGAAAAAAAGTCATCATTACATAAAAAGGACTATAACTTCTTTTTGGATGGTTGTATCATTTTGAATTTGGTTTCATTAGATTCAGCGTTAAAAACTACCCTTAAAGCATGTATCATATGATTAGATTTTACCCAAACAAATATTTTAGTTTGATAGACCTCCAAATTCTCCCCGTCTGCACCTCTTCAAATGCATCTACACAAAAAGCCAATGCGGGGATTTTGGGGGACTTTGGATATGTTATAGAGGTTGCAATTCTGCGTCGATTCCAATTTTAAAATTTCATGAATTAATTTTTTCAACCTCAGAACCCATTTTCCTGGCCTAGTAGTATTACGGTGCTTGTATTTATATTTGGTGTCTTCATTATAATAGCTCTATTACAGTCACATTTGTCGAAGCCAAATCAAGAGTTGCACCTAAGAAAACAATATTACAATTGCTCTTCTTGAGCTGTGTGCAGCAAAGCTTCTTGTCGACATGGTTGAACGATTGCATCGCGAGGTTTTAAATAAAAGTACCATTGATACGACCACTTACTGGAGCGATTCCAGTATAGTTCTTAATTGGCTGCATAATGACCCCTGTATATGGAATACATTCGTTGCACATCGAGTTTTGCATATACAAAACCTAACTACAATTGATCAGTGGAATCACATTCCTGGAGAGTTGAACCCTGCAGATTTTATAACTCGTGGAATGTTACCATCTGAAATTTCTAGTTCGTTGCTATGGTGGAACGGACCTATATTTTTAAAGAAGTCTAAATTGGAATGGCCAGCAGAATACAAACTTGTCTTAAAAGCCTCTGACATTGACGAGTATCGTCCGCAAAAATGTGAATTAGCGCATTTAAAAAATTTGATATTACCGACTCGATGTTATATTCCTGTAACTTTAGAGGCATACGTCGTGCCTTTGCATATCACCGTTCGACATCATATTTGTTGCCGTCAAAACAAAGAAGTTCACTTGGCACTTTTTGTCTGTTTTATAACAAAAGCTGTTCATGTGGAGCTGGTTCCTGATCGGACAACTGAAGCATTTATTCGCGCCCTAAAAAGATTTATTGCAGACCGCGGTACTGTCTCCAAAATCTATTCAGATAACGCTACATACTTTGTTGGAGCTTCAAATTATTTTCGGGAGCTTAAAGATAATATGCAAAAGGATAATGATCAGATAAGAGAAACATGCAACAGGGAATTCATTGAATGGTCATTTATTCCTCCTCGTACACCCCACCAAGGTGGATTATGGGAATCTTCTATCAAGATGTTAAAACGTTTGATTCGTAATATTGTGGGAACTATTGAGCTTACTGAGGATGAACTTCGAACGGTTGCGAAACAAGCTGGAGGCGTAATGAATTCTAGGCCAATTACACCCATGTCGTCGGATCCAAATGATATGGAACTATTGACTCCTGCTCACTTTTTATTTGGTGGTCCTCAATCAGCAGTTCTAGAAGCTCCAGTATTGATAGAAAATCCAAATCGTGTGCACTTGGCTCAAAGGATGAAGTATACGTCACAACAGTTATGGAATCGTTTTTACGAAGAATATTTGCAAATTCTTCAACCTAGATCTAAATAGCGTTTTAAACAAAATAATGTTAAAATAGGGGATATGGTATTAATGAAAGTTGATAACACTGATACACTGAAATGGCCATTAGGAAAAATTATTCAGATTCTACCAGATCCTGAAGGTGTAGTAAGAGTGGTTGTAGTCAAGACCAAAGGAGGAGTATTCAAACGTGGAAACACACAATTGGCACTTCTACCCATTGAAGAAGATACATTTTGAGCTTGTCTGCTCAAAGGGGGGAGTATGTTAAGTATTTACTACTCACCTTTATAGAGTTACTACTTTTATTGAATATCAAAGCTGAATATGAAGAAAACTTATATTAAGAACTGTCAACTCTATTTTCCGGTTTGTCATTTTTCTCATTCTCTCTTGAACCTTGAATAAAGCAAGTGGTCTATTTATTAAGAATATTAAATTAGTTGTTTTATTTTCTTACAAACGTAATGAACAAAAGAACCTTCTCGAACGATTCGAACAACAAAGCCAAGAAACCAACGCGATGGACCTGCTCGATGCTGGAATTGCAACAAAACCGGACATCTCCAACGCCAGTGCAGATTGCCACCAAGAATATCTGCTTGTCAACATTGTGGAAGCAGAAATTTTAACAACAACAATGTCAAAACTCCTACTCGCCCCCTTTCTCAACCGGGAAACGAGTAAGAACCAACTTCGAGGGGCAGAAGCTGGTTTCTGGTATCGATGGTCCCAGAACCACCATCCAGGTCTCACAGACGAAACTAAACAACAAAAGTCTGACTGTGGAGGCAACATTAAACGGTAAGACACAAGTGGCTACGATCGACACCGGTGCCACTGCCTCCATTGTTCGAAAGGACTTGGTGAAGATGACATGGCTGCATAACACCAACACTTACCGTCTGAAAACAGCAACAGGAGAGGCAGCCAGATTGTATGGGGAGGTTCGTCTTACAATCCGTTTGGCAGAACTGGAGTTTTCACATCTATTTCTGGTTGCAGATATATGTGACGAGTGCATCGTTGGAATCGACTTTATGAAAGAGCACGGAGTAATTCTAGATATCGGAAAGCTAGTTCTCAAATACCGAAATGTGGAGATTCCTATGGTTTATGGCAATGAAAATTCATAAACTCTGAGAACTGTCATAAAGGAAGATATTTGCCTGCCACCTTCTTCAGAAGTGTTCGTTTGGACAAAAATAAAGGGAGATTTGGGTAGCCATCGATACCTAACGGTAGAGCCAGACTCTGAACAGTCTTCTCAAAACATCATCCTAGGGAAGACCCTTGTGGCGCCAAAGAACAACATGGTGCCCGTACGGATACTCAACATCAAACCGTACGAAGTCAAGCTTAGAAAAGGAGAAGTTGTTGGAAAATGTGAATCCGTATCCGCAATAACTAAAATTGCAGAAGTTGATACACAAGAATATGTGGACCCCAGGAAAGTGAACACTATGAAGTCAAACATTCTCAAGTCTTCAAAATTAAGTGAATATCAGCTAAGTGTTGCTGGAAGCCTCCTTCATGAGTACGCTGATATACTCTCTTCACCCAATGGGCAGTATGGTCGAACACAACTGGTGCAGCATCGAATCGACATATGAGACGCAAGACCTATTCGACAACCAGCAAGACGTCTCCCATTAGCCAAACAAGCCGAAGTTGAAGAGATGATATCGACCATGAAGAAAGATGGACTAATCGAAAACTCTAAAAGTCCTTGGGCATCCCCAGTTGTTCTTGTCAAAAAGAAGGACGGAAGTACTAGATTTTGTGTGGACTATCGGAGGCTGAACGATGTGACAAAGAAAGACAGCTACCCTCTGGCAAGAATCAGCGATACTCTGTATGCGATGGAAGGAGCTGAATGGTTTTCAACATTGGACTTGAAGAGTGGCTACTGGCAGGTAGATCCATCCAGAAGATCGAGAAAAGACGGCTTTCTCCACAGGAAATGGTCTGTGGCAATTTAAAGTGATGCCTTTCGGACTATGCAACGCTCCGCCAACATTTGAGCGTTTGATGGAGTGCGTTTTACAAGGACTTACTTGGAAATCTTGTCTAGTCTATTTGGACGATGTCATCGTTTATGGTAAGACATTTGACGAGCATTGTGGA
This sequence comes from Dasysyrphus tricinctus, assembly GCA_963921185.1. Taxonomy (NCBI): domain Eukaryota; kingdom Metazoa; phylum Arthropoda; class Insecta; order Diptera; family Syrphidae; genus Dasysyrphus; species Dasysyrphus tricinctus. The sequence continues at coordinate 45,382,373 of OY992534.1, read as the reverse complement.
ATCCTTAAGGCCGTGTTCCAGAGGCTTCGAGAAGCAAACTTGAAATTGAATCCAGACAAGTGCGAGTTTTTTAAGTCTGAGGTAAAATACTTGGGACATATCATCTCTTCCCAAGGAGTGAACACTGATCCTGAAAAAGTTGACACCGTAAAGAATTGGCCAACATCACAGGATAAACATCAACTCCGGAGCTTTCGTGGTCTAGCCACGTACTATCGACGATTTGTAAAGGATTTTGCTGGGATCGCGAAAAGTTTGCATCAGTTAACAGAGAAAAGTAAACCGTTCAAATGGTCAAACGAGTGCGAGAAAAGCTTCCAGGAACTTGCAGCACCTATGCAATACACCAGTTTTGGCCTATCCAGGGAAACCTTTCATCATCGACGCTGACGCAAGTAACGTGGGAATTGGTGCCGTACTATCACAAGTCCACGAAGGAGAAGAGAAGGTCGTTGCATATTACAGCAAGGTGCTCTCAAAGCCAGAAAGAAATTACTGTGTGACCAGAAGAGAACTTCTAGCTTTAGTATCGGCAACAAAACACTTCCATAAGTACATCTATGGACAGAAGTTCCTTCTTCGAACAGATCATGGCGCACTTAATTGGCTGTTGAACTTCAAAAATCCAGAAGGTCAAGTGGCAAGATGGATTGAGAGATTGCAGACATACGACTACCAGATCCAACATCGAAGAGGAAGGTTGCACTCAAATGCAGATGCTTTATCTCGGAGACCATGCAAACCAGACTGCAAGCACTGCACACATCAAGAAGAGAAGGAGGTTGCTTCCATCCAGCGATTAAGAGCCGATCCCATTTACGGTTGGAGTAATGAAGAAATAAGAGGTGCCCAACAAGAAGACTCGGATATTGAACCCATTCTTGCATGGAAGGAATACCAAGAGAAACCAGAATGGGGTGACATCTCCGATAGAAGTCCAACTCTTAAAGCATATTGGGCACAATAGGACTCACTTCATGTACAAGATGGAGTACTAAGACGAAAGTGGGAATCAACAGATGGCAAATCATATGTGATGCAGCTAGTCGTACCTCGTTCCAAAGTTAATGACGTTCTGCAAGAGATGCATGATGGAGCTTCCGGAGGACATTTGGGTGTCAATAAGACACTGGAAAAGGTAAGGCAGCGATTCTACTGGCTACACGCAAGAGAAGACGTCGAAAAATGGTGCCGAAAATGTGATACTTGTGCTGCAAGCAAGGGACCAGGCAGAAAAGTCCAGAGTAAGATGCAGCAGTATAATGTGGGCACGCCTTTTGAAAGAATTGCAATAGACGTTGCAGAAACCAGAAGCGGAAACCAATACATCCTGGTAGTAATGGACTACTTCAGCAAGTGGCCTGAGGCATTAGCCATCCCAAATCAGGAAACCAAAACAGTCGCGGATCAGATTGTTTTCAACTGGGTAAGCAGGTTTGGTGTACCTATGGAACTCCATTCAGATCAAGGGAGGAACTTCGAGTCCAAAATCTTTCAGGAAGCTTGTACACTCCTTGGCATTAAGAAGACGAGGACAACACCGCTTCACCCACAATCTGATGGGATGGTTGAACTATTCAACCAGACCCTTAAAGAATACCTTTCCAAAGTTGTAAGCGACAACCAACGAGACTGGGATCGGCATATACCGTTATTCTTGATGGCCTATCGAAGTGCGGTACATAGCTCAACAGGACATACACCATCAGAAATCCTGCTCGGGAGCACAATACGACTACCAAGCGAAATCAAATTTGGATGTTCTGCAAATGAGCGACAAGGAATAAACGACTACGTGGACAACCTCAAAGAAAAGCTAGTTAACATCCACTAAAGGACAAGAGCAAATATAAAGCTATCAAGTGACCGGATGAAAACACGGTATGACACAAAAGCAACAACAACAGGATTCCAAGCGGGAGACCTTGTGTGGTTTTATAATCCCCACCGTCGGAAGGGACTTTCACCGAAGCTTCAACAAAATTGGGAAGGCCCTTATACTGTTGTAACGCGAATAAACGATGTCGTCTACCGCATTCAGAGAGGATTAAGAGGCAAACTAAAAGTAGTTCAAAGCGACCGTTTACATCGTTATAATGGTGAAGGAAGTGATGGATTTGCTCGGGACGATCAATCCTAAGAGGGGAACAGTGTAATGACTTTTCAAATTTGAACTATAGCGACTCCGAAAAGCAAACAAACGGACACAATAAAGCTTACGGTCACAGTGAAAACATACCCTTATTTGCTATAATTATAGCAACTCTCAAACGAAAGAAGCACCATCTGCCGGATTATAGCAGATTTACCAGCTGTCAAATAAAAGCTTTTGGAAGGGAAATTATTGGGAAATTTCCCCTGCGGAAAGCTCTGGAAGCAGAGACGAGAACCTTCCACTACTTTCCAGAGTTTGGAAAACAAGTATAAAAGGCACATGTTTGAACAGCAGTGAATGAATAAAGTTGGTTGTAATAAAAGTAAAAAGTAAAGTTTGTGAATTAATTCAGTGGTGAATAATAAATCGTATTGTTTGTAGTTAGAAAAGTAAAGTAAGTATTTTGCAAAATAAATAAGTGGACGTTTTGAATAAAGTAAATAAGTTTTATTAACGAACCTGAGAAAATATTACAATATTTTAAACTATCCTCCCGAAACAAACAAATACGGGAATTTAAAAGATGTACTTATAAAGCGGCAAGAGCAGCAAGAGAGGAGTACCGTGAAAAGAGAAGGAAAGAGAAAAAACCCTGCGTAGAAAGAAAAGAGCATCCGCAGCCTCTCAGCTCAAGTATCTCGAAGAGTCTAGCACCGCCACCAACACCCGCCGGTTCTACAAAACAGCCAAGCAACTGGCATCTGGTTATAGGACTGGCACGCAAGCTCTTCGAAACAGTGAAGGTAACCTAGTCACCGAAGCACAGGGAATTGTAGACGTGTTTAAGCAACATTTCCAGCAGCTGCTTAATGGGCATTATGTAGAGGAGGCAACAGAGGAACAAAGAGGCATAAGACCAGTCAATGAAGATCCAGTCCCAGCGCCCAGTACTGAAGAGGTTAAGAAAGCCATCCACAAGTTTAAGAACAACAAATCCACCGGCTCGGATGGCCTACCTGCGGAACTCTTTAAGTATGGAGGAGATGTCCTGGTAGGGTGCATGCACCAGCTCATCAACCAAGTGTGGGAGGAGGAAAGTATGCCCGACGACTGGTCAAATAGCTCCATATGCCCAATCTACAAAAAAGGCGCTCATATGTCCTGCAAGAACTACAGAGGCATATCCCTGCTTAATGTTGCCTAAAAGATCCTATCCAACGTACTATGTGAGCGTCTAAAACCTTTCTGCAACACTATGATCGGCACGTACCAGTGTGGTTTCAGGCCAGGCAGATCTTCACATTGAGACAAATCCTGGAAAAGACCAACGAATTTCAAGTCGAGACTCGAGACCCGCCACCTATTCATCGACTTTAAAGCCGCATATGATAGCATAAGTCACCAAGAGCTTCTATTGGCGATGTCGGAGCTCGGGATCCCGAAAAAACTGATCCAGCTATGCCTCATGACGCTACAGACGTGTACAGGGTTCAGACAAGGAGATGCGCTATCATGTGATTTCTTCAACTTAGTCCTGGAGCAGATAGTGCGCAAGAGTGGTGTTAACATGGAAGGCACTATCTTCAACAGGTCTTCTCAACTGCTTGGCTATGCGGACGACATCGACATCATCGGCCGCTCCAAGAGAGCTGTACTTGAAGCATTCACAGCTATTGATGAACAGGCAAAACGCGTTGGTCTTGAAGTGAATGAGGACAAAACAAAGTATATGCTATCAACAAACAAAGCCTCATCTGTCCATCACCTAGGACAAAACGTCACTGTTAGTAGCAGTAATTTCGAGGTAGTCAAGGAGTTCACCTACCTCGGAACAAACATCAATTCCACGAACGACACCTTAGTGGAAATCCGACGAAGAATTACCCTAGCGAACCGCTGCTACTTCAGTTTGGCCAAACAAATGGGTTCAAAACTCCATTCTCGAAAGACAAAGGCACGCTATACAAAACGCTAATTTTACCAGTTCTACTCTACGGCGCCGAGTGCTGGACGATAAGTAAAAAAGGGGAATTGATACTGGGCACTTTCGAGAGAAAAATTCTTCGGCGGATATTTGGTCCTATATGCGAAGAGGGCACAGCTATTGATGAACAGGCAAAACGCGTTGGTCTTGAAGTGAATGAGGACAAAACAAAGTATATGCTATCAACAAACAAAGCCTCATCTGTCCATCGCCTAGGACAAAACGTCACTGTTAGTAGCAGTAATTTCGAGGTAGTCAAGGAGATCACCTACCTCGGAACAAACATCAATTCCACGAACGATACCTTAGTGGAAATCCGACGAAGAATTACCCTAGCGAACCGCTGCTACTTCAGTTTGGCCAAACAAATGGGTTCAAAACTCCATTCTCGAAAGACAAAGTGCACGCTATACAAAACGCTAATTTTACCAGTTCTACTCTACGGCGCCGAGTGCTGGACGATAAGTAAAAAAGGGGAATTGATACTGGGCACTTTCGAGAGAAAAATTCTTCGGCGGATATTTGGTCCTATATGCGAAGATGGCGATTGGAGGAGAAGATTCAATCGTGAACTGTACGAGCTGTACCAAGATGTGGATGTAGTCCAAAGAGCCATAACACGTCGACTACACTGGCTCGGCCACATCGAGCGAATGGACAACAACGCTCCAGCCAAGAAAATCTTCGAATCCCAGCCCCCAGGTTCGAGACGACCAGGAAGACCGAACCTCCGCTATAGGGACCAGGCGGTCACAGACGCAAGAGCGCTTGGTCTCGACGACTGGAGGGAGCGTGCGAGGGACCGCAACCGATGAAAGACCGCAATATCTCAGGCAGAGACCCTTCATGGGTCGGGAGCCGGATAAGTAAGTAAGTAAGTACTTATAAAGCGGCATACACTTTCAGAACAACGACGGTTAGAACAGTTACTTTCCGCAGAAAATTTGGGTGATCGAAAGCCATCAGATCTCTATCGGCATATGACGTCTACAGCTGGAAATATTTCGTCCTTGTGTGAGGATCTTATTAAATCGCTTTGGGAAAGAAAACTTCCCACTGAGATTAGCATTCCACTTGCTGTCACTATAGGACAACCATTTCAGAATAAATTAGATTTAGCTGATAAAATATGGGAAACATTAAACATTAAACATTAATTCAATTCAACAACCATCTAGTAGCAAAAACATATCTCAAACCCCCTCAACCATTGAGGAGAGGCTAATGAAAGAGATAAATGAAATAAAGTCATCTCTCAGAAAATTTTCTTTTCAGGAAAGAGGTCGTTCTCCTCACAGAAATATAGGGTTTAAAAACAGCAGAAGGGAAAATCGAAGCAAAAGCAATCAGAACCAGAAGGTTTGTTGGTATCATAGGGTTCATGGAACTAAAGCACGAAATGTTTTTTCAAAGAAGGTTCGAACTCAAAAAACTAAGTACTTCGCCGGATGTACTAACAGCGGACATTCGGCCGTAAAATTTTCGTCGTCTTTTTATTAATTTTAGAAAAAACAAATTATGTTTTTTAATCGATACGGGTGCGGAAATATCTGTGGTTCCACACACTATTTTTCAAAAGCAGATATTAGTTGCTTCATATTATTTTCTTACTGCAGCAAATGGATCTTCCATAAAAACGTTTGGATCAAAACTTTTGAATTTAGACTTAGGTCTACGTCGCAAATTCCCGTTTCCATTTACTCTCGCTGCGGTATCCAGACCTATTAAAGGGGCTGATTTTCTTGGTCACTTTAATTTGTTAGTTGATATTAAACGACACGCTCTGATTGATCCTTTAACAAGCTTATCTGCACTTGTAAGCATTGACTCAAGCTCTTTGAATATTATTTCTCCACGTCTCTCAATTGTCGACGATGAATATGGTAACTTACTTAAAGAGTTTCCTACTCTGACAAGTACACCGGATTTTACGCTTCCGGTAAAGCATAATGTTGTTCATCATATTGTGACCACTGGACACTTGCCAGTTTCACATCCAAGACGTTTAGATAACAATCGTCTTAAATTAGCAAAATCTGAATCCGCATACATGCAAGAACTTGGTATCTGTAAACTTTCGTCATCACCTACGTGTTCACCACTCCATATGGTAGCAAAAAAGGACCCTGATGATTGGCGTCCTAGTCCCCTAGTCGTGCTCTGAATTCTGTAACTGTACCGGATAGAGATATCCTATATCACATTTACATAAGGTCTGTTCCTTTACTTTGAATTTCTGTGATTTTCTGTGCATTTCTGCGCATTTCAGTCCAAAGTTGTGTCAAAGCTCATATAAAAAAAATATTTTGACACAAGTTTGGACCAAAAATCACAGAAACCCAAAGTAAAGGATCAGACCTATAGTTTTTCTCAAAATCTAAGAGGGTGTAAAATTTGTTCGAAAATTGATTTAGTGCGCGCTTATAATCAGATACCGGTTGCTGCAGAGGACGTGTATAAAACGGCAATCACTACACCGTTTGGAATGGTTGAGTTCACACGGATGCCTTATGGTCTCCGAAATGCAGCTCAAACATTCCAAAGGTTCATGAACGAAGTTTTGAAAGGTTTTGATTTTTGTTACGTATATATCGATGATATATTAATTGCAAGCTAAAATCAAGAAGATCATTTGAGGTACCTACGAATAATCTTTGAACGTTTAGTTTCATTCGGCTTAACAATAAAATTAGTCAAATGTGAGTTTGGAAAGTAACAGCTTGAATTTTTAAGTCATAAAATTGCAGATATAGGTATTTTACCTTCAGAAGATCGTGTTAAAGTAATTTCAAACATTCCGCAGCCAACTTCACTGAAACAAACTCAACGTTCTGTAGGCATGGTCAACTTCTACCATCGTTTTATTCCAAGGTTAGCAGATCTTTTAATTCCTATTTATAAGCAAATCAAAATGTCAGGAAATGTCAAAAATAAAAGTAAATCATTTGTATGGTATATATTTGGACATCATATTTGGACACCACAATTCATAGGACGAACGAGAAAATAATTTTCAATTGGTACCAAAAACCTACAGCGTCAGGAAGAATGATAAATTTCTTATCAACGCAGCCACAAAAATACAAAATAAACACGGCCAAAAACCTTATAAACAAAGTTCTTGACATTTCCGACCCAATATTTCACAAAGAAAACATCCCCAAAATCAGAACAATATTACTAATGAATAACTTTCCCCATAAAATAATTAACGATTTAATAAGTGACAAAATTTATCAAATTAAATTTAACAACAATCAACAACATAAAAAACAGACAAGTGGCAACGCTGGTAACATCATCTACCATAGCATAAGTTTTATTCCCAAGCTTACTGACAGCAAAAATCTACATGAAATAATTAAAATTAACAAAGAGACAACATCATTCGCTCACAAAACAAATCATTCTCTTAGCAAAATATTCACACGAACCAAACCACCATTACAGAAAGAACAACAACATGACGTGGTATACGAAAAAAGATGTAAAGGCAAAACAAACGAAGAGTGTGATCTTGTTTATATTGGAACAACAAAACGCACACTGGCTACGAGAATAGCAGAACACCAAGCTGACGTTAGGAAAAATAGAGCATCGACTGGACTCTCACACCATATGACGGAAAAGGGACACACCGCTGACTTTGATGACGTAAGAATTCTTGACAGGGAAAAAAACATGAATAAGAGATTCACACTGGAGAGCTTAAGAATACAGCAAAATATCAAAAGAGCAATGAATTTTCAAGAAGACAAAGACAATTTAAGTGCAAGCTACAGTGCAGTCATAAAGTAAAGAATTCTGTGATATTAGGTGATAGTTTAATTTATTTTTTTTGTTTTGTCTTGGTTTTAATTTATTTATTTATTGAGTTTTCCGTCAACCATAAACTAAAAGTGCAATATAAATGTTCAAAGTAAAGTAAATTCAAAAATTTTCAAGAATAAAATAAAATAAAATGTAACTGACAATAGTAAGTGGAACTAGATTTTTACAAACAATAATTAAACAAAATTCAAAAATTGTATTATGTTATAGGTCCAATAAAAATAACCCTTGAAAAAGTTGGAAAACACCCAACGAAACGTCGGGAATAATTTAAAAAATGGATTAAAGTTGTTTTAATTGCATACAAAACATGGATCAGTAAGCCCAATTAGCGTACATAATTTATTATTAAAACATATCTGATCAAATAAAAACAATTTGTATGGTCGTCAGACTGCACAGACGCTTTTCAAAAAATTAAAACAGCACTTTCAGAAGCAACCCTTCTCGTGCATCCCAGCGAGTGCTCACCAACACGTCTTACAGTAGATGCATCTGATCTAGCAATTGGTGGTGTCCTCGAGCAGTTTCTGGAAAAAGAATGGAAGCCATTGGTTTTCTTTTCCAAAAAACTTAGCTCAACCGAAGAAACATACTCAGCTTTCGATAAAGAGCTTCTTGCTATTTACCTTTCTATAAAACACTTCCATTACTTTTTGGAAGGGCGTGATTTCGTTGTTTATACCGAGCATAAACTTCTGACGACAGCTGTATTCACTAAAGCTGTCCGAAGTCCAAGACAAGCTAGGCACCTCGATTGGGTATCACAATACACTTGTGACATTAGGCACATTAAAGGAAGAGATAATGTTGTAGCTGACTTTTTGTCAAGACCAGAACAACATTCCATCTCAGAAAACGATGAAAAGAGTTCGCTTTTATTTTCACCCGAAAATATCATCAGCACACAAGCAGCAGATGAAGAGTTGAAATGCTTGTTAGAGCGAAAAGATAATTCTTCATTCAAGCTAGAAAAATTATTTTTCCAACGTTTATCCAGCCCATCTGGTGTGAAACAACAACTGATGTAAAGAGACCATTTTTACCAAAGTGTCTTAGAAAAACAGCATTCGCTAGTATACACTCTTTTTCACATCCAGGCATTCGAGGCTCAAGAAATCTTTTAACTGAACGATATTTCTGGCCGAAAATGAATTCAGACATCAAGGCAATGGTCCTCTCGTGTATTCAGTGCCAGCGTTCAAAGGTCAACCAACATACAAAATCACCATTAGGAAGTTTTAACACCCCTAGCAACCGCTTCGAACACATTCACATGTTTCGAATGGTTTCAGTTATATCTTAACAATAGTTGATCGATTCACTCGCTGGCCTGAGGCGTATCCATTAAAAGACATGTCTGCAGAGACGGTTGCAAAAACTTTTGTATCTGTAATGAGTGGATAATACTGCAACTGGTGATAGCAGGCCTTATGACTGCTCAGAAAAAAATATAAAAAAATATTTTTCTTGTGGTGTCCATGGTATAATTTATTTTCGAAAAATTTTAAAAAAATTCAGGGTCTCCTAAAATACCTAATTACAACGGCCACCCATAAAGGATTCTTATTATTTTTGTATTTTTATAATATTCTTGAATAACCGTTCTAAATGATGGGTAATAAATTTTAACACCAGCTGATGCATTTTTTGTGTTATAATTTTTTTAAATTATTTTTTTATTCAAAAATAATTCAATATTTTTTTTCACCAAAGTTTGAAAAATAATAAAGGGAAAAAAATGTATGAGAACATAAGTGGCAAATTTGATAAAAATTGGCCTGTTTAATGTTCTTTCCAAAATGGTATAACACATGATTGTATCTACAACCATAACCAATAAAATTGGCATTTAATCTGCTAAAGTAGTTTTTTAACATTTTATCAGATGAAATAAAGTAATAAAGTTAAGTAAACACTAAGAAGACGAATGAATAACTCATATTGTTTTTTTAATTTTTATTGCATTTAAAAATAACCGTTCTTAAATAAAGTCAGTAACATTTAACACTAGTTGCTGGGTTTTTTTAAATAATTTTTTTAATTCATTTTTTAATAAAAAAATGATTAAATATTTATTTTCATCAAAGTTTGTAAGTTAATAAAAAAGACAAAAAACTAAAAACTTTCGTGGCAAATAATGTTAAAAAATCTGCTTTTAATGTACTTTCCCAAATGGTAAATCACAAGCTTCTATCTACAGCAATAACACATTAAATTGGCTTTTAATCTACAAGAGAAGATTTTTAACACTTTCTCAAATCAAAATTGACTTGTAATAAAATAGGCATTAAAATGCATAAAAAAGTATTATTTGCAAATATTGTCAATTCTCTGTTTTTACATAACGTATAACGTTGTTATACTGGTTGCGTCAATTAAACGAATTTTTGAATTTGATTAAATTAATACTGATTAAGAATGTCACAGTATACGCCGCTGGAGTATGCAAATATGCATTTAACGCAGCTGCAGCACTCTATAAAGAGCGATATCCAAATGCACGACATCCGAACTATCGAGTGTTCATCAGAGTCCACCAATGTTTTTCAGAAGGACGAATGCCTGGTAATGGACTTTGCAGCACTACTGGAGGACGTTTACCGCGAGAAGAAATTGATGGTATTGTGCTGAATGAAATTGAGAGGTCCTTCATTAGAAGGTGCAGAGCCTGTATCACAGTGAATGGGGGACAGTTTGAACACTTGATATAAATTTATTTAAAAATACAAATAAATCATAATTTTTAATACTGTTGTTTTTATTTATCGCATTTCCCATACCTAAATCAAAACCTTTTTGAAAGTGCATACTATTATTTTAGTTAGTGAATTTAGCAGATATAATAGTGACACTGGTATATCTATTGACTTTTCCTTGCAACTCAATTTTTGTTGTCATCAAACTTTGATGAAAATAAATATTTAATCATTTTTTTATTAAAAAATTAATTAAAAAAATTATTAAAAAACAAATCCAGCAACTATTGTTAAATGTTACTGCCTTTATTAAAGAACAGTTATTTTTAAATGCAATACAAATTAAAAAAACAATATGAGTCATTCATTCGTCATCGTAGTGTTTACTTCATTTAGTAACTTAATTTAATCTGATAAAATGTTAAATAACTACTTTAGTAGATTAAATGCCAATTTTATTGGTTATGGTTATAGACACAAACATGAGTTATACCATTTTGGAAAGTACATTAAACCCGCCAATTTTTATCAAATTTTCCACTTATGTTCTCATTCATTTTTTTCCCTTTATTATTTTTCAAACTTTGGTGAAAAAAAATATTGAATTATTTTTGAATAAAAAAATAATTTAAAAAAGTTATAACACAAAAAATGCATCAGCTGGTGTTAAAATTTACTACCCATCATTTAGAACGGTTATTCAAGAATATTATAAAAATACAAAAATAATAAGAATCCTTTATGGGTGGCCGTTGTAATTAGGTATTTTAGGAGACCCTGAATTTTTTAACATTTTTCGAAAATAAATTATACCATGGAGACCACAAGAAAAATTTTTTTTTGATATTTTTTTTCTGAGCAGTCATAAGGCCTGCTATCACCAGTTGCAGTATTATCCACTCATTACGGGACACCCTGTATGTCGGTTTGGGGTTCCGTCGAGAATAACAACTGATCAGGGAACTCAGTTTGAATCGAAACTATTTTTGGAACTGACAAAATTACTAGGCTCGCACAGAATCAGAACCACGGCATACCGACCTCAAGCCAATGGTTTAGTGGAAAGGTTTCATCGCGTATTAAAAGCAGCCCTTAGATGTCGTGAGAATACTATCCATTGGACTGATGATCTGCCTTTAGTTCTTCTTGGGATTAGATCTGCCCTGAAAACGGACATAAACTGCTCTCCAGCAGAGTTGGTGTACGGTCAACCTCTGCGTCTTCCCTGCGATTTTTTCTCTAACCAAAGCACCGAAAATAAATGTGATGATGAAAATTTGCCGGCGTTTGTAGCCAAGCTTCGCGCTAATATACGTCCTAAGGAAGGAAACCCGTAAAGAAGATTCATCGGTCTATATACCAAAACAGCTTCACGACTGCGACCAAGTGTTCGTGCGCTCACCACCTAATAAATCAGGTTTTAAAACTCCTTATCAAGGGCCTTTTAAGGTCTTAAAAAAACTAAGAAAATTTTATGTAGTTCAAGTCAAAGGCAAAAATGTTTCAATTTCATTAGACCGTCTAAAGCCTGCATATGTGATAGAGTCATCTGACAAAATCGAGAAAACCAAAAAACATGTAAAATTTTTGAATTGAATATACAAATTTGTTGCTCTTCGATATTTATCGCCTATGGCTGGAAGGGGGTGATGTGGTGTTTAATACATGCACATAATGAAAATTTACTGAACAAAATTGAACCTCCGCCACTGACTTGAGAGAAACTTAAATAACTCTCCAAAACCAAAGTAACTCAATCGTTCGTTACTCAAACCAAGTTTAGAATTTGGAATTTAATCATTTAATGAGTGTTATCAGAGAAGCTGTCGTGTGCGGTAGTAAGAGCAAAATATTATAACTTAATCTTAAATTTATAAGTTGTTAGTTTAAGTACAAATTTGAATTATAAATAAATTTATTGAAGTATGATACACAAAGCCTTTTTAAAGTTCATTACACTTTGCTAACGTCAAACCGCACACTCGATAAATACTCCTACAAAAGCTTAGGACTTAATTAATATTTTTAGCCAAAAAAATAATTCAAATAGGCCCAGCTTTCTACATAAAAAGACTTTTCTTATTTCAATGATTGAACTACCTTACCAATGATCATTGAAAAATCAAAAGTCAATTTTTGTGGAAAGTTGGGCTTATTTTAATTTTTTTTTGACAAGAAACATTAACTAAGCCTTGAATTTTAATCGTCTATCAAAGTAATAATTTAATTTTCTTTCTAAACGTCTAAATCAATCATTAAAGTTTTTAATGATGAGTTTCAATGATAGCTATAACTGGCACCTTACTCTAAAAATTCTCTAGGGTCTCGCCAGTGAAGTAACTTTTTGCCTCGAGAGACAGCAACAAAAATAAAAAGTTGTCTTTACTGGGATTCGATCCTGCAATCTTCTGATTACCAGTCCTATACCATTGAAAATGAAAAACAATATACTTGAATTTTTCTTACTATTTATTATGGGTATACAATATTTGTTTTTTTGTTTTTGTCATATATGGGGTATCTGTGATGGGTAAACAAGACTTATACAACAAGTTTTTACTAGCTAGGGCCTCGCGGGTATTTGACAAGTTTGCCTTGTCTAGATTTCCTCTACCGAAGCCTTTCCAAGGCCTCGATTAAGCTTGACAAAAACTTGCCATTTTTCCTGGCGGGAAGAATATTGGATATCAAAATTTTCAAAAAAAAATTTTGAATTTAAAAAAAAAGTATGCACATGCACATAAATAAAGTGACGTTGACAATCAAAACGGTGCTAAAGGCACTTTTTCAATATATTGAGTGTGATATACCTACCAAAATTTGCGTATCAAAGAGAGCTATCAGATGAAGAAGGAATTTTGTTTCAAAATGAGATAATTAAGAAGTTATTATTATTTAAATTTTGAGTTTGGGATCAAAACGAGGCTATTTGCTATTTTTTTAATAATCAAAACGGGCCCCTCTGTCATACAAAATTTTTTTCATATTCTCCCCATCGCCACTGATACCTCACAAGTCACAAGAAGTGGTGAAACTGATTTTGTGACTTTTTCGTATTCTCCGTCTCCCCCTAAAGTTACATTTTGTGAGTCATAAAAACAAACGATATTGTGATCTCCTCCAGAGGAGGTCACAACTCAAAATTTACTTGAGTTTCTACAAATCAATAGGCGCGTCTTACCAACTAAAATCTCACTGAGCGCTCAATGTCAAGTCGACGGAGGCGGAATGCTTTGGTGGGACAAGATTCTCCCTTCAATTATATAAAAAACATGTGTTATAGTTCTTGTACTGAAATTCTGGGAACAAAATTTCCATTTTGCTTAAAATATTTAAAAGTTAAAGCACAAAACTTTATGAAATGAATGAAAGATATTACCAAGTTCAATTTATTTTCATATTTATGAACATTCCACCCTTATTTTGTATTAATTTATCGTTTTCGTATTTGCACTTCACTGAGAAATAACAATTTTTGTTGTCAAACGAACAGCTGTTTTCGCTGAGAAGGAAGATTGAGAAATTAATCCAAAAAATTTTCGTCTCAGTAATCTCCGAAAAAAATCTCAAGGCTCAGGTGAGATTTTTTGTCTTAAGCATAGTTTACAGTTCCCATGCGAAAAAAATATTAAAATTTTCAAAACGATTTTCCATCTATTCTGTGCACCAAATTGAATAATATTCAAGGCAAAAAACGTTTGCCTTGGCCTAAGCCACCCATTGAGTCATTAATTTACCTTTAATTAATAAACTATAGGCCTAAAAATGGAAAATAATTATTTTTGGATGCAAAAACTATTTGCATGCTAATAAAGCCTTGAGGTGAAAAAAAATTTTTTTTTGGAAGTGTAAACCGACCATCCAAAAAAAAAATATTTTATTCACCACACTTTTTTCGCATGCAAAACAATTGCCGGGCCATTGTTTTGCATGACATTCCATGACAGCAATGTTTTATTTTTTTGCATGAAACTGTAAACTAGTCATGCAAAAATTAATTTTGCCTTTCACCTCAATTATTTTTGACATGCGAGAATATTTGCGTAGGTTTTTTTTTGCACACGGGAACTGTAAACTAGGCTTTAAGCATAGTTTACAGTTCCCATGCGAAAAAAATATCAACATTTTCAAAACGATTTTCCATGTATTCTGTGCACCAAATTGAATAATATTCAAGCCAATAAACGGTTGCCTTGGCCACCACCCATTGAGTCATTGATTTACCCTTATTTAATAAACTATAGGCCTAAAAATGGAAAATAATTATTTTTGGATGCAAAAACTATTTGAATGCTAATAAAGCCTTGAGGTGAAAAAATTTTGTTTTCCAAGTGTAAGCCAAACATCCAAAAAAAATATTATTTTAACACTTCAGAATTCAGAAAATATTTTATTCACCACACTTTTTGCCGGTCCATTGTTTTGCATGACATTCAATGACAGAAATATTTCTTTTTTTGCATGAAACTGTAAACTAATCATGCGAAAATTAATTTTGCCTTTCACCTCAATTGTTTTTGACATGCGAGAATATTTGCGTAGGTTTTTTTTGCACACGGGAACTGTAAACTAGGTTTTACTTAAAAAATCTCTGAGCGCTCAGAGATTTTATTTGGTGAGACACGCCTAATGAATTATATTCTTGCATTATGTTCTCTGTGCGAAAGAGAACAAAATGTATGTATTCTTTCATTTCTTTACCAAAGAATAGGACAAAGGTGCGATATTATTTTGCTTTGTATTAATGAGACAGAGAAACATGGATACATATTGTGGGTGTGTTGGTTTAGTTCGTTGCGATTACTTGTAGAGTTGTTGATGTGTGCGCTCATCGGTCAAAAAGCTACCAACAAAATGCTGTGGTGAGTTTCGTTGTGAGTTTTCTTGTGACTATTAGGCATTAGGGGGATAATACCAAAATGTTATCGAATCACAACAATACTCACAAGGAGTAGTCACAAGAGCTTGTGACTTGTGGTTCATGTATATAAAGTTAGCAGGACACTTTTGGAAATTCATGTTAAAAACTATCCTATCATTAGTTGCTAATTAATTGCGAATTAGTTACGCAAAAAAAGAATTAATTGCTTTTTTGGTTTAGGAAAAAATGGGTGTCCTGCTAACTTCATATGAACTTAGCAGGACAACTTTCTCAAAAATAGAGATAATCGAGGTGAAAAAAGTTAATTATTGAGGACTAATTAATTGCGAATTAGTTACGCAAACAAAAATTTTATTGCATTTTTCGTTTGCGAAAAAATGGGTGTCCTGCTAACTTCATATGAACTTAGCAGGACAACTTTCTCAAAAATAAAGATAATCGAGCCAAAAAAAAGTTTATCATTGAGAACTAATTAATTGCGAATTAGTTACGCAAAAACAAATTTTATTGCATTTTTGGTTTGCGAAAAAATGTGTGTCCTGCTAACTTCATATGAACTTAGCAGGACAACTTTCTCAAAAATAAAGATAATCGAGCCAAAAAAAAGTTTATCATTGAGAACTAATTAATTGCGAATTAGTTACGCAAAAAAAAATTTAATTGCATTTTTGGTTTGCGAAAAAATGGGTGTCCTGCTAACTTCATATGAACTTAGCAGGACAACTTTCTCAAAAATAAAGATAATCGAGCCAAAAAAAAGTTTATCATTGAGAACTAATTAGTTGCGAATTAGTTACGCAAAAACAAATTTTATTGCATTTTTGGTTTGCGAAAAAATGGGTGTCCTGCTAAGTTCATATGAAGTTAACAGGACACCCATTTTTTCGCAAACCAAAAATGCAATAAATTTTTTTTTTGCGTAACTAATTCGCAATTAATTAGCTCTCAATAATCTAATTTTTTTAGCTCGATTATCTTTATTTTTGAGAAAGTTGTCCTGCTATGTTCATATGAAGTTAGCAGGACATCCATTTTTTCGCAAACCAAAAATGCAATCAAATTTTTTTTTGCGTAACTAATTCGCAATTAATTAGTTCTCAATGAAAAACTTTTTTTTGGCTCGATTATCTTTATTTTTGAGAAAGTTGTCCTGCTAAGTTCATATGAAGTTAGCAGGACACCCATTTTTTCGCAAACGAAAAATGCAATAAAATTTTTGTTTGCGTAACTAATTCGCAATTAATTAGTTCTCAATAATAAACTTTTTTCAGCTCGATTATCTTTATTTTTGAGAAAATTGTCCTGCTAAGTTCATATGAAGTTAGCAGGACACCCATTTTTTCGCAAACCAAAAATGCAATAAATTTTTTTTTTGCGTAACTAATTCGCAATTAATTAGTTCTCAAAAACCAACTTTCTTCAAATCATTAATCTTCATTTTTGGGAAAGTTGTCCTGCTAAGTTCACGTGAAGTTCGCAATACGCCTATTTTTCACAAACGAACAAAAAATTAATTTTTTTTTACGTAACTAATTCGCAATTAATTAGCTCTCAATAATCAAATTTTCTCAGCTCAATTATCTTTATTTTTGAGAAAGTTGTCCTGCTAAGTTCATATGAAGTTAGCAGGACACCCATTTTTTCGCAAACCAAAAATGCTATAATTTTTTTTTTTGCGTAACTAATTCGCAATTAATTAGTTCTCAAAATCATTTTTTTTTTAATCGTTTATACACATTTTTGAGAAAGTTGTCCTGCTAAGTTCATATGAAGTTGGCAGGACACCCATTTTCTCGCAAACCAAAAAAGCAATTAATTTTTTTTTTGCGTAACTAATTCGCAATTAAGTAGCAACTAATGATAGGATAGTTTTTAACATGAATTTCCAAAAGTGTCCTGCTAACTTTATATACATTTGTGGTTCCTCACAAGGGGGAGAATCGGGCTATAAGTCTCAAAACGGCTTTTTTTTCTCTAAATTAAATCAAACAGATAAAACTGATTTTCAAAAGGGAGCTAAATAATTTCATATGATATGCTATTGAACGGTTGTTTTTTTTGGTAAAATGAAGATTATATTCTCGCTAAATTATATTCTATTGTTATTTTGCCTCAATCCTTTTTAGAAAAAAGATTTATTTCAATGGATAAAGAGGGAAAGTCAAACAAGAGCAAAATAAGTGGCAGGTAGCGCCTTGGCCAAGAAAATAAATCAAAAACGAAGTATTGCGCAGCTTCTTCAAACTTGAAATCAACTAGTAAATAGCCTTGCTTACAGTTCCCGTGCGCAAAAACAAATCTATGCAAATATTCTCGCATGTCAAAAATAATTTAGGTGAAATGTAAAATTAACTGTTAGCATGATTTGTTTACAGTTTAATGCAAAAAAACCAATGCTGTCATGGAATGTCATGCAAAACAATGGACCGGCAATTGATTTGCATGCGAAAAAAAGTGTGGTGAATAAAATATTTTTTTTGATGGTCGGTTTATAATTTAAAAAAAAATATATATTCACCTCAAGGCATTATTTGCATGCAAATCGTTTTCGCATCCCAAAATAATTATTCTCCACTTTTAGGCCTATAGATTATTAATTGAGGGTAAATTAATGACGCAATGGGTGACTTAAGCCAAGGGAAACGTTTTTCGCCTTGAATAGTATTCAACTTGCTGCGCAGAATAGGTGGAAAATCGTTTTGAAAAATTTGATTTTTTTTCGCATGTGAACTGTAAACTATGCTTTACATACATTAGTTTGCCCTCTCTAAAAGTACTGGAGAGTGCTAGGACGCCACATGGCCCCAGGCTCAATGAAAGGAAAATCCCTATGCACACCTCCGCGTGGTAGAGGGTGGGTAACGCTAACGTGCAGGGGGACCGAATGGATGCCGGGATAAGCAGACAACCCAGCGATGCTGGTCAGGGCACAAACTTGTCCTTGGGATGGTTAAAAGCCCCCTTACGACGGATGAACTGCAGGTGGCGGTCAACGGCATGATAGTCTGGTGGCGGAGGATGTTTTTTTTGTTAAAAGGCCATCGGCAGCAGCAGGTAGCGTCTGTAACCCATATTGGGCGGCTACAAAAGGCGTCTGTTTTCCCACAGTGGGCGGCCTCGAGCAGTTATGTGTTTGACCATACAAAAGGCGGGTGTGCCTGTCAAATCTGAGCTTATGTATGTTATTAATCGTATCTCAGAAAACACCATGGTGGAAGGATATATGCTAGTACATGAAATATGACAACAAATGGAAATGAGTCCCCAAGAGGTAACCATTTTATGGAGAATCCTTCTGCAGCTTTGGCTGCTGTAAACCGTACATCGGATTTGGGGGTGCGGCATCTTTCGTGTACCAGCGTCAATCAAGACACCATAACAATAAAGTATTTGGAGACTGGACTGCCTAAGATATTGACTTACACTCTTAAGCTTCAAGCAGACTATATCATTAAAACTGCTTCACACCCGAATTCGCGTCTAACGAAAAAAATGCTCCTTTATGAAGAAAGAAATCATGACTGGTGAATTCTAAAATGGCAGAATGTTGCTTCTTCATACGGACAGGATTTGCAGTGGAACTTTAATAATTTGCATCAACAAAAGGAACAGCTTTACATCCGAATACAGATGAATGAAGAAAACTCTAGGAATTCTTACATGGTGGAAGCACAACAATCCATAAGCAGAATTATTTACTCACAAGTCACAACTAAACTATAACCTCTACAATAACAACTACTTTCAAGATGACTTCGGCTATAACGAAATTTCTCTTTTATTCAAAGCAAGGTGCGAGCTTCTCTATTTGAATGGCAGACCGTACAACGGCAGCTTTAATCAATTTTGTACTCTGTGTAATATGAAAGCTAAGGAAGACAACTTCCATTTCATAAGCATTTGTCCAGTTTTCAAACACCAGAGATTTGCATATCACGGGAAAGAGATATTAACAATGCAGGAAACGATTGAGATTTTGAATGGTACGAATTGGAAAACCTTATGTTATTTTTTAAAACCTATTATTTATAAATACAGAAATTTATTAATAACAGAATATATCTAATTTTTTTGTTTATATACATACATAATTTAAATTTATATTGCCAATCGAGCTGACGGCTAAGCCAAGGCGTTAAAATTCATAGTATATAAGAAATATGTAACGAAATAATGTCTAAATAAAATGAATTTGGTACTTACTTACTTACCATAACAATAAATGAATCGTTAACAAATAGAAGAAGTCTTTCAAGAAGAGCAAGTGTTACTTTTGGCTACCGCATACGTACGAAAATCGGAGCATGAAACGTTCGATCCTTGTACGGCAGAGGTAGATACGAGCAGGTTGAGCGTGAAATAATTCACCTTAAGATCAGTATCCTGGGCAAGAGCGAAACTAGGTGGAGAGGAAGAGCTGAATATAGAGCTGAATTGCCGACATGGGAAGCGACCACCATTTGGTTCTCATGAGTCTCAAGCTACGAACTGCAGCTGTACAACGTCAATCACAGGGTACAGCAAGGAATTCAAAGTTCAATACAAATGCTTTAAGTGATCCCAACATATGTCGTAACTATGTCACCAACCTTAATGACAGAGCTTCGTCATTTAACGGAATACAACATTCAGCAATTGATGAGATGTGGGGTGATATAAAAAGTGTTCTTATGGAGGCTGGATCTGAAACTGTACTCAAGCAGACGAGAGTTAGAGACTCTTGGATATCCCAAGACACCTGGGATAAAATCGAGCTTCGCAAATCGTTGAAGATGCAAATAAATGCCGAAGCAGATGCTCAACAAAATGCTGAATTGCGAAGAGAATATCGCTTAGCACATAACATGGTCTATGTGAGATGTGACAAGAGGGTGAGGTTTGACGGTCTCACAGAAAATGCGGAAAACGCTGCAGGAAGGGGAGATATCCGGGAATTGTATCAAATATCCAAGGAAGTTGTCGGGAAGAAAAGCAATAATAAATAAATAAATTGGGTGGCGCAGCAGCTCGTGGAGAACCAGGGTCTAGTGACTGACAACTATCAACAATTCCTGTGTGCGTGTTGTTGACAGGAATGGAGGGGACCTACAGTTTTTTGCCGAGTCAAAACGGCTAGATGAGAAGCACTTTTTCATGACAAGTATACTCTTGGAGGATTTGTCAGTTCCCCGCAAGAGGCAGTACTTCGGATAATACATTTCTGTTTTTAGGTGGCACGGCTGGGAATGGAACCCACACCTTCGGCATGACAGTCCTGCGCACTAACCATCATGCCACGAGGTACCACGAAGAAAAGCAATACCAATCATCCTGTAATGGATGTGGATGGTACACTATTGGTTTCAATCGAGGATCAGCTGCGCAGGTGGAAGGATCACTTTTGTGCCTTGCTTAATGAGGATTTTGTTGAGCAGAGTGCTGAAGTGCCCCAGCTATACGATATGCGTAGATCATATAGGGGTATTGACATCGAACCCCCTGCAGAACTGGAAGTTCAATTTTCGATAAATCTTCTCAAAAACGACGAGACAGCTTTACTTGACGGTACACCAGCCGAGTTCCTGAAAGCTGACCCTGTCGAACGGCTAGTATTCTACACCCGTTGATACAAGTTATGTGGGAAAACGAAATCTACCCCAGCGACTGGAAGGAAGTAATTGTTAAGTTGCCAAAGAAAGGTGATCTTAAGAATTGCAACAATTGGCGAGGTATTACAGTTTTGTCCGTTTTTCCAAAACTAATGGCAACCATCATTCTGGAGCGGATAAAGGTTAGAATGGTGTCTACACTCAAGAGACATCAAACTGGTTTCCGCAGTGGGCGGTCTTGTGTCGACCATATCAACACTCTGCGTATCGTTCTTGAGCAGTCTGCGGAGTTTCAGTCACTGCTTTACCTCATGTTCGTGGATTTGAGAAGGCCTTTGACCGAGTAAACCGTGAATATATATGGAGATTACTTCTTGGTAGAGGAATTCCCCCAAAAATTGTTGCCGTTATAAGAAAGTCCTATAACAACGCAAGATGATTTGTTTTACACAATGGGCAGCTATCCGACTCTTTCGAAGTGCGGCAGGGTGTGAGACAGGGAGATGTTTTATCGCCAATTCTCTTTCTAATGTTGATTGACGATGTTTTGATGGCCAGCGTTGGAACAGCAGAGAGGTAGGGCATTTAATGGAGACTGTTTGAAAGGCTTAGTCACTTAGACTATGCCGATGATATATGTCTCTTGGCAAATAACATCAGCGGGCTGAACGGGATGTGTCAAGCTCTGAAAGTAAAAGGAGAGTCGAGTGGTCTTAAAATAAATAGCAAAAAGACAAAAATAATGCTCATATGCCGCTCCACACATCAGCATATTTTAATACAGGAGACATCAGTTGAAGAGGTTGAACTATTTAACTACCTTGGAAGTATTGTTTCAGCAATAGGTGGTACTGATCTGGACGTTCAAAGTAGAATAAATAAAGCTCACGCAGCCTTCGGTTCTCTCTCCCAAATTTGGAAATCCTGTCAGATCTCCTTGCGCACAAAGTTGAGATTCTTCGAATCCAATGTCAAATCCGTGCTGTTATATGCTTGTGAAACCTGGAGAGTCACGACTACCATCTCGAAAAAATTGCAGGCTTTTGTGAACCGTTGTCTACGCCATATTCTAAAAATTCGCTGGCCACAGATTATATCACACGAGGAATTGTGGCGCAGGACAAGTCAAGAGCGGCTGGACGTTCACATAAGAAAGCGTAAATGGCAATGGATTGGTCACACACTGAGGAAACCAAGCGATGAAGTTGCAAAGCAGTCCTTTGAATGGAATCCTCAGGTTGCACGGTGGGTTGGAAGACCAACAACAACATGGAAATCAACTGTCTTAGCGGAAGCAGAATCCCGGAGAAAGACGTGGTCACAGCTAAAATACCTTGCAGCAGACCTTGAAGGATGGAGACGTTTTGTTGACGCCCTATGCCCCAGCCGAGATCATGAACGAGAAGATGAACATGGCTACATCAGTCGTCATCGTCAGTTTGTACGGATTACGGAAGTACCAGCTGCCAAAGGGGTATGATGCTAAAGACTTCATCTCAACTGTTTCAATGGACGGTATCCAAACAATCAAAACTCCAGTGAAGGCATTGAAGAACAATGAAAAAATAGTGCAAATTCAACAGACTGGTCATGCATGGGAGTGATAAGGGAAAGGAAGAGGAAATGCTGAGTGACGTTCATGAAAGAAAAAGGGCAAATATAAAGCCAAGTCGGATGAAAACGCGATACGATACAGAAGCAACAACGAGACCTTGTGTGGTTTTATAATCCCCACCGTTGGAAGGGACTGTCACCGTAACAAAACTGGGAGGCCCTTACACTGTTGTAACACGAATAAACAATGTTGTCTACCACAGCCGCGTAAAGTTAGCATGACAACTTTCGAAAAAACAATTTTTGAGTATGCCAATAATTGCCGATTAATTGCCGTAAATATGCCGTGAAACTAAAAAATTGCCGCTCGCTTTTTAACATTTTCCACACGACTTTTTTATTATTTGCAGAATTTTGTAAAACAGAATTACGAAAAAACAGAACTTAATTTGTGTACAACATTTTGTTCATGGAAATAATTTGTTGGGGTCACCATTGTTTGGCAAAATTCATTTGGCATTTTATTTTTTTGCCTAAGTCGTTAAATATTTCTTTTAATTCGCAATTTTTAATTGGCAATTTACGTTTTCTTTTTTATTCATAATATTTTTAAATCATTTTGCAATCCATATTTGGCATTTTTACCTTTCGCTTCTATTTGAAATTATTTTCAACCATTTCGCAAAATTCATTTGGCAATTTGTCGTTTCACTTTTGTTTGATAGATTGTTTGCTATTTGGCCAAGTGTTTTTTTCGTCAATTAACGTTTCGCCGTTTTATTATTTCGCAAAATATCGCTTTGCCGTCCTATTATTTCGCTGATAGATCGTTTCGCCGTTTAGTTGTTTTAATCGTTTTACCATTCATTGGCATCGTATTTTTTTTATATTTACCGTTTTTTTCTCTGTACAGTTGTTTAATTCATTCTGCTAGTTAAGCTGTATTACTTTAGTTGTTTGTCGATTTTTGATGTAATCACTGTGTCGGGTTGTTAAGTTCACTTTGTTTTTTGCTTAGTTTTGATAATGGAAAATTTTGGCAAAACCTTTGAGACATTCAAGTCCAATAGAGGGAAAGATAAACTGAGTATTGACGGATATTCTTTCGATTTTGAAACAGAAAATCAAAATAATTATCTTGTTTGGTGTTGTGAGCTTCGAAAAAATAGAACGAGTAAATACAGTTAAAAAAAGTGAAGAAACTCATTCAATAGTATTTTTAAAAGGGGAACATGACCACGAAGCAAATGCGGTTAGAAAACGCGTGGCAGATGCAATGTCTGATCTCAAGAATTCTGCGAAAGCCTCTGCCGATAAAAATAGAACTAGAAATAGTTTTTTGTTTTTTGGCTAAAGCTAAACAACAAAATGCCAAATAAAAAGAAGCAAAACAGTAAAATTCCAAATGAAAAAAAGCAAAAGAACAAAATGCCACATAAAAAATTGCCTATTTTCAAAAAGCCTATATAATATTAAACTAAATGAAAATTGCGAAATGAAAAATGCGAAATAAGGATTTAGCAAATCGTTTAAAAAACAAAACATTAATTGCCGAACGTGAAATGCGAAATTTCTTAATGCTAAATAAATAAAATGCGAAACAAAAATCCGCGAAATGAACCCCCGCGAAACGTCAATTCGCCAAACAATTCTGGCAAAACATACCATACCCCAAATGAACACATAAGACACAACAAATTTTGACGTTTAACGAGTGGGGGTCACGGGATTCGCCATTTCCACTGATTTTGATGGGTCCGCAGAAAAGAACAAAAATGAAAATGCTAATAAGAGTTGTGTTTTTTTGCATGTCCAAATAAAATTGTGTGCAAAAACGACAGCAAAGCAAAACAATTTATATAACAACAACTATGTCCATATAGAGTTAGCTAATGGCCAGTTGCACCGACCTCTTTTAAATATTTATTGCTTCGTTTAATTTTAAAATGACATTTATCGGTTGCACCAACCACTTCTAAATCTAACAGGCCAATAAACGAACCAATAAACTAAAGTTCCATTTTCCTCCAGATAAATTTTAAAAGCAAGTTTAAACGAACATATCTAGCTACCTACAAACAAAATAATTCAATTTTATTTGACGGAATATTGTTAATTCCAAATTAAAATAATGAAAACAACAGGTGAAGGCATTTTGTTTCCTATTTATAATTCACTACTTAAATAAATAAATTATTCTAGAAAAATTATAGACTATGGTCATCATGTGTTCATCTGATATGATAACGAACTAAACCAAAAAATGGCGAGACGTCGAAGAGTTGTTCAGGTTCACAGAAAAATCCATTTTCTGAATTCGATGACGTCGTTTTAAAATATTTGTTCATAATTTCCAAGTGTCTATTTCAATAGTTTCATAATTTCTCAAAAAAAAAGAAAATAATAAATAATAATAAAAAACACCAAGATGGCGCATTGGCTGTATCTAATGAGAATACCTTGTTTCTGTTTATTGTGTATTCACATTATCCTTATTGCTATCTCACTTGCACTGGTTAATTTTTTTCGTTCAGTTTAATAAACATATGATAAAATCCAGGGGTGGTTCATGAACTGCATTTTAGCTAAAAAATGCGCGAAAGAGATTGGTGCAACCCAAATAAATTTATCAGTCCGATAAATTTTAACTCCATTTTAGCAAAAACCGCTTTTAGTGAATTTTGGCATAAGTCCAGATAATTAACTGGAGTTAACTTTTGTCCCGATAAAAACGGTAATGCCAAACTACGATTGTCGTTGTTTTATCGATAATTTATATAAAAATGCCAAATGTTTGTTGGTAGATAATTCAAACCAAAATGGCAGACCAATGCAAAAGGTAAACATATGTTGAAATGTCCCGATGTCGTTTTTTTCACTAAACTCCATATGGACATGCAAAAAAACGCAGCTGATATTACTTTTAATATGTGTACTGTGCAACAAATCAACAAAATGTACATATTTCTTTTTTAGCGAAGTAGCACACGCCCCGGGTATCCGCTAGTACAGTGTTTTTCAAACTTTTTGGATACGCGACCCCTTTGTTAGTAAAAATATTCTGGCGACCCCCACATTCATAATAATACTTTGTCAGTTATTTAAAAAGCGACATCAATTGAAAACATCAAAAGCTCGTTTATCACACGGAGCTCTGATGGTTGTCAAAAAGAAAGGTATTGACACGAGTTCTGGAATTAAAAGCTGAATAATTAATGTTCGTACAAGATTCAAAATCTGGTTAGTCGAATCATTTTTCTGCCCCCACTTGGCTCTTAAAATTATCATTTCTCGCTGATCTTTTTGATCTAACGTAACGGGATTGATGAAAATTTTATTACTGCAAAAGACAAAATGAGAGGATTCCTCGCAAAACTTCGTTTGTGTTCAGAGTATTTGCACAAAAAAAATACATCATTCTTTTCCCTGTGTTCAGAAAATTCTTGAAGAAATTTTATCAGATAAATCCTTGCCATGACAGTAGGGTTTCACATTCCTCTCATGAGAGTTTGCTTAATTCGGAGAAAAAAATATTGAGTGACTTTCCAGAACTCGATTATGAAGGTGGCAATGGATCTGGCCGATCTTCCATCGGTAAAGATGACAAAAAATCTTATCGATTTAGCTGCACATGGTATGCTCAGAACTCAATGTAAAAACCATTGATAATTTCGGGATAAGGAGAAGAGAAGAGCAAAATATCCAGAGCTGGCAAAAGAGGCTTCAAGATTGTTAGTGCCATTTTTTACTTCAAACATATGTGAACTCACGTTCTCTTCCTTGAATAGGAAAATGATTTAATAAATGTTAACGCCTCAAAGATACAACCAAGTTTTGAACATTTATTAAAAAAACAGTTTCCCCCATCTCACAAAAAAATTTAGTGTTTCAATTTTATTAGTACTTACCTAAAGGCTTGCAACCGCGACCACCCTAGCAATTCTTGGCGACCCCCTAGGCTAGGGGGTCGTGACCCACAGTTTGAAAAACACTGCGTTAGTACATAGGTTCAAGGACATTCAGCTAGTAGAAACACATTTGCATACAAAGTGTTGCCAAGTTTATAATAATTTTTGATGATCACCTTACACAGACGGAAAATGAAATGTGATCATTATCACATTTGATTATCATTAATGTGACAATCACCAATCACCTTAGCCGATTCCACCCCAGTTTTAATACATTTTGGACATACTAAACGCATTTAATTCATACTCAGTGACGGTGCGTCAATAAGACGTTTTAGACAGTGTCTACCATACCGTAAAGAGAGAGAAAAAAAGAAACCTACAAGTTACAATCAAGAAAACTGTGTTTACATTCATTGCATTATGTCCCTAACATCCATAACCTATCTCAAATGGTCAACACCTATAATTTACAAAACATAAATCATACAATTCATCTCTTACTATTCACACACTCACATTTTCCACACCTACTTTTATTTCATTAAGTAATTTGACCTCTACCAACAACCACAAAGCACAAAATCTCAATATAGTTTACACACATGCTTCGCTATGGCTCTGCATCTGCATCTGCTTCGTGCTTCGGGAGGAATACCCGACTGAAAACGAAGACAGAGTCTTTCGTTCTACCTAAATCATATGAAAATAAAATCAGCGGGTTATGTTGCTCAGGTATAATTTGTATGTGGAGCAAGTAGACAGAATCGAATCTGTCTAATTGCTTATTTTGCTTTGAACTTTGAAGTAAATTTGAAATTTTTTCTTTGACTGTTAAGTAAGGAGAAAAACTTCTTAATATTTTTTTTATTTTTGGAGTTGATTATTTTTTCTTTTCTCATTTATCTTTGGAACTACATATTATTTTTTTGTTGATCGTTCGTTCACCGTGGCCAGTAGGTCAACGCTAAAAAATGCAATAGGTAGGAAGGCTGGACTCTTTCGCAGAAGTACACTACTGATGAAAAAAAAAGGGAATTATGTAATAACATTATCCGTGTGTGTTTTGAAGAGCTTTATCTCTGTGATTAGTTGTCGTATTGAGTCGAAATAAAAAGCATTTTGAAACTGTATGTTTCTTCTTGTTTTGAAATTGTTTTATTGCGAAACTGTAAGAAATGGTTCGAGAATCAAATGTTCTATTATTTTCTTAGTTTTATGGGTTTCTTGATTTTTTTTTATAAATCAATACATTTTTTATTCAGCTTTAATTAAGGCCTACGAGTTTTGTTTCTTTGAGATTGATGGTGTACCTATATACTTTTAGACTACTTATGTTTGCTCTTCAACGCTTGGTTCAAAAATACACCTGCAAGCATTTGATAAATATCCCTATCAGTGTACAATTTTTTTGTAATTTGTATTCTTGTAGGTATTAAATAGGTATTTATTTTTGCTTAAAAGAGTTCGTTATTGGTAGCCATGTTTTTATTCACGTTTGTGAAGTCTTGTATGAAGTCTTAACGTTTGATTTCAAGGAGCAATACGCTGTATCTTGGACCTCGTAGAGTTTGTTTTTTGGACTGGATAAGAGTAAAATAATGAATTCAATTTATAACTGTCTACCCAGTTCGTTCGAGTGCCGCACGTCACTGTTCATACTAGAACCCCCCAGAACACAATCTTATTTAGTTTTAGTTTAGTTTATTTAATTCATTGATATGCTATACCTACACATTAAGATACAATATCTAAACTAAACTAAACTAAACTAATTTAGTGAATAACATTTTTCACACTACGATTCGAAATAAGCCTCAATAGTAATTATTGTAGTAACTACATAAAAATACCTTTCCAACGACATAATCAGTGCTATTTATAAACCCATTCCAAGCGATGTCTAACTTTAGACACCTGTCCAACTCCAAAATGTTATTTATAAATACTTAGCACCGATTGACTAACTTATCCACTGAAATTGGTTGTCCAAATCTTATTTGAAAGTAGACACGTTTAATGAATAAGGTGGGCAAATATTTCTGGTTTTCTAATTTTCTAGTTTTGAAATGAATGAAAAGCTAGTTGAACGTGCCCCAAAGCGTACTAAAATTCATTAATTCATTCAAAAATGAATAAATACAGGCATGTCAGTGAATAAATGAGGCTACATTTGGGCAATTGATGGAATGCGTTTATAAATAACAAGTTGACTAAACTATTTAGGCATTGACTAGCTGGACAACTGCCCAAGCGTGTTCTAAGCAAATCTAATAAATATGACTGAATACCTATGTCTCTTGGTTATTGGTCTTGTAGACCGCTTTATCCTATTCTCCTTGGATTTCTGATGAATACTTTGGAAGAATAATGGAATTCATATGCAGAAATAGCTTATTGGTCCAATTTGTTCTGCCTCGTTTTATTGAGTCTTATTACTGTGCTTTATTTATTTCCCACGAATACACGACAACTATTTAACTTAAAAAAATTACATCGGGTACAAATTGCTTTTCTAGATTTACCTACAACGCCACTATCAGATAATTAAAGATATCAAATCATAGATTTAATGCCCATTTCAGTTTGTATCCGATTTGAAAGACATTTCGCCAATAGAAAAAGAGGCTGGGTGCGACCCACACTAGTAACTTCCCATTGGTGCCCTCGGAAGCTAGAGGCCCAATGTTTTTTATTAATGAATCGCCGATTCTCGTTCTTCGAAAACATTATGAGGTGTTCAATAGGCAATCAAGTGAAGACCAAAGATTGGTTTGCCTTCGAGATATTAGAGAAAAATATTGTTGAATAATGTTTGCAACCTTTTTCTATAAAAAACTGTTTGTTAATTTTTTTTACAAAATTGAACTACATAGTATGTAGAGTAAAACTATCCCAATGCCCATATCAATGTCTGTTCTAAAGATATTTGAGACAAAAAAAATGTTCAACAATTTTTGGTAGGTAAAGTTTCTTGCATTTTTTCGCTTAAAAAAACAGCTTGTTGTTTTTTTTTTTGCAAAACTTATCCTTTATCAATTTATTATAATCTAGTATATAGAATGAAATAACCCCGAAGCCAATATCATTGTTAGTTCTCAAGGTATTTGAGGCAAAAAACAAGTTTTCAACAATTATTGATAAAATTGCTTGCAGTTTTTTTCACTTTAAAAAAAAACTGTCAATTCAATATTTTTAAAAATTTTATCGATTTGTATGAATAAACAACTGTATAAATTAAAATTATCTCGAAGTCAGTATCATTGTTTGTTCTAACTTTTTTCAACAATTTTTAGCAACTTCTTTTTTATAAAAAAAAACTATAGGTTGATATGTTTTTATATTTTTACAAATTCCTTATAACGTCAATATGCATAGAATAAAATTAACCCGAAGTCGATAGCTAGATTCGTTCT
The DNA here is from genome assembly GCA_963921185.1 of Dasysyrphus tricinctus. Classification (NCBI taxonomy): domain Eukaryota; kingdom Metazoa; phylum Arthropoda; class Insecta; order Diptera; family Syrphidae; genus Dasysyrphus; species Dasysyrphus tricinctus. Next base: position 45,352,413 of record OY992534.1, on the reverse strand, counting down.
CAAGATATTCAGGACTGAAGAAATTCAACAACTATTTTTGAAAACTGTTATAGTAAAAAAAACCGCTCATTTAATTTTTTTAAAAGTCCTTTTAGCACGTAATGAAACTTCTATCTATAAAATAAAATTCATCTGAAGTCGATATCTTTATTCGTTCTTGAGATATGGTGGACGAAAAAAAGCGATGGAACGTACGAACGTACGAACGTACGTACAAACACAGACATCTATCTAAAAATGATGGATTCCAATTCTAGGGAGCTCGAAACGTGAAGATATGTCAAAATTTTCGATTTGACAAATCGGACCAATTGCAATAACTTCCAATGGGAAGTTAATAAGCCATCAAAGATGTGTTTGATTTCTTAACGACTTCTGGACTACCAATCGCAATCATCATCAGTTTTTAAATTCCGAATTTTTCATGACACCACGTATAGCAATCGTTTTCAGTTTTTAGATTATTACTTATACGTCAAACGATTTGCAACAGTTCTTAAATTCTGGCCAGTTCAAAGTCGACAATTTTCTAAAAATAAGTTTGTAAACTGCTTAATATAAGCTAAACAAAGAATGTAATTGAAAACAAAAGAAAATCTCAATAGGTACTTAATACAACTACTTACTTACTTGTTCTTAAATTCAGAATTTTCTTTGACAGGTATATAGTTACATATATATGTATGTACATACGTAAGAAGGAAAGTAGAAAACATTTGTTAGGTAAAATATGAAAAAAATACCTACTTTTTATTTTAACAGTAGTTTCTGAAGATCCCTGCAATAGCAATACATTTTTTGATGCTCCTTTAAATATATCATTTATTTTTGGCATAACAAGTTGTTGTTCGCCCTCAACCGTATATACAACTGACATAATTTCAATTAATTTATATTTAATTTTTGTTTCAATACAAAACGTTTTAATAAAAGAAAAAATTAATTGTACCTAAGTTTTTATTTTGTATTCACTAAACGCAGAGCCGAACTTAACCTCCTTAACTGGTAAGATATAACTGATTAAACACTAAATGAAAGTAATACCGCCAGTTGATCATTCTGTCACACTGACACACAAACCAGCAGCGTGCGGTGGTAGGCGGCTTTCAAGTTCAAAACTTAACCGACTTTTAACTTTGATCTTCAAAACAAACATTGTTTTCTTTTATTAAAGGTTTTCATTTTATGTTCTTCTTTTATTTGTTAAACCAAATGAGTGTAAACATTTTTTTAGGCACATATCTAATTCTCCACAGGATTATTTTCCGAATTGAAATAGATTTATTAAGAGAAACGACCCATAGTCGGGCTGCACACGAGTTAAAAGTATCGAGCCGAGATCCAAGAGAAAATCCCAACTAGTAATCTTAACGGTCAGAGTTGTATTGAATGGAGAAGCTTTCACTTAGTGAGCTTTTGTCTTCCAAATAGGCCAACAAAATGCAAGCCAGTGTGTATTTGTATAAAATGCATATGTATATGAGAGAGAGAAAAACACAGACGATAGAGATTTACCACACCACCACAGTTGCAGTTGGTTGAATGGGAGATAATTTCAACTTAACGTTAAAAACTCGAATATGAAATAAAACCCAGCTAGCTACCCAGCCAAATCCACCGCCGCCGTTGCCACCGAATTCATGTCAATGTGAAATTCTGTGCCTGTTTTGATTGTTGGTTTGAAGCTAACATGTTGCCGTTGCCGGCTATGCATTGGATTTTCTCTTTAGTTATTCGTATTCGTTTTTTTTGTATTCATAAAATAATTTTATAGTGTTCGAGTTTGATACAAAAAGCGATTTAGGTCAGTGTGTGTATAATATGCAACATGTGACCAGTTTTTTTATTGAAGCTTGTTTTGGTTGTTATGTGCAGGGCTGTCGAAGTACTGCAATTGAAGTATTTGTATTGCTTTTTTAAACTCCGTACTGCCGTACTGCTACTATAACCAAAGTACTGCTTTTTTGAAAAATTTCACACAACATTTGCAAATCATAATCCTTGCCAAAAATTGTTAGTCCTTTTTATCTAATGTTGACTTTTATAAATTAAACAAATAAAATTGTATAGAATACGCTCATAGATTGAAAAAAATCTTGAATTCCATTTTTTTACGACTGCATAGTTTTCCGCATATAGGCATTGCCTGTATATCACGAGTAAAAAATTCTAAATTCTTGAATTTTCCGATTTTCTTTTCTACTCCGAAAAAGGAAGTTTATGGACTTTTTGATGCCATTTGGAACAAATTATTCCAAACACGTCAAAATGTAGTTTTTCACCCATCTGTCAAGCAATGTTAAATTATATCAATGGATCTCTAGCTCAGGTAATTAAGACTTTTACGTACTTTGACTGAAGAAAGAATTTTTGGAGGAGTAAAAGGGTGTAAAATTCGGTTTTTTGCTAATTTCACGAAAACTATCAATCATACTATATGCGTTAGGCTACAACGTGCACAAACGTAACGAGAGCTTTTTATGTAATAAAATCTTTTCAATACCACCATTGAAGTGCGCTAGAGCTAAATAGGTGATGGGCGCGTATATGATAATTTTTAATGAACAATATTTGCATTTAAACAAAATTAAATGCATTTTACAATTATGTTTGTATATTTTGTATGTACCTTGGTTCTAAAAGCGCCAAAGTCCATTTTCTTACAATATTGACTTAAGTTCACTTATTGATTCAGGGGAAGATGTAGACTGTAATAAGGGCTAATGTGCTCCAACCGATAACCGATGGTTATAGAAAGTTTAATTTTCAAAAGAAATAAGCATTTCGAGAAATAATAAATCTTGACTTTCGATTTTCCAAAAATTATCAAATTGGACATTGGCCCTTTTAGAACCAAGGTACATATTTTACTGTCGTACTGCTGTGTACTGCCATTTTTTTCCTCGAAGTACTGCTTTCTGAAAAACTGAAACGACAGCCCTGGTTATGTGAAGTGTGAGGTGAGAGAGCTTGAGATTTGGTGGGATTAGGAAAAGTATTACTGTAATTATTAGCTGTTTTTTTTAAATAAATTTTATCACTTTATATTGTTTGTCTTTTTTAACCCCTTGTTAACCCAGCCAGCTTTGCTTGGTTCTTCCAACAAAGCCAGTGATTAAACCGTCACTTGGTACTTTTACAAAGCTTGGTTTGTTATTTTTCAAGGTCAGGCTATATTTTATAGTACTTGTGTATGTATCTACCTACCTATACGTAGGTGCAAGGGTTTGGGGATTCCTTAAATTCAATTACTGGATTCCGTGTTTGTGCGAACAATAGAGGAAAGTACCTACCTGCTCTAGCTAAGGTGGCTAAAAAATATTAAGGATTATTGTAGAGGGATAAAATGATTTTAAATGAAAAAGTAGGTACCTATGTGATAAAAGGAAAGGAGAATGGGTGTTCCGTCCCATATGTTGTAACACTTTCTGGCTTATATAATTGGAAAGGTCTAAATGAGTGCTATTATTTTTTGCATGGGCATAAAGTCTGTACCTCATGCAGGAAAAGTATTAAGCCCAATAACTGTTGCAATGCGCTATAACACCTATAACAGTTATTGGGCTATAACACTCTCCCCGCACGAGATGTAGACTTTATGTTTACACAACAACAACAAAAAAGCACTCATTGAGACCTTTCCAACGATATAGGTCAAAAGATGTTACAACACTTGAGACGCAACTTAAGCAGGGAAAGAGTTATAGTGCAGTGCAACAGTTATTATGGGAAATTACACTTTCCCTACACGAGATACAGACTTATGACCATACAACGAAATCGCACTTATCGAGACCTTATATTATGATATAGGTCAGAAAGTACGGTGCAATAGTTACTATGGGCTTTCACATTTTTCCTGACTTATGCCCATACAAAAAATAATAGCAAATTTTAGGTAAACAAATGATTTCTTGTATTTATTAACAATTTATGCATTTTGAGTTCATAATATTGTGAGATCATCTCCAGATGTGTTTATTTATTTTCGAAAACATGCGATCAATAAAGACAAAATTTCCATTCTATACCCTGAAATTAGACCACAAGAAATCACGTTTTATCATTCTGATTAAATACTGAATAATTGATTCTAGGTACCAACACTTTCAATAAATTACTTTACTTACCTCTTATGAAAGTCCGTTCCTTTAATTTAGTCAAGTTGTTTCTATCAATATTTTTTGAGGTACGTTTTGAACAAATTTACAAATAACACTAGTTTACAGCCAAAATGTGCATTTGATGCCACTAATTTTTACTTGCGATTATAGGTACTATAAGGCAAGTTTTGGATTCGTTGCAAGAAAAAAATTTTGAGATAACAATCAAACATGATATTACGATGATAGAGAACACCAAAAAAGTGGGTGGCACAATTCTGTCTGTCTGTCTGTCTGTCTATCTGTCTGTATGTCTGTCTGTCTGTTCGTCTACAGCCTAAACGGCTCGATTGATTTTATCTTCAAACTTGGTGCATAGTGGTTTTTGGTGATTATGCCCACACGTTTTTTTCATTTTTTTTTTAGAATCAAAAATAACGGTACCTGCCATACAATTTTTTTTAGCAATTTTACATAATCGTATTTTTCTCAAAAACGGCTCGACAACTTTTCTTAAAAAAAATTCAATAAATTTATTTAAAAAAAGGCTTTCTTTTGGAGGAATACCATTTTCAGAAATGGTTATTAATGGTACCTCCCAAAGAACTATTTTTTGATTATTGATTTTCTTCAAAACGGTACGACCGATTTCAATTATTTTTTTTACACAGAAGCTTCCAAAAAATATAAATAGTTTTGTGTACCAAAGTTTTTGAAAAAATATATTTTTTGGATTTTTTAAAAAAGTTTCAAATTTTTGTTTGGAAAATCAAATATTTCGAAAACGACATGATCGATTTGTTTGAAGCTCAGTATTTAAGACTTTTTTAGTACTCTCTAAAATATTTTTTGAAAAAAATTTACATTTATGAAAAAATAACGGTACCTTCCATATAAACGTTAAAAAACCGCAAAGGAAAATATTTTTTTGCTTAAAAGCTACTCCTACGATTTTGATTAAACTTTTTTCATATACTAAAATTAGTACGATCTACTACCAACAATTATTAAATTTTACACTTAGCAACTATTAATAGTACCTGTCATAGAACGTACGTTTTTTTTTATTTTGAATTTTCTCGTTATCGGCTAAACGGATTTAGATGAATTTTTTTATGTACAAAATTCAGATACGATCAAATAATATTGCATATCAAAATTTTCAAAAAAAAAGTTTTTGGATTTAAAAAAAAAGTTTCAACATTTTTTTTTGAAAATTCGATATCTCAAAAACGGGTTGACAATTTTTTTTCAAATTTTGGTTTTATATATGTACATATAAATATATGCTTAAGATTTGCATACTTGAAAATGTTTTAAGAGTTTTATATGTATATAAAAAATTATTTTTTTTAAAAACCGCTCCAACGTTTTACATTTTTTTTCCCATACAATCATATTCAATCAAGAATTAAGACGGCATTCCTTTTTTCCACATCAAACTGTCAAAAGAGTTGTTTTATTCAATTTAAAAGGCGTATTTCATGCATCTCTACATTTTTCTCTCATAATTTCCGTGTTTTTATATACAATTTTCTTAAGCCCACAGTGTCTTGAACATAAGAGCAAGTACGTGCGACCCAGTCGTGCATTTTATTTCTTATAAATTTTGACCTTCTGAGCTCGAAAATCACATTAAAAAAAATTAATATGGATATGTTTTCGAGATATGAATTTTTGAATATTGTGTTCCATATTTCCGAAGGAACCTTACTATTAAGGCCATATATGCACTAAGGAATGCACAATCTGGCTTCAAATGGATTCAGTTGAACATTATTAAATTGTTGACCATTATCTTTTCTCTTTTTTGTGATAAGTTGAGTAGTTGGAATGTTATTATTATTATTAGTAAACTTTATTGACACATAATAAATTACAATATCAATAATTGCTAAGGTTAAGCACTAGCTACCAGGAGCCTTTGGCTACCGAGTAGTTGGAATGATATGGGCCAAAATATCCGAAAAAATCTGATTTTTGAACGAAAATAAGAACACCAAATCTATTATTTCAGCTAGAAAAATATTGAAATAATTTTTTTTTTAATTTTTACAGTAATAAGATACTTAACCAAGGAAAATTAGATATTTTCGAAAAAAAACTCCGGATTAGTTTTAAAATAATGCCCATTTATATACAAGAACAAAAATTCGTCTTTTTCATTATTTTTTGACTTAATCCTTATTCATAGCAAACAAATCCACAACTTTTGGTTTGGCAATGTGAAAACATGCTTTTATTGCCTATTTTAAGGTAAAATGGACTTTTAAGTTATAACTCAGTAAAATATAATTTGAGTGATAACGTGCCTGTCAAAAATTCATCTTATAATTTATCTTCTTAATGTCTAACTTTCTTTTTTCTAAAATTATTTTGAGGTACGAGTATGAAACTCACTTTTTTTGAGGGGTGTCACTATTTAGTTGGATTTGCGTTCTCATATGTTAGTGTTTATGTCAGAACGAAAAAACGCTAGAAATACGAATTTTGTGTGTTTACCCATAAAAGCTGGATTTTTGTCACCTACCGTAGGTGTTTTTTATATGACTTTTTTACAGAAATATTTTTTTTTTGTTACAAGGCTTAACATAAAATTCGGTACCTGCCGTATAGATATACGGAGAAACAATCAAATCATGTAACTGGTTGTCATATTTGTCCGAGCAAGTAGACGGGTATTGCTAAAAGTGCTTTAGATGGCAGATGAGTTTGTCACAATACAATCTGTCATGTGTCCTGAACCATATTCGAACACACTACCAGTTCATAAGTGCCTGAAATCCTAGTAACCTCAAAACAATATATTTTTCTGTTTCTCTATATTTTCTATCATACATTTATACAGGGTGTCCCGGACCTGAGTGGAAGTATTTAAGGGGGTGGTTCTTGGGGTAATTCTAAGAAAAAAATTGTATGGGGGAAAGTTGTATCTCCCCTCCCTGAGGCAGGGAGGGGCAGTTTCTGAAACATTGACTTCAAATGCAAAAAAAACATTAAAAATCAACAAAAACACATTTAATAATGTGCTATAGTTTTTTTAAAGCTAATACTTCATTCTTGCCTTTGGTTTTTAAATCAAGTTGTTTAAGCGAATAGTTTTTGAGAAATTAAATTTCAAAGTCAAAATTAAAAAAAAAAATTGTGATTTTTTTTTCTTGAGTCGATATTTTTCAAAATTTTACGTAATTAAGTGCTTTTTGTGTTCAATATTCAATGCCCTCATTATTTTTTAGTCCATTAACGAAAACCAAATGTAAAATCTATCTTAGTTTTTGAGAAATTAAGAAAAAACAAAAGGTACTTTTACCAAAAAGCCCGAGATTCCACCAAAAATGCATCTTGAGATGATAATAGTAGCTTTTACATATATGTATAAACAACCATAATATAAGCTACTTATCTCAAGATGCATTTTTGTTGGAATCTTTGACCATAGCTACTTGGCATTTTTATCAGCAAGGTTATCTCATAAAAAAACGGATACCGAAAAATATAGAGGACGATCCAACATCCAAAATCATTTTGAAAACACATATTTTCTCTCGAGATGGTGAATCTATATCAAAAAATAATATAAAACTCAAACTAAAGCAATGTATAAGGTGTCCCAAAAAATATTGATGAAGTTGAATTGTTTAACTTCAACAAAAATGGTCATAACCAAAGAATTTTTCTATAGATTTTGTCCGTAAATGCCTCATTTTTATTGCAACAGACCATGCTGTACAAAAATCATCATATTTTTGTAGTCTATATTTTTCTTTTGCAAAAGAATACATTTCTGACCTCAATTTTTATTGAAAAAATAATGTTTTTTAAGATTTCGGCTAATAGTCCAGTGCAATTATAAAATTTTATATGGGTGACCCAGCAGTTTGTAACACCCCCAAATTTTATTTTATTATTCGAAGATCATAATCTTGATTTTTCGCACTCGTGAAATTTACCGTTTGGCCGCCATTTTGGATTTTGTTTCATTTTAGTTTTTATTAAATATCTCGGTTCCTAGAAGTTCTACGAAAAAGTGTTTAATACAAAAAATGTAAAAAATAAAATGTTCTATCTTTTATGTTTGCAACATTTTTTCGATATCTTTAATATTTAAAAAGTTACAAGCCAACAAAAGAATTTTTTTTTGATTTTTTAAGTGTTTTCGTAAATTTAGCACATTCGCCATCGGAAATTAAAAAAACTTTCTATGAAAAGTTTGTTGGCCACTAAATTTTCAACATATCGTTTTCCAAAAAAAAAAAACGAAAATCGCGACTCTTAGACCCGTTTGTTTGATTTCAACCCAGTTGCCATAACAGATATCCCAACCAGGAAACTGTGGAATGAAAACCGGGTCATAAATGAAAACCATGTTTCGGTCTTTACTGACGGCTCCAAGACCTTAGAGGGGGTTGGGTCAGGTATCTACTCAGATAACCCACCTATTAGTATATCTAAAAAGCTTCCAGATTTTTGCAGCGTATTCCAGGCGGAAGTACTTGCAGTTTGTGAAGCCGCAAAACATCTTTCCTCACGCGAAGTAATAAACAAAAATATTGACATCTTATTGGTTGCCAGGCGGCAATCAAAGCCATTTCCTCAATCACTATAAAGTCAAAGCTGATAAAACGTTGCCGGTATATGTTATCTTTACTAGGTGCAACGAACACAGTCACCCTTAGATGGGTCCCAGGACATTGTGATATATATAGGAATGAAATGGCGGATGAGCTGGCCAAAAACGGATCGTCTCTTGACCCGAGCCAAACCGACTTCTCGGTGCTTATGCCACTGGAGCAAGAAAAAAGTAGAATACACCAGAGTTTCTTAGAGGCTGCAAATGTCGGATGGTCATCCATCGACACTTGTCGGGTTTCTAGGAATCTATGGCCAAATATTTCAAAGACAAAAACTGATTACTTACTCAAGCTAAGCAGGCCTCAATTATCTCTCATGGTTGGTGTCCTTACGGGCCACAACTCAATGGGAACCCACATGTACAGAATGGGCATCAGCTCATCGGACTTATGTAGAGAGTGTCATGATGAAGAGGCAGAGGAGGGCTCCCCTCACTTCCTTTGCGAATGCCCCAGTCTAGCTAGAACCAGAAAAGAGGCCCTTGGTGGAGAATACTTCTTCGACGAACTGGGCGACATCTCTGTCTACACCTAAAACTTCCTATTAACTCCCTTCCTATCCCTCCTCACTAAACATATATACCCCGGGGAGCGCAATGGATCCACTGAGATCCGAGTGAGATGGTGCGGCTTGCCGTATTATCACCCCTTCCAACCTAACCTAACCTAGACCCGTTTGTTGATACGAAACTTAAGCATCTATGCTCTACTTAAATAGCTTATGTTCTAATTTAATAATTAAGTTTCGTATCAGCAAATGGGCTTTAAAGCGGTTCTCTATGCTTAATACCAATTTTAAGCTTTTCCTTTTTCGTTTTAGCTTGTGTTTGTATGTACAACCGCATTTTTTTTAACAATGGCCCATTTTAATTTTTGGATCTTGGTTGCCATGACAAATTAAATACTTTTGGCAAGTTTTATGAGTGTAAGAGTTTTCTCGTGGGTGCTATGGTAAAGTTATTTCAAGGGAACTCTCTTAATTCTCGGTTCGATTTACAAATGAAACATTTATTCCAAGTTTTAATGAATTACAATTATTTTCATAGGGTTTTCAGTTATATTTTACCTGTTGTACTTAAAAAAAGTAATCATTATCATGACATAAAATAGACTATTTGGATAGTTGTATAATTTTGGATTTTGTAAGCACCAAAAGCAAAGAAAAAATTGGTAATATTGCCCAAAACTATTTTGAATAATGAAATGGAAATATTATCTAAGCATGTAAATTGTTTTTGTAAAACTTGGGCGATATTTCCTCAATTTCGGGTGATATTTCCAAACTTGATTTCAAAAAATATGCAAAGTTTTCGGAAATGTTTGAGAAAAGTGATATTTTGTTTCATAAGTTTTTTTTTAAATATTTAGGTAGAAAAAAGGCTTCCGGAGAGGGAAGGGGCGCGAATATCGCAAGCTGTTGGCAGTGACACGTATAAGTAGGTACGTATGTGGACCGTGTTCGGATTGGGGGTGGCGCAATGTAGTGCGGTGGGGTCCTTGGGTTGTCGCCACACTGCGGGTCAACGCTCCGCTGCGCTGGTCGTCACACCACACCGCGTTTACGATCCGAATGCGATGCATGGTTGTACGCATTAGCGCTGAAAGCTCCTCGCACGATGCACCCAACTCCTCCGAAGCGCGACCTATTTGATAGAAAAAATTTCACACATTTGGGCAGTATTCTCTTATATGACATTTGTTCTTGGCATTTTTTTTCTATTTTAGGCTTCTTTTCCAATTTTAATATGTCCTTTAATTTATTATTTTGGACATTGCTTCATTTTCATTTTATGGTGAAAGTGCAATAACACCAATATTGCATAAGCTTAAAATTGGTATTAAGCATAGATAACCGCTTTAAAAGACGTGATTTAAATTTTTTTTTTTTTGAAAACAATATAAAACTGTTAATATCTTTGTCATTTATGGGAATACAGACAAAAAAAATATAGCAATATTGTTGAAAATTTAGTGACCAACAAACTTTTTATAGAAAGTTCTTTTAATTTCCGATGGCGAATGTGCTAAATTTACGAAAACACTTAGAAAAAAAAATTCTTTTGTTAGCTTGTAACTTTTTAATTATTAAAGATATCGAAAAAATGTTGCTAAGAGATAGAAAATATTATTTTCTACATTTTTTGCATTAAAAACTTTTTCGTAGAACTTCTAGGAACCGAGATATTTAATAAAAACTAAAATGAAACAAAATCCAAGATGGCAGCCAAACGGTAAATTTCGCGAGTGCGAAAAATCGAGATTATGATCTTCACTCAACTACCCTTCGAATAATAAAATAAAACTTGGGGGTGTTACAAACTGCTGGGTCAGATTATAAATGCACTGGACTAGTACTGCCTCTTGGGAGGAACTGACAAATCCTCCAAGAGTATACTTGTCATGAAAAAGTGCTTCTCATTTAGCCGTTCGGACTCGGCAAAAAACTGTAGGTCCCCTCCATTCCTGCCCAACAAACACGCACACAGGAATGGTTGTGAGTTGTAAATCACTAGGCCCTGGTTTTCTTCGAGCTGTTGCGCTACCCAATTTATTTTTATTTATTTATTTATGAAACTCCCCAAAAAAGAATATAATATTGAGTGATTGTTTTAATAGTTTTTGACTATTAATAGTTTTTCTTTATTTTTTCTTTTTAAATTCTTATTAATTAACTTCGCCTGGCCGCGGGTATAGCAACAATAAATTCTAAGTGCATACCTTTAACCAAAGTTCCTAATACAAATATAATTCGCAGTGAGTTCTTTCGCTGAGTCTAATGTGCACAAGTCGGTAACCATCGACAAAATCAATGCGTCGTACATAGATTGGGTACAAATAAAAATATGTAGATTTACCTTTAACAGTATTTTTGTCTTACATATACGTGAATTTCGAATTCTGTTTAGTGTTGATTACACTAGTTTACAAAATAAATAAAATTTTCTGTTCATTAAGTGCTGCTATTTTATTCGTATAGATTTGAGTCCAGTGATCTCGAAAATCACATTAAAAACAATTTCTATGGATAGGTTTTCGAGATACGATTTTTTAAATTTGTTTTCGAAAGTATTATTAGTATTTGGTGCATATCTTAATTGTGACGTAAAGAATCAGCTTGGAAAGTATCTTAAATCAAACAATTTTAAATTTCCAACAAAAATAATTCTTATTTATCCCGATCGGTCAAGTACCTACAAGTACAATTATAGTCCAGTGCATTTATAATCTGACCCAGCAGTTTGTAACACCCCCAAATTTTATTTTATTATTCGAAGGGTAGTTGATTGAAGATCATAATCCTGATTTTTCGCACTCGCGAAATTTACCGTTTGGCTGCCATCTTGGATTTTTTTTCATTTTAGTTTTTATTAAATATCTAGGTTCCTAGAAGTTCTACGAAAAAGTGTTTAATGCAAAAAATGTAGAAAATAATCTTTTCTATCTTTTATGTTAGCAACATTTTTTCGATATCTTTAATAATTAAAAAGTTAAAAGCTAACAAAAGAATTTTTTTTTTCTAAGTGTTTTCGAAAATTTAGCACATTCGCCATCGGAAATTAAAAAACTTTCTATGTAAAGTTTGTTGGCAACTAAATTTTCAACAATATTGCTGTATTTTTTTTTCTGTATTCCCATAAATGACAAAGATATGAATATTTTTGTATTAACAGTTTTATATTGTTTTCCAAAAAAAAAAATTAAAATCATGTCTTTTAAAGCGGTTATCTATGCTAAATACCAATTTTAAGCTTATGCAATATTGGTGTTATTGCACTTTCACCATAAAATGAAAATGAAGCAATGTCCAAAATAATAAATTAAAGGACATATTAAAATTGGAAAAGAAGCCTGAAATTGAAAAAAAAAATCCAAAAACAAATGTCATATAAGGAAATACTGCCCAGATGTGTGAAAGTTTTTCTATCAAATAGGTCGCGCTTCGGAGGAGTTGGGTGCATCGTGCAAGGAGCTTTCAGCGCTAACGCGTACAACCATGCATCGCATTCGGATCGTAAACGCGGTGTGGTGTGACGACCAGCGCAGCGGAGCGTTGACCCGCGGTGTGGCGACAACCCAAGAACCCCACCGCACTACATCGCGCCACCCCCAATCCGAACACGGTCCACATACGTACCTACTTATACGTGTCACTGCCAACAGCTTGCGATATTCGCGCCCCTTCCCTCTCCGGAAGCCTTTTTTCTACCTAAATATTTAAAAAAAACTTATGAAACAAAATATCACTTTTCTCAAACATTTCCGAAAACTTTGCATATTTTTTGAAATCAAGTTTGGAAATATCACCCGAAATTGAGGAAATATCGCCCAAGTTTTACAAAAACAATTTACATGCTTAGATAATATTTCCATTTCATTATTCAAAATAGTTTTGGGCAATATTACCAATTTCTTCTTTGCTTTTGGTGCTTACAAAATCCAAAATTATACAACTATCCAAATAGTCTATTTTATGTCATGATAATGATTACTTTTTTTAAGTACAACAGGTAAAATATAACTGAAAACCCTATGAAAATAATTGTAATTCATTAAAACTTGGAATAAATGTTTCATTTGTAAATCGAACCGAGAATTAAGAGAGTTCCCTTGAAATAACTTTACCATAGCACCCACGAGAAAACTCTTACACTCATAAAACTTGCCAAAAGTATTTAATTTGTCATGGCAACCAAGATCCAAAAATCAAAATGGGCCATTCTTAAAAAAAAATGCGGTTGTACATACAAACACAAGCTTAAACGAAAAAGGAAAAGCTTAAAATTGGTATTAAGCATAGAGAACCGCTTTAAGGCCCATTTGCTGATACGAAACTTAAATATTTAAGTAGAACATAAGCTATTTAAGTAGAGCATAAATGCTTAAGTTTCGTATCAACAAACGGGTCTAAGAGTCGCGAGTTTCGTTTTTTTTTGGAAAACAATATGTTGGAAATTTAGTGGCCAACAAACTTTTCATATAAAGTTTTTTTTAATTTCCAATGGCGAATATGCTAAATTTTCGAAGACACTTAAAAAATAAAAAAAATTTCTTTTGTTGGCTTGAAACTTTTTAAATATTAAAGATATCGAAATAATGTTGCTAACATAAAAGATAGAACATTTTATTTTCTACATTTTTGGCATTAAACACTTTTTCGTAGAACCGAGATATTTTATAAAAACTAAAATGAAACAAAATACAAGATGGCGGCCAAACGGTAAATTTCGCGAGTGCGAAAAATCAGGATTATGATCTTCAATCAACTACCCTTCGAATAATAAAATAAAATTTGGGGGTGTTACAAACTGCTGGGTCGCCCATATAAAATTTTATAATTGCACTGGACTATACCTCGAATAAAACATTTCTGTTTTTAGGTGGCACGGCTGGGAATCGAACTCACACCTTCGGCATGACAGTCCTACGCACTAACCATCAAGCCACGAGGTACTACAAAACGACAAAATCAATGCGTCTAAGATTGGGTATGGTGGCATCTAACTGATGAGCCCACCACCATGCCTGGGCGAAACGCATTCATTGGAGTAAAGGCCGCAATTACCTTACTATTGAATTTATTCATGAAACTCCACAGAAAAGAATATAATATTAAATGATTGTTAATAGTTTTTGACTATTAATAGTTTTTCTTTTCAAATTCTTATTTATTAACTTCGTCTTGCCGTGGGTATAACAACAACAAATTCTAAGTGGATAGCTTTAACCAAAGTTCCTTAGAAAAATATATCTCGCAGTGAGTTCTTTCGCTGAGTCTTATGTGCCATGTCGGTAACCATCGACAAAATCAATGCGTCTAAGATTGGGTATGGTGGCATCTAACTGATGAGCCTACCGCCATACCTGGGCGAAACGCATTCTTTGGAGTAAAGGCCGCAATTACCTTACTATTGAATTTATTCATGAAACTTAAGTAAAGCGTTTGATAGAGTTTGTCATTCAATACTTCTTTATAAACTAGGCCGTTACGGGTTTTCAAATTGGATACTGATTTGGATAGCATCATACCTAGAAAAAAGGACTCAGTTTGTGAAATTGAATAATTCCACCTCGAAAACAATAAATGTATTATCTGGAGTACCTCAAGACAGTCATATTGGGCCTATTCTTTTCATATTATTCTTCAATTATATCCACTCGGTCATCAAATATAGTAAGATTTTGATGTTTGCTGATGACTTTAAACTTTATTATGGCTTTAAAAGCTCGAATGGGTATCTGTTTCTACAACACGACATTGACAACGTGTCCGAGTGGTGTTTTCAAAACGGAATGGATCTAAACACCAAAAAATGCAAGACAATGACTTACTCACGGAGACGTCATCTATGTGAATCCTTTTACTTCATCGAAAATGTTTTGGTTAATAGAGTTGAAATGTTTAATGATCTGGGAGTTCTATTTGATGGTAAACTTTCATTCAACCCTCATATTGATACAATAGTCAGCAAAGGAAGGAGCCGTCTTGGATTAATAATGAGGTTCTCAAAGGAGTTTAATGATCCTTACATATTTAAAACACTTTACTGTGCACTTGTGAAACCGGTATTGGAATACTGTAGCTGCGTTTGGTGTCCTGCCTATGAAAGTGCTAGAAAGAAACTTGAAAGTGTTCAGAAACGTTTCCTTTTGTATGCTCTTTGACATCTTCCATGGAACCCAACTCAACACTTACCTCCATATGAAAGCCGAATTAATCTTCTTGGCCTAACATCGCTGGAAAAACGGAGAGAAGTAAACAATGTCATGTTCCTATATCAACTTTTGTCGGGATCTATTGACTCATCTTATATTCTAAGCCAACTAAACATCAACACTCGTCCCAGAACAACTAGAAATCCAGAATTTTTTAACATATTGTCCTCCAGAGCTAATTATGGTTTAAATGAACCGCTTAATGTTATGAGGAGTGATTTTAGTAAATTTTATAACTTAATTGATTTCAATAAATCTGCTTCTAGTGTTAAACATATTTTATATTCAAGATTGCAGTAGAATTTTGTATTCATGGAAAAATTACACACATAATTTACCTAATTTGTAAAATAAGTTTGTAAAACTTTAGAAACAACTTTAACATTTATGTCTGTAGTTGATAAATAAATAAATAAAAACTCGACAGAAAAAGAACATAATATTGAATGATTGTTAATAGTTTTGACTATTAATAGTTTTTCTTTATTTTTTCTTTTCAAATTCTTATTAATTAACTTCGCCTGGCCGCGGGTATAACAACAACAAATTCTAAGTGGATAGCTTTAACCAAAGTTCCTCAGAAAAATATAATTCGCAGTGAGTTCTTTCGCTGAGTCTTATGTGCACAAGTGGGTAACCATTGAAAAAATCAATGCGTCTTAGATTGGGTATGGTGGCATCTAACAGATGAGCCCACCACCATGCATGGGCGAAACGCATTCATTGGAGTAAAGGCCGCAATTACCTTACTATTGAATTTATAAATGAAACTCCAAAAAAGAGAACATAATATTGAATGATTGTTAATAGTTTTTGACTATTAAAAGTTTTTCTTTATTTTTTCTTTTTAAATTCTTATTAATTATTTGTATCTGTTATATGCAATAAATTTTTTTATTTTTCATTCAAATCTTTTCGTTATAAGCATTATTTCGTTAAAGGTGATATCATTATAAGCGATGTTCGGTTAGTGCTATTTATATGAACCTCTGCCAGGACTTAAAGATTAGTTTCCAACCGATATTTCTATAAAACCGATGTCGTTTTAACCGATTTTAACTGTATTAAGCTTCAAGCTTCAACCTATTTCATAAGATGTTGTGTTATAGCATAAATTATTGAATTACTAAAACCAAACAATTTTGTCTCAATAAGTTGAAAGAGCTTAAGTCGACTTAAGTGAAAATCGAGTTTTTTTGGTGGGAAAATGCACAATTTGTTCAATGTTTTTTTAGTCCAGGGGCCCAATTCCGCAAGCGTGAATGATTTTCTGTGTACCCATTCTATTCACTCCCAAAACAAGTGTGAATAAATTTGATTGATGGTGCACACGATATCTGTCAAAAACTGTAAACTCACTCTTGCGGAATCACAAAAATAGATTCACTCTTTTGGAATTGGGCCCAGGTCTCATTTCTCCACGTAAAATATTAAACATTTAATTTAATAAAAACATAAAAGCTTAAGTTTTCCTGGACAAAAATTGCTTTTGTATAACAGCTTATGTCTTCATTGACCAAAAATCTTTCAAATCTTATAAAGAATGCATTTTTTTAAAGTAGCTTAAGTCCTGACATAAACTATTATGACACTTTAATTTGATAGATATTCATCGCTTAGTTCGACATAAGTTGTTCAAAACTTGTGCTCCAATATTTTTGAAAAAAACTAAAGTTGACTTAAGTCTTAAAAATGTTTCCAAAGAAATTGTTAAAACATCTTATGTCTCATAAGCTACTATGTACATTTTAATAGCATTTTTTTACAAGCCTAGGTCCCTTAAAAAGATTTTTAGCAGTTCAATTAAAAGGCTTTTTACAAAAACAAAGATCAAAGGGCACTTAGTGCCCAGCCAAGTTCGCGGCACTACACCCTTTTTACAGGAACAAACTCAGGCGATTTTCAACCCCCCTTTAACTTCAGTACCAATAAAGAAAGAAACTTCAAATTCGCAGTATTTGCTGAGCTGATCAAACACAGGTGACTCACCAAATTTCAACTCTTTAGCATTAGTAGTTCCCTAGATATAGCACTTCAAAAATCGCAAAAACCGTAACTGACTGGCTCACTGACTGACTGACTCACTGACAGATCATCAAAATTATGGAGCACTTCCCGACATCGTAGAAACTTGAAATTTCGCACAACGGTAGGCCTTGTGGTGCATACAAAGGAAAAAATCGAAAATCTAAAATTTTCTATTCAGGGGGCGTGGCATCCACCCACTTTCTTAAATATTCTTATAAATTATATGTAGCACTTCCGGTTGTTGTAGAACGATGAAAATTGGTAAGTCGGTAGAAAAAAGAAAAAAATAAAAAATTGGAATTTTCTCTTCAGGGGGCGTGGCATCCACCCACATTCTTAAAAACTCTAATAAATTATATGGAGCACTTCCGATTGTTGTAGAACTATGAAAATTGGTAGGTCGGTAGGGCTTAAAGTCCTTAGAAAGAAAAAAATTGGAAAATTGGAATTTTCAATTCAGGGGGCGTGGCATCCACCCACATTCTTAAACATTTTTATAAATTATATGGAGCACTTCCGATTGTTGTAGAACGATGAAAATTAGTAGGTTGGTAGGGCTTGAAGTACTTAGAAAGAAAAAATTGAAGAATTGGAATTTTCCATTCTGGGGGCGTGCCATCCACCCACTTTATCAGAATATCTATTACATATTTGCATGGAGTACTTTTGGTTGTCGTAGAATTCTGAAATTTTGTACAGCGGTAGGGCTCGATTTTCACGTGGCAAAATAAATTTTTGCAAAAGGAGTGAAATCACAACAAAAACATAAATGTAAAAAAAAAGAGCCAAGTTTTTATATGTACAAGAAACCTGTGTGTAAAAAGTCAGTCAAAAAAGGTAATGAGATCTAAAATATATGCCAAGTTTTAAGTTCATGAAGTTTAATATCAAATATCTTAAGTAGAGTAATATCGAAACAATAATTCCAAATCATGACCGAAATTTGGTATTCAATGATTACTGATTAAAATTTGGTGGATTTACTTGGCAAGTTTTCTCTTAAATACTTACTTAATCACAAATTTAAAGTGTATGAAAACTTGACCAGTGAACCCACCAAATTTCATTGATAATCATTGAATACCAAATTTCGGTCATGATTTGGAATTGTTTCGATATTACTCTACTTAAGATATTTGATATTAAACTTCATGAACTTAAAACTTGGCATATATTTTAGATCTCATTACCTTTTTTGACTGACTTTTTACGCACAGGTTTCTTGTACATATAAGAAGTTGGCTCTTTTTTTTTACATTTATGTTTTTGTTGTGATAGGATTAACTGGATGTTGCCACTATCTATTCTGAAAATAAATTTCTTTTTTTATTATTACTTTTTTTAAATAAATAAAATAGTCAGTTTTAAAAATATACAAAACTTGTTTTGCTCATAGTGAAAAATGACAAAATAGACTTAGGCTGTTTTAACTTATCACCATAGAATTAATGAAAATAAATAGCTGCTGCCAACTGCAAAATTCAAAGAACCATTTTCTATGAATACAACAATAAAATGCACGACTGAATCGCACGTACTTGCTCTTATATGTTCAAATTGTGTGGGACTTAAGAACTTTATAAAATAATCAAGTTATTATAGAAAAAGTATAAAATAGCATTTAAATCGTTCTTTTAATTGTATAAACAGCCTGATAAATAACTTAGAGCTCAAAAATAAGTATGCCATTTGATTACTTGAAAAAATATGAATACATGCAAACAAATTTAAAATCGTTGGAGCCGTTTTCTTAAAAATAAATTTTTTATATATACAATTTTTATAACATTTTTCCAAAAAATTTTGGTATGCTCATTTTAAGTATATATTAATATACATTTAAAACTGAAATTTCAAAATAATTTATCAACCCGTTTTTGAAATATTGAATTTTCAAAAAAGAAAAAGTGAATCTTTTTTTAAAAATCCAAAATCTATTTTTCCAAAATTTTGGTATGCAATATTATTTATATTCTAACAAAGATTTTGAGCAAAAAACTTGGGAAAACCGAAAATCAAAAAGACCGTTACATGGCGGGTACCGTTAATATAATGTTTTTGGTAATTTTTTTTACCAGAAAGTACATCATATCTACAATAATACACTGATTTTTGTTTATCAAAATCGTTGGAGCCGTTTTTGAGATAAATTGGCCTTTCCTTAACGGTTGTATAGCAAGTACCGTTATTTTTAGAGCTAAAAAAAAAATCAATTTTCCCTATGGACAGTTACAAAAAAACTTAAGTTCAAAATTTGAAGAAAATCGTATCATTGGCTCAGGCTGTAGATCCAGATACAAACAGACAGACAGACAGAATTGTGCCACCCACTTTTTTCGTGCTCTCTCTCTATCATCGTAATGTTATGTTTGATTGTTATCTCAAATTTTTTTTTGCACGAATCCAAAACTTGCCCTATAGTACCTACATATATCGCAAGTAAAAATTAGAAATTTATAAAGTAAGAAAATACATAATGCAAAATAATATCTGGAGAGGCTTTGAAGTTTTACTGACATATATATACTTATAGCCCAGGAGCCGGTGACATCAAAAGTCCCGTCATCGTAGAAATGAACATAATATATGTATATCATTGGAAAGGTAAATTTATGTACTTTCAGAAAAACGCGGTATGCCAGGCCCTTGCCTGCCGAAAGTATCTGTCATGCCTGTTTAAACGATGTGACCTCTGTTTTTCATAAAATTCATTGTGCCTTTGTATGTATGGTATTGATTGAATAGATTGAGTTCAAATTTGCAGGGAACTATTTCTGAAAAGTTAAGTTAAAATCAGTTCACTGTTTTTTTGAGGAGGGGCAGAAATGCACACCGGGTACCCAATAAAAATTAATCGTTTTTGAGATAAAACTTTGTTTTTAATTTTATTATTGATTATTGAACCGTGATTACTAAAAAAAATTGCTTCTGACAGCCTACGAACTTTCAAAACTAAGATCTGCCAAAAAAAACGACCTGATAGTACAGACAAACCCGTTTATTAAGAATTTTTAAAATCATATTTTTAACTTCCCATTGGAAGTTATTGTAATTGGTCCGATTTGTCGAATCGAAAATTTTGACATATTTTCACGTTTCGAGCTCCCTAGAATCGAAATCCAACATTTTTAGAAAAATGTCTGTTTTTGTACGTACGTTCGTACGTTTGTACATTCCATCGCTTTTTTTCGTCCATCATATCTCAAGAACGAATAAAGTTATCGACCTGGGATGGATTTTATTTGATATATTATAATGTTGTTATGTGCTGAAAGGACTTTCAAAAAAATTCAATTAGTAGTTTTTTTACTATAGTGATTTTAAAAAAGGGTTGTTAGATGTCATTAGTTTCGAATATCTCAAGAACAAATGATGCTTTCGACTTCGGGTTAATTTTATTGCATGCATATTGACGTAATAAAGAATATGAAAACAGATAAACCTATAGTCTTTTTTTAATAAAAAAAAAAGTGCCGAAAATTGTTGAAAAAAGTTTTTCGGCTGGAATATCTTGAGAACTAACAATGATATTGGCTTTGGGATAATTTTATTTTATACACAAGTTTATATATAAAAATTGGTAAAATTTGTAAAAATATTCAACTTACAGTTTTTTTTAAAGCGAAAAAAACTACGAGCAGTTTTACCAATAATTGTTGAAAATTTTTTTTCGTCTCAAATATCTTAAGAACTAACAATAATATTGTCTTCGGGTAAATTTATTTTTTCACACTTTTTTATAATTGATGACTGATAGGATTTTTAAGAAATTCAACTAACTATTTTTTTTAAACGAACAAAACTACAAGAAACTTTTCCAAAAATTGTTGAAAATGTTGTTTCCTCTCAAATATCTTAAGAAAAGACAATGGCAATGTTTTTTAAGAAATAATTGATATGGTTTGCAAACGAAATTCCTCATTCAAATATAGCTTTCTAGGTCAGTGCTTTACTTTAAAATTCAAGAATAAATTTGCACACAAAAAAAGAAAAGAGAAAAACCAAGATAATACAGAAAAAAATATTCTAAAAGCCATCTGCCACAAAAAGGACAAGCATAGACCATCAAAATAGAAGATTCTTTATTCCTGTGAAAGTACGTTCAATGTCATTATGTATGGAACTCGATTTCTTTTGCATGGCCACCACGGTCACGCTTGCAGAAGTCCAGACGCTGAACCCAATTTTCGACGGTTTTCAAGCATAAATCGGCCGATACTGCTGCAATTTCACGTTCGATATTCGTACGAAGTTCATCAATCGTCGCTGGCTTGTTGGCATACACCATAGACTTGACGAGTCCCACAGGAAATAGTATAACGGCTTCAAATCGCACGACCGAGGCCTGTGGATTCAAATTTTTCCACTAGACGCTCAATTGTTGATCTGCTAGGACGATTATGACGACCATAAATTGGACGTAGCGCTCTTAACGTTGAGGCCACTGACTCAGAATTTCGGTAGTAAATTTTAATAATTTCGACTCGTTCTTGGCTCTTATATCTTTCCATCATGAAATGGCAAACCTTACTGAAGAGAAATGTCAAAAGAGCGGCAAGAAATATGGCGTCGTTTGCTGTCCCTGTCGCTCTACTTTTGTAGCGTCCCTGTTGAGAAACCCTTTATTTCCGTTTTCTTTAGTTATGTCCCTATGTATGTATGTATTGGTGAATTTGTTTTGGTTAAAGCTTTCCTTTTTCTTCGCAAGGATTTTGGCGGGAATATTTTGAATCCGAATATCAGGAGCAAGGAATGGTGAAGAAAGAAATATTAAGAATTATACCTACCTACACGTTTATTGAAAATAAGTGACTAAAAGACATATGTATGTATGTATGTACTCTTGATTTGAATTTTTTCTTTCCTTTGTTACGTACACATGTCAAATTGTGAATTTGTGTTTGTTTGGGAAAAATTGAAAACTCAAAATCAATTAAAAAAAAAAGATTCTCAAAGCCAATGTCAGCATATATACATATTATTGTAGGTAGGTATATACAGGGTGTCCCTTAATTCATCAATAATATTTAAGGGGATGGTTTTAAGGCATATTCGAAGAAACAAAATGTATGGGGCAGAGTTGTATCTTCCCCATCTGAGGCCGGGGGGGGGGGGTACAATTTCTGAAACATTGAATCTTATTTTTTTTAAATATTTTTTTTGTTTGCATTTAAAGTCAAAGTTTAATTAAGGGACCCTCTGTATAACAATTATGTATAGGTATATCCTATTACACGTTTGGGGTAGTCCCAAGTGGCTTTGTGAAAACAATTCACATATACATGCGCAACATTTCTTACATAAATACAGCTTTTTGCAAAAAAAAAAGTCCTTTCCTTCGTCATTGTATATAAATTCTATAGTATTCTCATGAAGAAACAAAGCTCGTGGCCATCTATGCGTCCAAATGTAATACTAATTTTTGTTAAGGGATCTCGGTAAGGCGATCACAGCGAACCTATCGACCAAATGTCTACCTACAAAATCGTGTTTCATGAGAACACTATAGAGTGGATATACAATGCCTTCGTCTGAAATTCGGATTCAAAATCAGAGCAAAGCAAGAAAAACGGAAACCAAAACAAATTCAAGAATAAATTTGCACACAAAAAAAGAAAAGAGAAAAACCAACATAAACCAAAAAAAATAAAATGCACGACTGGGTCGCACGTACTTGCTCTTATGTTCAAGACATTGTGGGCTTAAGAAAATTGTATATAAAAACATGGACATTATGAGAGGAAAATGTAGAGAAGCATGAAATACGACTTTTAAATTGGATAAAACAACTTTTGATGTGGAAAAAAAGAATGTCATCTTAATTCTTGATTGAATATGATTGTATGGGAAAAAAAAATTAAAATCATTGGAGCGGTTTTTAAAAAAATTATTTTTTTATATATAAAATTCTTAAAACATTTTTAAGAACAAATCTTGGTATGCAAATCTAAAGTATATATTTATGTGTACCTATATAAAAACAAAATTTTGAAAAAAATTGTCAACCCCTTTTTGGTGCTATTAATAGTTGCTAAGTGTAAAATTTTATAATTTTTGGTAGTAGATCGTACTAATTTTAGTATATGAAAAAAGTTTAATCAAAATCGTAGGAGTCGTTTTTAAGCAAAAAAATATTTTCCTTTGCGGTTTTTTAACTTTTGTATGGAAGGTACCGTTATTTTTTCATAAATGTAAAATTTTTTCTAAAAATATTTTAGAGAGTACTAAAAAAGTCTTAACTGCCGAGTTTCAAACAAATCGATCATGTCGTTTTCGAAATATTTGATTTTCCAAAAAAAAATTTGAAACATTTTTTTAAAAATCCAAAAAATATTTTTTCAAAAATTTTGGTACACAAAACTATTTACATTTTTTGGAAGCTTCTGTGTAAAAAAAATAATTGAAATCGGTCGTACTGTTTTGAAGAAAATCAAAAAAATGGTTCTTTGGAAGGTACCATTAATAACCATTTCTGAAAAATGGTTTTCCACCAAAAGAAAGCCTTTACTAAAATAAGTTTTATTGAATTTTTTTTAAGAAAAGTTGTCGAGTCGTTTTTGAGAAAAATACGATCATGTAAAATTGCTAAAAAAAATTGTATGGCAGGTACCGTTATTTTTGATTCTAAAAAAAATGAAAAAAACGTGTGGGCATAATCACCAAAAACCACTTTGTACCAAGTTTGAAGAAAATCGATCGAGCCGTTTAGGCTGTAGACGAACAGACAGACAGACAATTTCTGAAACATTGAATCTTATTTTTAATATTTTTAACTTCCCATTGGAAGTTATTGTAATTGGTCCGATTTGTCGAATCGAAAACTTTGACATATATTCACGTTTCGAGCTCTCTAGAACTGGAATCCATCATTTTTAGAAAGATGTCTGTGTTTGTACGTACGTTCGTTCGTTCCATCGCTTTTTTTCGTCCACCATATCTCAAGAACGAATAAAGATATCGACTCCGGATGAATTTTATTTTATAGATAGAAGTTTCATTACGTGCTGAAAGGTTTTAAAAAATTAAATGAGCGTTTTTTTACTATAGCAGTTTTAAAAAATAGTTGTTGAATTTCTTCAGTCCTGAATGTCTTGAGAACGAATCATGTTATCGACTTCGGGTTAATTTTATTCTATGCATATTGACGTAATAAGGACTTGTTAAAAATTTGAAAACATATCAACCTATAGTTTTTTTTAATAAAAAAAAAAAGTTGCAAAAAAATGTTGAAAAAAGTTGTTTGGCTAAAATATATCGAGAACAAACAATGATACTGACTTCGAGATAGTTTTAATTTATGCAGTAGTTTATATATAAAAATTGATAAAATTTTAAAAAATATTGAATTGACAGTTTTTTTTAAAGTGAAAAAAACTGCAAGCAATTTTATCAATAATTGTTAAAAACTTGTTTTTTGCCTCAAATACCTTGAGAACTAACAATGATATTGGCTTCGGGGTAATTTCATTCTATATACTAGATTATAATAAATTGATAAAGGATAAGTTTTGCAAAAAAATCAACAAACTGTTTTTTTAAGCGAAATTAACATTAACATTAACATTAACTTTATTGAGGCATATAAAATCAATACATTTCAAGAAATAATCTTTTTTTTTTGTTTTTTTTTGTCGACTTAAAGATATGTCTGACTTAAGAAAGATAGTTAAATATTCAAATATATTATCAAACATTTCATATCAATGAACAAAATAAAATTAATTTAATATTTGGTCACTTGCTCCCGGCGAACCACCGCTGCTTTGCTCTTTTTTTGGCAATTTATAACTTACTGACTAGGACTAAAACTAAATTTAAAACTAAAACTAAAATAAGACTAAAACTAAAAAAAGGTCCACCTAAAATTTGAAATTATATTATTACAAGGAAACCTTAACAGTTTGAACTAGACAAATATTTATGTTAGCAACACTTCTATACAACGATTTATATTAACCTTCGGATGACAACAGGGGTGTTCCATCACCCCAGACAATTTTCTTTTGGTTGTAATTTGGGTTTTGCTTGGTTTTCTTTTCTACCGTTCTAGGTATTTGTCGTTTAATATGTCAGATGTCAGTTGATGATAAGAAGTCCAAGCAGTGGCCCCATGTTGTCATTCATGAATGCGAACATTTTAATGAAGTTACCCTCTAGAGTCATTTGAAGGGGAGCTTAGCCCCCCCTAAATTACAGAAGCAGTAATTTATCCAAAATGTAGTACCTCGTGGCTTGATGGTTAGTGCGTAGGACTGTCATGCCGAAGGTGTGGGTTCGATTCCCAGCCGTGCCACCTAAAAACAGAAATGTTTTATTCGAGGTACTGCCTCTTGCGAGGAACTGACAAATCCTCCAAGAGTATACTTGTCATGAAAAAGTGCTTCTCATTTAGCCGTTCGGATTCGGCAAAAAACTGTAGGTCCCCTCCATTCCTGCCCAACAAACACGCACACAGGAATGGTTGTGAGTTGTAAGTCACTAGGCCCTGGTTCTCCTCGACCTGTTGCGCCACCCAATTTATTTATTTATTTATTTAATTTATCCAAAATATTGAAGTAAAAACATCAAGTTTTCATGCTCGAATAGCAATTGTGCTGCATATCCTGAAAATATGAGAGAGACTTGCATCAACTGGCTTTTAGTCCTTTTAACTACCCAGCAATATTTTTTTTTTTCCTATTTTCTGTTTTTCTTTATGTTAATGAAGTATTACAATTCCATAAATATTTTGTACTATCCGTAAAAAAACTGTTTTTGCATTAAATGTTAGCTGGGGTGTTCCATCACCCCTGTTGTGGTGTATGTAATTTTAAAAGTGTTGTCATCGGAAGGTTAAATAGATTCATCGCCTATAATTCAGAGGAGAGGCTTTATCGTAAAACGGAGCTTGAAAACTAACGTTTGTATCTGGTCTTAACAGAGCGACAGACCCCTCATTAAGTAAATTGAAAGGTGACAAATAATATATGTCAGCTAAACAATCATCAATATTAGAGTCCATTAGGGATCTAACCAATGGGTTTGAGTGGGAGCTTATTCGCTCCATCTTTTTTAAAAGAAGATCTATTTGGTAGGTCATTAAAGGGGTAACCTGAGTTGCATCATATATAGATTTATTTGAAAACCATTTTTTATCCGGCTTTCTAAACAATCCGCAGCAAAATCTCAAAATTTGTCGTTAAAAAATTTTTAATTTTTTTGCCACTGTGGGTGATATTGTAAACCAACTACAGAGTCCATAGGTCAGAATCGGTCTAATAAGGGTCTTGTACATTAGAATTTTTGTTTTTCCTAACATAAATTTTGAGTTAAATAAAGACTTAAGTGACGCTGTAACCATTTTAGCCTTTTTAAGTACTGCTCTACCGTGTTTATTAAAAAGAAATCTGTTATGGAAGTTTATTCCGAGGTATTTTGATTCAGAACGTAGTGGGATTTCAAAGTTATTTATTTTTAAGTTTAAGGATTTGCTCTCTTTAACCGCAAGAAAGTGTCCCTTACCGCTAGCATTTCTATAACAAGTTAATCCACATTTTCCTGAATTAATTTTCAGTCTCCATTTTTTAAAATAATTTTCAACAAGTGGAAGCCTTCGCTTAATCTTTCTAAGTGCTAAAGTAGGCCGCACATCACTTGCCAATATAATGGTGTCATCTGCATAATGTAGTGAACGGGTTCATTCGTTATAGGGTCTGAAAGTGGAAAGTCTTGCAAAAAAATATTGAGCAAAAAAGGCCCCAAGATCGATCCTTGAGGAACACCTGTATTCACAGGAAAAAAGTTTGTGTGCTCAGATCCAATAAATATTGCGGATGTTCTGTTCGATAGGAAGCTGAAAATGATTTTAACAAGCCAAGTCGGAAAGTTTAGCCGTATAAGTTTGAATATGAGACCATGATGCCAAAGCGAATCAAACGCCTTCTCGAGGTCAATATCTAAGCTCACTGTACATGTTTTATTCCTTAGATTCTGAATAACCTTATTCTGAAATAAGAGCAAGGCATGTTCTGTAGAATTCCCCTTCTTAAAACCAAACTGATTATTTGGGATTATATCTGTATCTTCACAGAAAATGTTCAATGGATTTACTAACACTCGTTCAAACAGTTTACCTATATTAGAAAGGAGCGAGATAGGTCGAAAGTTATTGACATCTCGTGTAGAATTTTTCTTTGCTATTGGCAGGATCTTAGCCCGTTTCCAGGTCTTTGGAAAATAGCCATAGCTGCTTCCACAGGATTTTTTATTATTCAGCAAGGATCTACAAATATTTACGCTGCTATGTAAGTAAATGGAGATAATGCCGGATCATAAGCATTGCTTATCGAAGAAAAGGTAATGAGTGTCTTATTAACATAGGTTTCCTTGAAAAAATTTACTGTAGATAGAACTTCATGTTCAAACATATCATCGCCTGACCCCCTTTCAGCATAATTTGTAAAGTATACATCTTTAAATGCCCTTAATTTGGAATGATTATCAATTAGCTCCTGTCCATTATAAAAAAGTACATCCTTTGAAATATCTGTTCCAAAAAATTTCCTACCCGTAACTTTGTCGATTTCCCTAAAAGCGTGGGGGGAAGGGTTGATTTTGTTTAGTCTAGACCTAAAGCAGTTGTTGAGATCCAGATTAACATTTTCTTTTATAATTTTGCTAATGCACTGTATTCTTGAATGGAGTTCAATATATTCAGGATTAACTCTATTTAGGTGACGATGGTAAATTCGTTTAAGTTGTTTAAGCCAAATTCTTCGTAACTCTATTAGCCTATTGAATAGACCTTTTAAAAAGGAACAATTACGTGCAAGGGTTTTTATTATTGAATATGTTTGTTTGGCCCATAAGCATGCTTAAAACCAAAAATGCTACTAAATTCACCCATGCGTTTCTGAGAGAATGGTCACACTGGCCACTTTTCAGTATTTTTGGTATAACTCGAAAACTAAGCCGAGTTTGAAAATTTTAAAATTTTTAAAAATTATTAAAAAATTAAAATTTTTTTTTTTTTTTGCTCCGAAAAAAGTTATGCGCAATTTAGAAAAAAATTTAATAATCTTAGATTTTTCGATTTTTTTTATGTTGGTTTTTGTTAACTTTTCCTGCTTAAATTTTTTCCTAAAATTTTTTGAACTATCCATTCCAATAGAAAATTTAATTTTGAACAAAAAGTATTATATGTAAAATTTTTAAATTCGGCTTAGTTTTCGAGTTACACAAAAATACTGAAAAGTGGCCAGTGTGACCATTCTCTCAGAAACGCATGGGTGAATTTAGTAGCATTTTTGGTGTTAAGCATGCTTATGGGCCAAACAAACATATTCAATAATAAAAACCCTTGCACGTAATTGTTCCTTTATACCTCTCATTTTCCGGTCTATTAGGCTATATTAGTTTCTTTGTCAGATCTGAAATACACTGATACTTGTGTCTTTTCATATTATGAATCTCGGAATGACTTTCTACGTTTGAGATAATCGTAGAATTCAGATTATCTATAAGACTATCAATTTTCATGTTAGATATGTTGTTCTCATATGGTAAGACGAGCGAAGACAAAGAGACATAAAGATTATGTTGAAACGCTTCCCAATTAGTATTTTTGAAGCTTCTGTAAGTTGGTAAAGGCATCAAGATAGGGGAAAAATCTTCAAGGAGTACCTCATACGCAACACCAAAATGATCAGAGAATTTAGCAAAAGTTTTACAAATTGAGGGAATCAGGGGATTATTTGTAGCTCGCGCAGGATTAAGGGATTAAGAGATTATGAAAAAGTCTAAATAAGAATTAGATCTTGGATAGGTCGGTTTGTCCGAAGGT
Source organism: Dasysyrphus tricinctus (assembly GCA_963921185.1). Classification (NCBI taxonomy): domain Eukaryota; kingdom Metazoa; phylum Arthropoda; class Insecta; order Diptera; family Syrphidae; genus Dasysyrphus; species Dasysyrphus tricinctus. Next base: position 45,323,116 of record OY992534.1, on the reverse strand, counting down.
ATTAAGTCAAGATTTAAATATGGGCCATTATTGAACCAGTTATATAAAATATTTCCGTTACTATTATGAACACTGTCTCCCCAGGTGGTATGTCGTGCATTAAAATCTCCACCAATTAAAATGGCATCATAATTATTAAAAAGTGAGTACAGACCATCAAGTTCTCTATGTAAGAGGTATCCAGCGTCTGATGGAATATAAATACTACCAATCAGAAGGCGAAGATGATTGGATTTAATAAATGAAACTGAAGCAAGACAAACGGAAAAGAGATGACTTTGGAAAACAACAGAATTGAACTTGAACTTTTTGTTAAGTAAAATTGCTGTGCCTCTCCCAGTATCGTTTCTTATTATATTAAAACCCTCAAATGAGGGCCTTAATCTTTCGGATAATCTAGTTTCAGAGAGAAAACAAATCTGAGGTTTTTTATTATTTAATGTACTTAAAAGCGCAAGTCTTTTTTCATTAGAAATTATTGAATTGAAATTCATCGATATAATTTTTAATTTTGTTGAAGGCATCAGTATACAACAATGGAAGCAACAAACTCAAGGTAGGAAAACATCTTTTCCTCCTGGGTTTTGATCAATTTGTATTTAGGCCAGAATTGCCTGATTTTTTTAAGAAGATCTGTAAATGAAATGTTAAATAAGTTCTTTGCTTCGTTAAGGAAATCGTTAAGTTCTCCTTTTTGAATATTTGAATTGGGAATAGGTGATGAAAATGGATTGTTTTCAGTTTGGATCCTGTTTTTAGAATTATAAAAAGCCCGTGAGGGTGGGTTTGATGAAGTTTTCGCTTTATCGGCAAAAGAAACATTTGGATTTGTAAAATTATAAATTGCATCTTCAACTAGAGCCCTTGTTTTACTTACCGCTTGTCTAGCCTTTTGAGAATACGTATCTTTTTTTTCTTTATATTTGGCATAAGCTGGACATTTCAGATAACTGGCTGCATGGCCAGTCTCATTACAATTTACGCACTTAGGTGTTGGAACCATTTCATTTTTTTCTTTCAGTGCCTTAAACTTATCAATACAATCTTTAGAATCGTGATTATCGCCACAAAGAACACAACGACTTATATAAGCGCGGCATTCACCTGAATGCCCAAAACGCTGACAGCGGTAGCATCGAAGTACTCCCCGGTTATGCTTCTTCTCCCAGTAAACCCGTTGATAGAGCAAATATCTAACACAGGTAAGTTCCCCAATGGACTCTCCTACCTCTAACTGTACAACAAACATATTTAATTTTTTGTCTAATTTCTTTGTTCTGGAAGTAGAAAAAGGAGTAATTTTACTTATTCTTACATTGGGAACCGTATCCTCAAGCGCTTTTTTAATCTTTTCTATTGGGGTGTCTCCATCAAGACCTTTCAACAAGATTGACACTTTCTTGGTGTCTTTTGGTGAAAATGAGAATGCCCCTATCCCCGTTCCGCGAAGACGATCAATGATTAGTTTATGTACAGAGGAATGGCTAACATAAACCTTTGTTTTTCGGTAACCCATATTAACAAATTTATATTCAAGATCTGCAACATTACATTCTGTAGTTGCCAGTCAGTGATTAGTGTGCAAATAGCACCAAGAATAAATATAGGTGGACAGAAAGGTAATTTATTTACATTACATGGCAAAGAGTTAACGTTTAGGTTGATTGCTGGATTATGGCGTGACTGCTCATCTGCTGTGTTGTTGGTTATGTTGGCATTGTTAACAACATCTGATTGTGTTTCCTTTTGCACTAGTTCTGGGTTTACTAGAGGAAAGAATTTGTTGTTTGAGAGATTCGAGTTGATTGTAGATGACTCATCTATTTGTTTTCTCATGCGCCTTGGCTGGTTTGATTGATAGCTGTTGGCTGCTCTCTTAAAGTTGTTCATAACCGTTTTCCAACCAGAGGAGTCGGCATTCTCATTATCGTCATCGTCAATCATAGCTTGACCTGGTATGATCTCACTTGCGAAGAATTTCGTGGGATTAATTTCTTGGTTTGGAGAGGCAGTCGGAGAATCGTCTGCAACTCTCTTTAGTTCATTTGTTTTCGTGGTACTCTGATTTAAGAGAGAACTACTTGAGGGTAAATTAATCATGGGTAAATTAACTTTATCATTTTTTGGATTGTCAAGGGAGTCACGTGCACTAATTTTAGTTGCAATATGATCACTTTTTTCAGATTCCAGCATTAAGGCTGGTATAAATTGTTTGTTTTTTCACCAATTTTCACTATTTAGAGTCACTGTCCCAAGGAAAATTTAATTGAGCGGCAAAAGCCGTCAAGGAAAAAGTCAAATACAAAATTTGATTTGTCGCACTTAACACAAGTCTGTTCGCCACGACGCATGCACGGTTCGACTCGGAATCCTTTTTAAGCGAAAAAATACAAGTAACTCGACCTACCAAAAATTGTTGAACATTTTTTTAGTCTCAAATATCTTTAGAACAGACATTGATATGGGCATTGGGATAATTTTACTCTACATACTATGTAGTTCAATTTTGTAAAAAAAAGGTTACAAACATTATTCAACAATATTTTTCTCTAACCAATCTTTGGTCTTCACTTGATTGCCTATTGAACACCTGATAAAGTGTTCGAAGATCGAGAATCGGCGATTTTTTTAATAAAAAACATTGGGCCTCTAGCTTCCGAGGGCACCAATGGGAAGTTACTACTGTGGGTCGCACCCAGCCTCTTTTTTTATTTATTTTATAACTATTCATAAAAAAGTTCGATTATATAAACAGAAAAATGTTGAGTGTGTTAGTAGATATTAATGTACATAAAGTTTGAGGTCCGATTAGGCGAGAAAAATATAACTATAGTCGTGTTTTATTGGGAAATGCATAGCTAGCAAAGTAAAATTTCCCTTGGCAAACAACAACAAAGAGACATTTTTACTGACTTATTTATCGACACTTTTCTGGATTTGTTGTTGTTTGCTGAGGGAAATTTGTGGGTTAAAACGATTTTTCTTTAAGAATTGTATTATTGTGTATTGAAACGTGATTGAAAATTAATAATAATAATAATAATATTACCTATATGCCTATAAGACCTAAGGTCTTTAAAAAAAAAAATCCCAACGTAATGGTACAGTCAAACGCACTTATTACGAATTTTTTCAAATCAGATTTTTTTTATTTATTTTCTAACTGTACATATTCATAAATAAACTTCGATTACATAAGCATTTACATGTTTTGCGTATATACATAGCTATAAATGTACACTAAAAGGTTTGGAGTTCACTTTGTTGAAAACATATACATATCTACATGTGTGCAGTGTACCTAAGTAAATTTATTTTACTCACAAATATAAAAGAATCGTAATTTGTTCGTTCATTGAAGGGTGATTAAGAAACCATAATGTTAAACCCTCCCAAAAATATGTGATTTACCGATTATGCAGTCAAACCCGATTATTTGAAATCCATTCCGTGTTTTTCAGCTCCTTAATTTATTCCAATCGATGTTAGAGATAAAAAATAGTAATACAGCCTCCCAAAATTACATGATTTACCAATTATACAGTCAAACCCGCTTATTTTAAATCCATTGCGTAATTTTCAGCTCCTTAATTTACACCAATCGATATTAGAGAACTGGAGAAAAATATAGTGAAATAATTTTCAGGATTCTATTTTTATATGTATACTCCCTATGTAGATGATTATATTTTTATAAAGCACCCTATTTAGGGGAGTATACAAAAAAATAAAATTGAAAATAATGAAAATTTAGTAATCACGGTTCAATAAATTGTAATAAAATTAAAAACAAAGTTTTATTTCAAAAACTTTTAATTTCTATTGGGTACCCGGCGTGCATTTCTGCCCCTCCTCAAAAAACCAGAGATTTGATTTTAATCAAACTCTGCAGAAATAGTTAAAGGTATATACAAAATATTTGCTGCAAACTTGAGCTCAATCTATTGAGTAGTTTCAAAATCAATAGCATACATACAAAGAGACATTGAATTTTATAAAAACCAGAGGTCGCATCGTTCAAACAGGTATGACAGATACTTTCGGCAGGCTTTCATACCGTCTTCTCCCTCTAATTATCGTCCAATCGCACTTACGTCCCTTCTCTTCAAGGTCATGGAAACACTGATTAATTATCAGCTTAAGAAATATCTTGAAGAACGAAAGCTTCGTAATGATCGTCAGTATGGCTTTCGTAGCTATAGGTCCACTAGTGATCTGATGGTATATCTCACCGAACAGTGGAACAAATCTTACATCGTTTTGGAGAAAGTAAGATTATTGCACTTGATATTGCAACGGCATTTGATAGAGTTTGGCATCAAGCTCTCTTATCGAAAATGCGTGCTTTTGGTAATAATGCACCTCTTCTTCTTTGGATTAGAAATTCCCTTTCGGACCGTTCAATACAAGTCGTCTTGGATGGTTACAAGCCAAATATTCATAAAATAAATGCTGGTGTGCTCCAAGGCTCCGTTTTGTCTCCGACTCTCTTTCTCATTTTTATTAATGACTTCTTGTCTGAAACTTCTAATCCATTAAATTCTTTTGCTGACGATAGCAATAGCACCCTCAGCTTTTCATATTCGTTTCTAGATTCATATCCCTGTCCTTCGGATGTGGAACTTCTACGGCACCGTATGATAAGCTCATTAAATTCTGATCTTGATCTTGAGCATTTTCCAGTAGGGAATTGAAAACCGTGTTGAATTTAATGCTTCAAAACCCCAATGCTGTCTGCTGTCACTGAAGCAGAACCCACCCTCAATGACGCTACCCTTGAGTGGTACTTGTATCGAGGAAACTGAAAAGCTCTCAGTCCAGTTTGAGTATATTACTCAAACAATTACTACTCTGAAACATCGCCACCATGTTTCATGTCTCTCATTATTTTATCGCTATTTGTATAAGCAATGTTCTAGTGAAATAGCCAGTTGCATTTCTACCCTTAAACAATTCAAACGTAATACTCGCGCTTTTAGGAAAGCCCATCAGTTTACCCTTGAGCCCAACTTTGGACGTACTGTCAAATACCTACAGAGATTCTTTCTTTAGCCGTACAACAAGAATGTAGAATGCTTTACAGAGCTCTGTTTTTCCCTTTCATCTTGATATTCAGAGCTTCACAACCAATGTGCATCATCGGTTTCTCCTCTTGAATCCTTCCCTATTTTCCTGATCACTCGCACTGTGTCTCATCATCTTAAGGGTAGTCAAAGCCCCTTTAGTGCACGCAAATTATAAAAAAAAACGAGTTTTTCTGAAAGTACATAAAATTACCTTTGTTCACGTCAAATGTAATAGATTTAACTTTACCAGCATTATGTTTATATCCTACAGAATGCCTTAAGCTTTAGTTTGTAATTCGACTATCAGAGGTCATTGTTTGTAAACTTTTTAAAGCAGCAGTACCCACTTAGTCATTTTGTATGAAATAGTAGCTTCCTTCTGGAATTAACTATCGTCGAGGTAAGATGCATCGAAATAAGGAATTATAACGATTTAAACGAGTGTGTCCCTTTTTCATATTTTGGACTTCTATAAAGTAAACCAGCAGGGGTTAAGCCCCAACAACCTTTCCAATGATATATATTATGTCTATTTCCGCGATGACGGGACTTTTGATGTCACCGGCTCCCTGCCTATAAGGGTGGTCCTTAAATTGGACATTGTCTTGGATACTTAATTGCTTACTTAAGGTGGCGCTACAGTCCGGGGTGCACCAGGGCCTCAACCAACAAGCTTCTTCCAGACGGCTCGGTTTCTAGCTAGCTGTCTCCAGTTTCGCACGCTAAGTTCGTTGAGGACCTCTTCCACTTGCGTTTGCCACCTTTTACGCTGTCCACCTCTACTGCGTTGTCCCACTGGGTTGGATTCAAAGACTTTCCAGGCCGGAGCATTGGTGTCCATTCGCTCTAGGTGTCCCGGCCATCTTAGTCGATGGCTTTTCACTTTTTTGGCTAGGTCGGTGTCGCTGTACAGCCCATACAGTTCGTTGTTGTATCTTCTAATCCATTCTATGCAGACGGGACCAAAAATCACCTCTAAAAACAGCCTAACGCGTTCTCATCCAACGGTAGCAGTGTCCATGCCTCTGCACCATACATCAGGACCGGGATGATAAGCGTCTTATACAGGGACAGTTTAGTTGCTCGGGAGAGGGCTTTGCTTCTCAATTGCCTTCTTAGCCCGAAGAAACAGCGATTGGCAAGTGTAATTCTTCGTTTGATCTTAGCACTGGTATCGTTCGCTTAGTTTATAGTGGATCCTAGGTAGACAAAGTCTCTGACCACCTCAAAATTATAGCTGTCTATAGTGACGTTCTGTCCTAGATGTCGGTGTTGGGTGTCCTTTCTTGTTGACAGCATATACATATTTCGTTTTGCTTTCATTCACCGTTAAACCCATCTTCTTGGTTTCCTTCTCAATACTCACAAAAGCACCACTGACATCAGTTCGTCCGATTATGTCAATGTCACCAGCGTAAGCGAGTAATTGGACGGACTTTTGAAAGATTGTGCCTCTAGTCTTGACGTGAGAGTTTTGCACTATTCTTTCAAGAACGATGTTGAAGAAGTCGCATGACAACGCGTCGCCTAAAACCTTTTTTGGCATCAAAGGTGTTGATGAGGTCGTTGCCGAACTTGATGAGGCAGCGTGCATTCTCCATCGTCATCCTGCACAAGCGGACGAGTTTTGCAGGGATGCCAAAACTAGACATTGGTGACGAACTGTCATGCGACTTCTTCAATATCGTTCTTGAAAGAATAGTGCAAAACTCTCACGTCAAGTCTAGAGGTACAATCTTTCAAAAGTCCGTCCAATTACTCGCTTACGCTGACGACATTGACATAATCGGACGAACAAAGCGTGATGTCAGTGGTGCTTTTGTGAGTATTGAGAAGGAAGCCAAGAAGATGGGTCTAACGGTGAATGACAGCAAAACGAAATATATGCTGTTAACAAGAAAGGACACCCAACACCGACGTCTAGGACAGAACGTCACTATAGACAGCTATAATTTTGAGGTGGTCAGAGACTTTGTCTACCTAGGATCTGCTTTAAACTAAGCGAACGATACCAGTGCTGAGATCAAACGAAGAATTACTCTTGCCAATCGCTGTTTCTTTGGACTAAGAAGGCAATTGAGAAGCAAGGCCCTCTCTCGAGCAACTTAAATGTCCCTGAATAAGACGCTTATTATCCCGGTCCTTATGTATGGTACAGAGGCATGGACACTGCTAACGGTGGATAAGAACGCGTTAGGCTGCTTTGAGAGGAAAATTCTCCGGGTGATTTTTGATCCCGTCTGCATAGATGGAGAATGGGGAAGAAGATACAACAACGAACTGTATGGGCTGTACAGCAACACCGACCTAGCCAAAAAAGTGAAAGGCCAACGACTAAGATGGCTGAGTCACCTAGAGCAACTGGACACCAATGCTCTGGCCTGGAAAGTCTGAATCCAACCCCATTCGACAACGCAGTAGAGGTGGACAGCGTAAAAGGTGGCGCACGCAAGTGGAAGAGGACCTCAACCAACTTGGCGTACGTAACTGGAGACAGTTAGCTAGAAACCGAGCCGGCTGGAAGAAGCTTGTTGGTTGAGGCCCTGGTCCACCCTGGACTGTAGCGCCACCTTAAGTTAGTAATATAGCTCGTCTCTATAGATGCTGTCATACGCAGCCCTGAAATCGATGAAAAGGTGGTGGGTGTCGATTTAAAACTCCTGGGTTTTCTCCAAGATATGCCATAGTGCAAATATTTGGTCGATGGTGGATTTCCCTGGCCTAAAACCACACTTATATGGATCTATCAGGTTGTTGACGAATGGCTTAAGGCGTTCACTAAGTACGGCAGAGAAGATGTTGTAGGCGATATTAAAAAGACTGATGCCTCTGTAGTTGGTGCAGTCCAGAGGATCGCCTTTCTTGAGGATCGAGCAAACAATGCTGAGGTTCCAATCATCAGGCATGTTTTCCTCCGATCATATTTTACAGATGAGCTGGTGCATACTCCTAACTAATTCATCGCCAGTCGCTTTGAATAGCTCAGCCGCTCCAGCAGCTTTATTGGACTTAAGTTTAGATATAGATATCTTTACTTCGTCGAGATCGGGTGGATGGAATTGTTGGCCTACGTCATCCAGGTTGAATGGTTCAATTTGCATGGTAGCGGAATTCGGTTCATCATCGCCGTTATACAATTTTCAGAAATTATTTTTCCATTATTATATCCTCAGCACCGACTGCGATTCTACTGCGATGTTCCCCTGATGATCCTTGCAGGCTTCGGTCCAGGCCTTGTAACCCTGGGAGGTTCTCTTTACCTTTTAGTAAAACTTCCGAACTTCATTCCTGCAATGGCATCCCTCTATTTCCTTGACCGCACACTTCTCATGCTCTTTGTTTTTCCTTCTTAAAAGCTTGTGTTCCTCTCTCCTCTTCTGCTCGTAGAGCTCGCGAGCAGCTCTGGTCCTTCCATGCAGCGCCGGTTTGTATGCCTGTTGTTTGGCTGTGGTGGTCGTGTAAGGCCCAGCTCGTCAGAGGTGGCATCTCTGATGGCTTCCTGGAAATTCTTCCACTGGTTCTCGATACTTGCAGTTGGTGGCATAGGACTATTTAAGAGGGTGCGAGAGACTCGATCAGAAAAAGACCTGGCGATTTCTTGCGACTGTAGCCGTCCGACGTAAAACTTTCTTACAGTATTTCCTTGCTTTGGCTTTGGTCTAGATATCCATAGCATTACCTTGGCTATAACGAGGCAGTGGTCCAAGTCAGCGTTGGCTCCTCGGAACGTTCGGACATCCTTGATACTGATGGAGTGCCTTGCATCGATCGCAATGTGGTAAATCTAGTTAGCGGTTGATTGACCAGGAATTCGCCATGTCCCCTTGTGTATATCGAGATGCGGGAACTGCGTACTAGCTACCACAACGTTTCGCACCGCAACAAAGTCGATTAGCAGGCTATATCTTCCGTTTGTGCCACCAAAGACGTCTTCTTTTCCTAGCTTGGCATTAAAATCACCCAAAACAATTTTAATGTCATAGCTATGGCATTGCTCATATGTCTTGTCCAGGAGCTCTAGCTTCTGCCATCCATGGTATACGAAAGAACTCAAAATTCTTCGTAATAAAAGAAACAGAGCTTGGAAGAACTTCGTAAGAAAGTATGTCCCTTGAGGACCGAGAATTGTATATTTTCTTGTTTGATGAGTTTAAAAACCTCTCCAATCATTTATACGCTGAATATCTTAAAAAAATGGAAAGTTCCCTTAAGCTTGACCCCAAAAGTTTTTGGAATTTCGTAAACTTGAAAAAGAAATCTGATGGCTATCCAGTCAATTTTACTTAGAATAATACTATTTTAAATAGCCCTCCGGATATTTGTGATGCTTTTGCTAACAACTTTCGCCAGTCTTTCGTTGATACCCCTGTCGATGTTGATGAGAACTTTTTTCTCTACTTAAAAGACTGCCCACAAACTACCTTCAATAATATCCCAATTATAATCGAAAAAAATTTATATGTCCTTACTTCATGACGATTACTCGTCTGGACCTGATGGCATCCCACCAATAATCTTGAAGAAATGTAAATCAATATTAGCACCCCCTCTTTTTCATTTGTTTAACCTATCACTTAGCTCCGGTAAATTTCCAAGTATTTGGAAAAAAGCATATATTACACCAGTTTTTAAAAAGGGTAACAGATCTGATATATGCAATTACAGGCCAATCTCCAAGCTATCTTGCATTCCTAAGCTTTTTGAGCAAGTAATGTGCGATAGTTTGACATTCAACTGTAAGAATATAATTTGCAATCAACAACATGGATTCATGCAAAAGCGATCGACGATAACCAATTTACTTGCATTCTTGCACAAGTGCTCAACTGCGTTGGAACATGGTCAAGAACTCGACTGCATCTATATACAGATTTTTCTAAGGCTTTTGATCAACTTTCACACGACATCATCACGTTTAAGTTAAAGGTGTTTGGCTTCCCTCCTAAACTCATCAATTAGGTTTCTTCTTATCTCCATAATAGATCCTACCAAGTTAGATTTAGGAGCTCTGTCTCCAACCCTTTCTTTGCCAAATCTGGAGTTCCCCAGGGTAGTCATTTGGGCCCACTTCTTTTTATCTTAGCTATCAACGACGTATCCCTCTATATACGTTATAGTGAAATTCTAATTTTTGCGGATGATATGAACATTTTCAAAAGCGTCAAATCTGTAATGATCTATGTGATCGTTTATTTTTGCAAGAAGATATTAACAGTTTTGTTATTTGGTGTAGTAAAAACGGTTTAAATCTCAACCCTATTAAATGTCAGGCGATAATTTTTTCTAAAAAAAAAGTTCCTAGTACATTTGATTATGAAATATCGCAGCACACATTGCGTCGTGTTGATAGTTTCAAAGACCTAGGGGTTCATTTTACTTTTAATCTTGATTTTACGAAGCATATCAATTTAATAGTCAACAAGGCAAACTCTATGTTAGGGTTTGTTAAACGTTGGTCTAAGGAATTTCAGGATCCTTATGTTACCCTCGCTCTCTACAACAGTCTTGTTCGCCCTCATCTTGAATACGCATCAAAGGTATGGACTCCTTTTTACGATGTCCATAAGAATAGACTAGAAGCAGTACAGCGTAATTTTATACGTTTCGCCTTGAAAGGATTACCGTGGTCCGATCCTTATAATCTTCCTCCTTACGAACACCGGATTAAGCTTCTTCAGATTCAAACATTGGCACAAAGGAGAATTAATAATTATATTGTATTTATTCATCAACTTTTAACGGGCGTTATTGATGCACCTGATTTATTATCTTGTACTAGCCTTAATTACCGTGGTGGAGGTCACAACACTCGTAGTCTAGAACTAATGCATATATCTCAACACCGTACCAATTATTGAATGCATGAGCCTTGCGGGTAGCATGTGCAACATTCTGAATTTGAACTCTAATTTTTTTGATTTTAATATAAGTAAGAATAGACTCAAAGCTTCATTGAAGACCAGTGTACCACGCTCTTAAATGTTTGTAATTGTAAATTTTTTCAATGTCATTTTATTTGTTATTTTATAATTATTGTTTTTAATTTTATTTTGTAAAGTGTATGTTTTAAGTAGTTTGTTGCTTACTAACTACTAACACTACACTAAGTGATGAGCCTGATAAGCACTTAATTTGTGTTTGGCAATTCTTTGGTCGCAAGATGTTGCTTGTACTAAGCTCTCTTCGGCAAAGATCTGATAGTGTTAAAAAAAAAAAATCATCCTTGGTGTCGTCATCTTTCTCCTCTGTGGGGACATGCGCGTATATGAGGCTAATGTTGGTGAATTTAGCCTTGATGCGAATTGTCGGGAGGCGCTCGTTAACATAGTTGGAACTCAAGACTTCTTACCTAAGTCTGCCTCTTTCGACGAATCCATATCCAAAGAGACGCTGCCAAATACCAAAAGGTGTATGTATCTCTTATTAGTTTGCAAGCAATTGCTGCATTAAAATCTTAATCAATCTAACCTAACTTAACATAAAATGGGAATGAAGAAAAACGTCAATAATAGAAAATTTGTTATTTTTATTTTTGTGGGCTGTTGAATTTGATGCAGTTTAAGGTTCTTGTGACCTTTAATCCAAATGACATTTTGGCAACCTGACAGCTGCTGTCACTATCATTTAAATTGGCAAAATAATATTATAATAAAAACATTTGCCAATTTGTTTCTGGATTCCGAAAGAATGTTAGTTCGGCTTTAAGTGTTTGATTAAAAATTGATAAGAGCTTTGGATAATGAATTCTTGAAAAAATTGTACTTAACAACGTCAAAGTGGAATTTTGAAACAAATTGGTCTAAAAAATATTTTTTTTGTCAAAAGTTTTAGATAGTGTAAAAAAAAAAAAAATCATCCTTGGTGTCGTCATCTTTCTCCTCTGTGGGGACATGCGCGTATATGAGGCTAATGTTGGTGAATTTAGCCTTGATGCGAATTGTCGGGAGGCGCTCGTTAACATAGTTGGAACTCAAGACTTCTTACCTAAGTCTGCCTCTTTCGACGAATCCATATCCAAAGAGACGCTGCCAAATACCAAAAGGTGTATGTATCTCTTATTAGTTTGCAAGCAATTGCTGCATTAAAATCTTAATCAATCTAACCTTACTTAACATAAAATGGGAATGAAGAAAAACGTAAATAATAGAAAATTTGTTATTTTTATTTTTGTGGGCTGTTGAATTTGATGCAGTTTAAGGTTCTTGTGACCTTTAATCCAAATGACATTTTGGCAACCAGACAGCTGCTGTCACTATCATTTAAATTGGCAAAATAATATTATAATAAAAACATTTGCCAATTTGTTTCTGGATTCCGAAAGAATGTTAGTTCGGCTTTAAGTGTTTGATTAAAAATTGATAAGAGCTTTGGATAATGAATTCTTGAAAAAATTGTACTTAACAACGTCAAAGTGGAATTTTGAAACAAATTGGTCTAAAAAATATTTTTTTTGTCAAAAGTTTTAGTTTGGAAATTATTTAAAAACAAAAATGTTAACAAAAAACAACTTTTTCAAGAAATAAAATTAGGGAATGGATTTTCAACTTTAAAAACAATATGGGGAAAATAGATCCCCCTGCCATACGTTTTTCTTCTTGTCTCGGTTAATTTTATTTTGTCCCGGGCAAAATTTGTCAATCCCGGGATTTTTCTTAGTTGTAGCCATATGTCCCGTCGAGCTTCGAGAACAATCTGGCAACCCTATCTACATCGAATGTTTTTATTACAATTTGATATAAACAGCTTTAAGAAATTATGTCTCCTGTTCTACTAATCGGATCTTCAAGGTTAAAGATTTAAAGAGAGCTGATATTACAGGCTACATTGTACAAAAATATCATTGATTAGGGGTAAACGTTTTCGTACTAGAAGGGCGAAAAAATACCCCCAAATCTAGATTTATTTCATTCTAAATTCAAAGGTTGATGAAAAATTTTACAATTTTGAAAATCTAAAATCGCACATTTTTTGCCTCACTCCTCTTTTTAAATTATGTATATACCATGTTTTATTATCAATCCAACAACAGAGGTGCCAGAGTTTTTTTAAAAGATTTTTTTCAAATAAGATGGATTTTAATAAAAAAAAGATCGAAATCACTTCTTTCAAAAATCATAGCTCTCGTTCTACTTATCGAATCTTCAAGGTTAAGGTCTTTAAATAAAGCTAAGATAGCGTGCTACATTGTGTAAAAAAATCATTTCGATTAGTGAAACAAAGTCATAAACTTTACGTTAAAAAGTATAAATACCCTTATAATTCCCCATTTCGGTAAATACAGGGTATAAACGCAGGGTATATACCCTCAAATGGTATATACGGGGTAGTTACCCATCACTGGCTGCACGTGGTCTATTGAGAGACAGAACATTCCACGTGCAGATCCGAAGTTCGTTCGCTTGGTCCGTCAACAGAAAATCCGTCCGTATCCGAGGCTTGTTGTTGCTTAGCAACTAAATAGCTTTACGTGGCCGGGAAGTAACCCGGACGGCACGACCCCCACCCTGGAGGACCAGACCCTTACAAAATAACTCCAAGGGGGGGAGCCGGATTCATCATCATCAATCGTGTCCTGTAACCCCGGCTGGGGCATAGGGCGTCAACAAAACGTCTCCATCCTTCACGGTCTGCTGCAAGGTACTTTAGCTGTGGCCACGTCTTTCTCTGGGATTCTGCTTCCGCTAAGACAGTTGATTTCCATGTTGTTCTTGGTCTTCCAACCCGCCGTGCACCCTGAGGATTCCTTTCAAAGGACTGCTTTGCAATTTCATCGTTTGGTTTCCTCAGTGTGTGACCAATCCAACGCCATTTACGCTTTCTTATGTCGACGTCCAGCCGCTCTTGACTTGTCCTGCGCCACAATTCCTCATTTGATATTATTTGTGGTCAGCGAATCTTAAGGATGTGGCGAAGACAGATTCACAAAAGCCTGCAATTTCTTCGAAATGATAGACGTGACTTTCCAGGTTTCACAAGCATATAACAGCACGGATTTGACATTGGATTCGAAGAATCTTAACTTAGTGCGTAAGATTTGATTTGATTTCCAGATTGGGGACAGAGTACCGAAGGCAGCACGAGCTTTATTTATTCTACTTTTAACGTCCAGATCCGTACCACCGTTTGCAGAGACAATACTGCCAAGGTAGTTGAACTGTTCCACTACTTCAACTGGCGTCTCCTGTAGAATAATACGCTGCTGTGTGGAGCGGCCTGTGAGCATTATTTTTTTTTTTAACACTTCAGAATTCATGTTGTAGAGAGCTTAAAGCAAGCTGCATACTACAAACAGAGGCTCATCATGAGTGCATGTGTTAGTGGTTAGTAGATAAAGCAAGCTAACACAAGCACATAAAAAGATACAAAAAATTAACAAAATACAAAATATAATATGAAACAACATAATAATTATAAATAAAGTTAACAAAATTAAATTAAATATAATATAAAACATTTAAATAAGGTATCTACCAAGACGTTAAAAAATTACGAGAATGGAGCACTGGTACGCAACAATGTTTTTAATCCTACTTTACTAATGTTAAAATCAACAGAAGAAGCGTTCAAATTAAAAAGTTTGCACATACGATTAAGAGGTTCATGTATACCATAATTGGTTCTATGAAAAGGAACGTGAAAAAGTTCAAATCTTCGTAGGTGGTGGGAACCTCCGCGGTAGTTAATGCCTATACAGGCTAACAAGTCAGGTGCATCAATTTCACCTCTGATAAGTTGGTGGAAAAATATTAAATCATTATTAACACGCCTTTCATATAAAGTTTGAAGTTGCAAAAGCTTGATTCTGTGTTCGTAAGGTGGCAAGTTGTACGGATCAGCCCAAGGAAGACCTTTCAAGGCGAAGCGAATGAAGTTATGTTGTATTGATTCAATACGGCTTTTATGAATTTCGTAAAAGGGAGTCCATACTTGGGAGGCGTACTCAAGATGGGGTCTTACATAACAATTGTATAAGGAAAGAGTAACATACGGATCGTTGAATTCCTTTGCCCAGCGTTTTATAAATCCAAGCATGGAACTCGCCTTATTTACAATATAGTTAATATGTACTTTGAAATCAAAATCTGAGCTAAATTGAACACCCAGGTCTTTGAAATTAAAAACACGACAGAGTGTGTGCTCTGAAATGGAATAATCAAAAGCACTCACTTCTCGTTTTTTAGAGAAAGTTATAGTTTGGCATTTAACAGGGTTAAGAGAAAGGCCGTTTTTCCCACACCAAACATTAAAATAGTCAATATCAGCCTGCAGGAGAATATGGTCATGATAAGATTGTATTGTTTTAAATACCTTCATGTCATCAGCATATATAAGAATATCACTATAGCGTATACATGAAGTAACATCATTTATAGCGAGAATGAACAAAAACGGACCCAGATGGCTTCCTTGAGGTACACCCGAGTGAGCACTGAATGAGTTTGAAAGACAATTTCTGAATTTTACCTGGTAACATCTTTTTTCAAGGTAGGACTTTATCCATGAAATAACAAACATCGGAAAACCAAAGGCTTTAAGTTTGAATACAATAATTTCATGACTAAGTTGATCGAATGCTTTTGAAAAGTCAGTGTATATGCAATCAACTTCATTCCCGTTTTCTAAGGCATTAGAACACTTATGCAAAAAAGTAAGGAGATTTGTTACGGTTGATTTTCTTCTCACAAAGCCATGCTGTTGATCACATATAATACTCTTAGTATGAAATGGCAGGCTCTCGCATACAACTTGTTCAAAAATCTTTGGAATGCAAGAGAGCTTTGCTATGGGCCTATAGTTCATTATATCAGATTTGTCACCTTTTTTAAAGATTGGTGTGAGAAACGATTTCTTCCATAAATTGGGAAATATTCCTGTCCTCAAAGAAATCTCGAACAAAAATAGCAGAGGTTGAACAAGTATAAATTTACACTTTTTCAATAGTATAGGGGGTATTCCATCTGGACCAGATGAGTAATCATCATTTAATGATGAGAGAAGTTCTAAAACAGTACTCGGAGGCACTGGGATATTATTGCAGCTTGTTTGAGGGTAACTATGTAAATCTCTAAAATAATCTTCGTCGACATCTAAGGGCTTGTCAACAAAAGAATTACGAAAATTTTTAGCGAAAGCGTTACAAATATCAATGGTATCCTGTAGGAAACAATTTTCATAAATGAAGTTTGCTGGATAACCATCTGAGTTTTTTTTTGAATTGACAAACCTCCAAAATGCCTTTGGGTCATCTTTTAGAAACTACCCATTTCGTTTACATGATTATGTAGTGTATAGATTTTTTGAAAGAGTTTTAAACTCTTCAAAAAGGGTAATGTAGAAGTTATGGTCGACTGGCGAGAGAGTTTTTAAATACACCTTCCACGGAGTGTTCTTAGCTCTTTCGTATACCATGAGTGACAAAAATTCGTATTCTTTGACATTTTTAAAGGGATAGTATTATAAATGCAGTTATTAAGAATGGAATAAAAACTAAAAACTGCTTCGTCAATATCGCTAGAAACTGATATATTCTCAATACCAGACCTAGCTATTTCTTCTGATAGCAACTCAAAGTTGGCCTTTCTGAAGTCAAAAGTATATGAACAATCATAAGGGTTACTGTTTTCAGTAAGGTGATTGCTCAAGTCAAAAAAAATATCCAAGGGTGGATGATAGTCATCTAATGTAGTGACCCCAGAACTAGATTCTAGAACCAAGGTACTAGTAGCGTCCGAAGAAAATACCAAATCGAGAATTCGATTCTTAGAATTTTTTATACAGCATACTTGCTGTAAGTCAGTTGAAATTATTCTATCAAGAAGTAGAAGCTCATTTTGAGAAGAAGTTAAGGATGCTTCTTGATAGGATTCGTCATCAGAAGGGACCCACTCAATGTGAGGTAAATTAAAATCACCAAGAAGTAATATGTTGCTGTTTGAGCAAGAAAAGTCAATAACAAAATCTAAGGCTTTAGAAAGTTCCACATAGACTGCGTCCGAACTTTTCGGAGGAATATATGCATTTAATATGTATAACTGTTTGGACTTTAGAGTTAATCTTATACAGATTAATTCAATAGAGATATTAAAAGGGAAAGATATAGACGAAGATGTAAATTTATTTCTAACTGCAATTAGAACACCACCTCCCACCTCTTTTGGCTTATCAACATGAAGATCTTTTCTATATACTAAAAACTCTTGATTGAAAAGTTCCGTGTCAAGAAAACTTGAGTTCAGCCAAGTTTCAGTCAAAACAAAGATGTCATGTGAAAATGCTTGGGAATTCATATAAATGTCAGCAGTTTTGCTGCGTAGCCCTCTTACATTTTGGTAGAAGAGGGTGATTCTGCTTAGTTTTTTGAAGATATATTATTGAGTAAACTACGTGTGAGTCTATTTTTCTTAATAGAAAATTCCTTAACAAGAGCTTCTGGAGGCCAGTTACTACTATTGCAAATAGAATCAAAGTAAGAAGAATGAGCGACTATTTTAAAAGATGAAACGAAACTATTTACTTTGCTAATTTTTGTACACTTTTTGTCTTTTTGCTGTTTATTCTTAGACCACTCGACTCTCCCTTCACTTGCAGTGTTTGGCACATCCCGTTCAGCCCACTAATGTTATTTGCCAGTAGACATATGTCATCGGCATAGTCTAAATGACTTAGCCTTTTGATAGGTCTCCATTGAATGCCCTGTCGCTCAGTTGTACCAACACTGGCCGTCAATACGTCGTCCATCGCCAGCAGGAAGAGAATTGGCGATAGAACATCCCCTTGTCTCACACCCTGTTGTACTACGAAGGAGTCGGATAGCTGCCCATTGTGCAAAACAAAACACCTTGCGTTGTTGTAGGACTCTTTAATAATGACAAAAATTTTTGGTGGGATTCCTCTACCAAGCAACGATCTCCATATACATTCTCGGTTAACTCGATCAAAGGCCTTCTCAAAATCTACGACCATGAGGTAAAGCGGTGATTGAAATTCCCTCGACTGCTCGAGGACGATACGCAGAGTGTTATTATGGTCGACACACGATCGACCACTGCGGAAGTCAGCTTGATGCCTCTTGAGTGCAGACTCGATTCTATCCTTTATTCGGAGGAGGGGAGCCGGATTAACCGCTCCTTATGGGCCTGAGCTCCGAATATGTCGTAGTAGCCCGTATAAGGCGTTCACTAAGTAGTTCAACATAACTGGAACTGTAGACGCTACCGTTGATTCTATCTGGAGAATTCTTCCGCTGTCACCTGGATATAGGAGAAGTGCCTTAGTGGGAACACTCCTCCCCCCTCTCTCGTTTGCTGCCCCTTAAACCGTCCACAGGGACCCATCTTCTGATAAAGGTACTAGGCACCCGATATTCACCGCGGGGAGGTGTAGACAGAGGTTCACTTTTAAAAAAAGCTTGTGGACGCTTGTGTCCTCTTGAATGCACCATGTCTACCCTTTGAACATACAACTGACTTAGAGCAATCTTAATTCTATACGTCTAAGGAGATAGAGAGAAGATCAGCAGCATGATACAGTGTTACCAGCCTACATACACCATCCCCCTCCTTTAGCCATACCTTGGACAAGATATATTTATGTTGCTAAGCGCATAGATGCATAAAGGATAAAACCTATAAATATTCGTTTCTATATACATTATACATATGTATATAAAGGTATATAGCTATTTAATTTGCATGCATAGTTCATAGTTGGAAACTGTTCAAATATAAATATCTTTTCAGCTAAATTCATTTCAGACTTCTATTAAATTATTATTTTTAGTATGTTCATAGATATGTGTATATTACAAGTACCAGATTCATTATAAATTCATGGAAATCAAAAACAAGTGACAATTCATATTTGTGGATACTTAATTTTTTTTAATAGAAATTTGTACAATATTCATATTTAAATTATTTTGAAATAAAAAATAAATAAAAATAATAATAACTCATGTTTGTAGATACCTATAGGTATATACGAATATATCTAATTACATTTACATTAACATTTCTTTTTTTTAATTTCATTATTATTTAATCTTACATAAATTTGTTAATAGAGCTAATTTAATTTGCTTTTTGTATTTTTGTTTCCATTATTTCAATTTGTTCACATAACTTATGTTATTAAACCCTGCTACACCTTTAATACATGCACTTATTTCATGTTCATTTTGTATTTTACTTACATATTAGGGTCTGAAGAAATCTGGTTTTCTTACTGAGCGACCGAATCTAGTTATGCGCGGATACAGGGGGGGGGCAATTGGTGCAATTGCCCCCCCCCCCCTGGGCAAGAATGAACGAAGTATAAAATATGAATTTAATAAAATGTAATCAAAAAAAGGTTATTTCGTTATACGTTTGTACACATTTTTCTTGGCAGCGCAACGTTGCAGCAATAAGTAGTTGTGCGTAGGCCGATGGCCGACCAGGTTTAGTTAAGAAAAGTTCCGCTATGCACAAATAGCCTTGAAATCGACTGAGTGCAAAGCTTATAACTTCGGTTCTAGATGTCCGATCTTAAAAGTTAAGATCATTAATTAAAAGATAAATGTCCGGCTACATTACTTTATAGCATTTTATAAGAAAAATCAATTTGTTTCATGCTAGGGAGCAGTTTTAACCCTAAATATACTCGATTTTCACTTTTCAAAATGCTGTGAATGAAAAATTTCACAATTTGAAAAATAATGATTTAAAAGTTATTGCTCCACCACCAACGCTCCTCTACAAATTTGTTAGTGGTTTTATAGTTAAATATAACGGGAGAGGTGACAGGGGCACTTATCTAAATTTTCAACCTTGAAGTTGATTTTAATTTAAAAAAAAAAACAAAAATCCTTAAAATACGTCGATTTACGAGTAGTTACCTTCAAACATTTTTAATTTAGCTTCCAATGCTCGGATCTACAGGATAAAGATATCTAATTAAAGTTAAAATAACTAACTACATTTTTGTATACAAGTTATTGAGATATACCAAAAAATTTCATACTAAATGGGTAATAGAGTTCTTTTTGTGATAAATATTAAAATGTGCGTTTCCATTAAGGGAGTATCTGTCCTCCTCTCTGGTGAGCTTATTTCATGACTGTGTCTGTGTTCATTTTCGAGTTTTACTCTCAAAAATTTCTTCAGAGCTGCTCGCCGGCTTTTTGGTGACGTGAAATAACACCAAACGAAATAAAGCCGAAATTCAAAAATTTTGTCTTATTACGTTTTCAAAAACGAAATAAGACCAAATTTTAAATTTAGTTTTATTTCATTTATGAAACCGAAATAAGACCAATTTGGCTTTATTTCGTTTTCAACTTTTTTCATATTTTCAATAATCTAATTCTGTCGAAACTGATTTTTTTTTCCTGACATGAGGAGGCCAATGAAAAGAAGTTTAATGGTGGGATAAATTCAAAGTTTCCAGATTATTTAAAACCAAATAAACTTTGCATACACCCAACCTCGCATACCCACCCCAAATCCTATAGTGAGCCCAAGCAGGGGGTTGCAGCATACCTCACTGCTTATTCGCGATTTTTTTAGTTTTACAAACCTAATAAACCCTCTCCTTTATTTGGTTTGTGAAATTTTAAAATTCATGAATAAACAGTGAGGTTCGTATGGGGGCATGCTGCCCCCCTGCAACCCCCTGCCTGGGCTCACGATAGGATTTGGATTGGATGCGAGGTTGGGTGAATGCAAAGTTTCTTTTTTATTTAAAGAACCTATATTTAATGAAATAACGATTTCCAAGAAATATTTGGCCTTATTTCTATTTTTGCATTGCAATAAGGCCGAAAAACTGGTTGAGATAGATTTGGTTTTATTTCGATTATTTTTTTGGTGTTATTTCCATCGGGCTTAAGAAATAACACCAAATTGGCGTTATTTCGTTTTTGAGATGGAAATAAGACCAAAATCAAAATTTGGCTATATTTCATTTGGCGTTATTTCACGTTTTTGACTGAAAAGCCAAAGAAGTTGATATTAAAATCGAAAATAAATAGTTTTATTTAAAAACACCGCTCCCAAATCGAAATTATTGTTGAAGCTACGTTTTCATGTTGAGTAACGAAAGTCTCATTATGCAAAATATTTAGTAGTACCCACCATAGAGCAGAGTTCCTGTCCAAAATAAAAAAAAAAAACAGTTAGCTCAAGCACAAATTTTAAAGAGCAATAAGGCCAAATTGGTCTTACTTCTGTTTAGCAAAGTGAAATAAGACCAACTGTTGAATTTGGTCTTATTTCACAATTGCAAAGTGAAATTAGCCCAAATTTTCGAATATGGCCTTATTTCACTTAGCCTTACTTCACGGCACCAATCTACCCTAGCTATTCGAACAAAAATTAAAACAGAAAATAGGTATAGGTAGATATCATATTTATAAAACCAACTCCTCGCCGCGCCGAGTGAGATCAGTCGAACCAAATTCATTTCAACTCGATGCTCGGCTTACACAATACACAAAATATGCAATGGGAAATTTTCAAAATTGCTTTTGTAACACTTTTTAAAGGCCTGGTCAAACACAGCGTGCAATCGGTTAATAATTGACAAAGTAGTGCTAGTTTCAAATAAAGGGCGTACAACATTACATACAAAAAAAAAACATGTAAACCAATTTTTTTTTAATGCAGATATGTAACACACAAAGAGCACAAATTAATGAAACTGGTTTCATTGAAATCGGTAATTAATTGACAAAATTGTGCTACTTTTAATTTAATACTACGTTTTCATTAGAGCCGAAATGAGGTAATTTCGCAAATCACAGAAAAAGTGTTTTCATTTGTAATTTGGTAATTTCGTTTGACAGCTCATTTCATTTTTAAATTTCAACTGGCTATTAATCGCTGTTTGTTGTTGTTTTCGTTTGTCTCCTTCCATTGCGCTTTGACATTTTCACACACAACCTTTTCAGAGCTCTTCAAACTGTGGCTAATTGGGTGTGTTCGTTAGTTTCTGACTTAATTTCCAACCTAATTTCTTGCAAATTTGGTTGAAATTATTTAATTTTGAAATGTGAATTTGTATGGGAAATGAGATGATTTCGTATCGAATTTGGAAATTTTCAACGAAATTACCTCATTTGACCTGATGAAAACGTAGTATAAGGTGACATAGAATTGCATACAAAAACAAAAAAACCTTAGAATCAATTTTTTTAAATGCAGAAAAATAACACACAAAGAGCACAAAATTATTACACCACTCTTATTAAAATCGTTCAATAATTGACAAAGCTAGCTTAAATTTAAGGTAGCACAACATTGCATACAAAAAAATATATTAAGCACAAAAATCGTGAAAGCCACACAAAAATAGCACAAAAAGAGCAAACAATTCTAATAAAATTTTTAATTGTTGTGCTTATGTTGGCGAGCTTACTTTTTGGACGTGAAAATCTGACATGTTTGAACGTGCCCATTAACCGTGGTGAATTTCTTGTGAGGATTTTCCCAGAATTCCGAAAATATTATCGAATCACAACAAAACCTCACAAGCGCTTGTGACTTGTGTGCCCTCACAACACAAGAATAGGGCTATTACTAATAGCCCGATTCTCCCCCTTTTGAGGAATCACAAGTCACAATCTCTTGTGACTGCTCCTTGTGAGGATTGTTGTGACTCGATAACATGTTGGTATTCTCCCCCTTATAGTCACAAGAAAACTCACAACGAAACTCACCACAGCATTTCGTTGGTAGCTTCTTGACCAATGAGCGCACACATCAACAACTCTACAAGCAATCGCAACGAACTAAACCAACACACCTACAATATGTATTCAGTTTTTCTGTCTCATAACTACAAAGCAAAAGAATATCGCGCCTTTGTCTTAAGGGCCCATTCCATAGAATCCGTTGCGTCCGTTGCGGCGACGGAGCCATTGATGTTGCCGGATGCGATGGATTGAGGTAACCAAATGAATGCGTTGACGTTCACATAATAACCAGCAGAGAATATCAAATAAGGAAGCCAATCCTTCGTACGTTTCACCCTCCAAAACCTATTTGTTTACATTATTGTATTTGTAATTTCATTTCGTGTTGATGAATAGATGTGAATTGCAACAACAACAAGACCTGTGCTGAATGATGTGCTGAATCGACGAGTTGATTCTATGTGTGCGTTTTGTCACTGCTTTTCACTAATAATTTGCAAATCTAATACATCAGCTGTTCGCTTCAGCTTGTAGGCAAATCAAATTGAGATCTGAGGATTGGCTTCTTTATTTGATATTCTCTGATAACCAGTTGAAATTCAAGCACATACACATAACCGCACTTGAGATTCAAACACACACACATAACAATCACTTTAAATTCAAGCACACACACATAACAACCACTTACAATTCAAACACACACAAAAAAAGTTCCTGTCAACGCATCTGCCGGAGAGAAAAAGTTAAAAGTTCGGCTACTCTGTCCGTTGCGTCCGACGCTTGCGTTGCTAATGAGCCAGTTCCCATAAGAAAACATGTATTTTATTGAGCTGTCAGTTGAATGCGTCGCCACAACGGACGCCACAACGGATTCTATGGGTCGGGGCCTTTATTCTTTTGCTTAAGAAATGAAAGAATACAAACATTTTGTTCTCTTTAGAATACGAAAGGTTTCCTCACTCTTTGAATCACCTTTCCACTTTTCCTTTTTAACAACTCAAACATAAAAATTTCGAACTTCAATTAACTTTAATTTTCAAAACTTTTTTCTCGATTTCTTTTAACTCTTCAAATTTTCCTCGTATCCTTGAGTTGTTACAAAAAGGAAAAGAGGAAAGGTGATTCGAGGAGTGAGGAAACTAGGAACGAGTTTCGAGAAGCAAGAGGAGAAAAATCAAAGAGGAAAATTGCCAAGAAGAAAAGATAGGTAGAGTGGTAATTTTTGTGTGAGTTTTTGGAATAAGGAATTTCGACAGACCTCATTCGGTTTTATTTTAATTTTTTTTGTTTTTGGCTTTTAATTTTATTTGCAAACTAATTTGTTACTTCCTAGGACAGTTCAGACAGTTAAAAAAAAATTAATAATTAATCATGAAAGAGGAGCGTGACACCCTTTGCCTTTCACAAAACCCAAAGTGCTTCGTAAATCTGTATGTCGCTAGTGTGAAGAAACTCTCAAAATTGTAGGTATCCACATCAGTTTCTGAGAGATCAAGATTTAAGAAAGTGGGCGTGGTAGTGGGCGGACTTGAATAAAATTTTGTTTTAAAATTTTTTCTCGGTCATAAGAATAAATTCTGAAAATTTCATGCAAATCGTAGCAGGCGTTTTTGAGAAACAAAGAAATAAGAAAAGTGGGCGTGACAGTGAGTGGATTTAACTAAAACCAATTTGCCAATTTTTTTTTTCTTGTCCATAAGAACAAACTCTGAAAATTTCATGGAAATCGTTGGAGCCATTTCCGAGAAACAAAGAGAGAAGAAAAGTAGGCGTGGCAGTGGGCGCATTTTACTTTATTCATTTTTTTAGTTTTTTTTGTGACCATATTAACAAAGTATGAAAATATTATTCGTATCGGTGCAGCCGTTTCTTCAGAAACCAGTTTTTAAGAAAAGTGAGCGTGGCACCACCCCTGAAAGGGGCAGGAGGTCGCCAGCCTAGATTTAAGTTGTATACCTGCCCCGGAAACGACCTGCAAAATTTCAGCCTGCCGCCATTTTTTTCCATTTACAATAAATCTAATATTACTGTACTATACGTAGGTTTTAATAAATAGATGTTGATAGATGAACAAAACTCAGATGAACAATATTTTAAATTTTGTTTTGTTTACAAATCACACATGCAGTTAGCTAGGTCACTCTAAGAACGCACATACCACATAGTATACCTACGTATCAGTTTTCAGGGCGAAATTATCCTAGTATCTGAATTAAACAACTCATCATGTTTACAAAATTTTAGTCCTTAAGCTAATAATTTAAGAAGTATGTACCTATCTAATATGAAAAAAACAACATTGTTATTATATATGTACAATGTACATAGTTATTAATCAAACACTTTTACCTCCATTACCTACATAATATTCTCAATTTCATAATAATTCAGACGATAGATAGTCGGGTTGCAACCGTAATCGTTATAATGAGCGTCAGACACAAACACCACTATTGTTGTGTTTGCTGGCCTCCTTTATAAAATAAAATAATATAATTATTCCAATCTGCTAAGCGCTGCTCACGTGGCTCACGTGTTCCTGATGGTTGAACCCCAAAGCACACTTTGTCGTCAACAATCGTGCTCCATCAGTGAATAGTGATACCTACTTGTTATTACAAAATGATACAAAGAATAAAACGCAAAGCTAAAGAACATTGTCATTATATTTATCAACAAGACTGATTGAATAACACTACGCTGTAATTTGTGTAACAAAAATCAAAATTTTGAGGAATGGAGGAAACCCATCAGCCATCATCGTCTGGAAGGAAGTGGTGGAAGGGTGGGAGACAAGTGCGAGTGCCTCTCATCACCGTTGACAGGTATGTAAATAAGTCTTAGGTAACCTCATACGAGCTAGTTAAGAATAATATTTTTATTGAACACTGCATGCATAGTGTTTGTCTTTAAATATACAAAAAATGTACTGTGCCTATAGTATGCGATACCGTACTGCTGTTGCTTGTCACGTTCCTGAGACATATCTATGCATGGCATGGCAGTAGTTGATGACGACTCGACTATGAAAAGAGTGACGGCGGGCTTTATTTAGAATAGAACCACAGCCAAAGCAGTGGAATCGCCGGCCGTGCCTTTGTGTTGTTCACTTAACTTTGACTGATACTAGAGGATTAGACACACACACAAGACACAAGACATAGTCAGTGGCGATTTCTGGTCTTGAGTTCTGGGTTGACTACGAATAAGCCTTCGTTCAAAAAAAGCAAACATTTTTAATTTTTTTCCTTTATAATTAGTTTTAATTAAACTCATTTATCTATACCTGAAATCCAGTCGTCAATCTATTTTCAAAAAATTTCGAGAGTCGGTTCCTAAAAACTTTCACTTTTTCTTATCTTTGACAACATTTCTCTCTCTATTGACATATTAGTCCAAATTATTAAAAAATATGAATTTTGAAAATCGTATGAAAAATAAGGATATAATTACTGTAAATATCATTGACATATTATATATGGACTGCTAGCAACAAATATACGATGATTCCACTTGTAACAGTGGAACAAGCGCCAATCTCCGTCCTATAGGTGAAATACGGAAATAATGTTTGACATTGGAACTGGGTATTTTTTGAGGGATTTTTTCCCGCTGACTTCTGTGGCCTATCTTGTTTGTTTTTATGAAGCAAAAAAACAAGGACGCATATCATGCTTTTTGGAAATAAATTCTTTTATTATCTTTTTTATAAAGTTGTTTTAAGAAAAGAAGAAAAGTTTTCAAATTCCGAATTAGTTATTTTTAAATGAGAAAAGCAGAAAAAAAACACACAAACGTCAAACCAGTGCTGGAAGGGTATTTTTTTTAAGGAAAACCCATAAAATTATCTGAAAATTTCCTTTTTTTAAATAAACCCTTTTTACTTTTTGCACAGATTAAAAAATACGAGGGTGAGATGTAAATATCAATACAAAAGACGCGCTTGCATTGAAAATTGTCTATCAGTACAATGACCCTTTGTTTTTTTGCAAGCTTTTATAATAAATGTTTATTTATCACTTTTGCAAAAAGTAGCGGAAGGTATTAGAGCTTTAAAGGCTCTTCCAAACCGACGCAAAATATTCGCTGACGAGAATTTTTATTGTTATTTATCATTGTGTTGTCATTTTTATCGTTGGGAATGTTTCGCTCCGATTTCACGTGTACAGTAATGACAGTTCTTTATTGTTAGCTAAGATTAGCTGATTACCATTGTTAATCATGTAAGCGATTTGTCAGCAGTATTTGGAAAAGAGACAGACCTCACATGAAAATAAGTGAACATAAGGAAAAAAAGGGATGGGTATATAGGTCAATTTTTGCACTTATCCGCATCGTTTTATTTTCATGAGGTGAATCACATGGGTTATGAGTGATAAAAAAACGTGGCTATTGTGTGTATAATGTACGTCATTACTACTCGAACTGCTTGATTGAAAAATTGGTTCTAATAGCCGCATTTTATTATCCACATGATCTGATCCGGATCAATTTCTAACACGTGATTACAAAAACAAATGGGATCCTGCTTTTTATCTGGATCTATTTCAATGATTCAAAAATTACTATTGTGAATGTGTTTCAATAGTGCCAAGAAAAGTGGCAACAGACACGTGAAAAATAAACAAACATATGGTGAAAAGAGACGCGTATATAACTAAGATCCTGTCTGTTTTATTTAATGTGGTTTTCCATTCAACCATTTCAGATTTGGTGGTCAGATCATAATTTGTAAGTGGTAAAAAGAACGCAAAATGAGATTTGATTTGCTTTTGTAATCGTGTGAGTGACTATTTTTCTATTGATGAATTTGTCCAACAAACACCACCTTCTTATCGAAAGTAAACAACACTGTAAAATGCCAAATGCAAACTAATACGTTCAGATCTAATGTCAGTTTATTTTGGTGTGTGTGCAAATGCGTGCAAATCTGGCTAAAAATTGATGTCGAATTCCTTACAACCAAATAATCGATTTTTTTCTAAACAGAATCGATTTTTTTCTAAACAAAATCGATTTTATTCTGTCAAAACAAATCTTGCATTTTCAGCAAGATTTCAAATCGATTTCACACACACTAACAAGATTTGATATTTCTCTGGAGTTGAAAGTATTTAGCGGCGGGTTTAGTAAATGTTCTAAAGTGTTCGTCGGTCATTTAAATAGATTAAAAGCAAATAAATCATTAAAACTAATTTTAATTAATCAAAAAATAGTGAATGTTCAGTTAGAAGTTATAAAAATATCGACTAACTTCGATTCAAAGTGCCCAAAGTCAATTAAAGATATAAATCCCGCGCTCGCCGATGTGTTTCTCGAATGATGTGTTTCTTGGATGAATTTGGGTTTTTCTTTTTTACTTTAATGGCCACATAACTATTTTCTGTTTATTTTTGCAACTTTTCCTGGAAATGTATATGTTTTTAATCTAACAAAATGACGCGAAAAACTGAATGCACTTTGGAATATTTGTAACAAATTTGTATGCGCATAGTTTGTTTACTTTTTTGCCTCAAAGCTACTGTCAAATGACACACACACAATCCCACACGAAAAATTTTATTTTTTGTGTGTTCCTTACAACCAACAAAAAAAATCGATTTGAAATTGTTGTAAGGAATTCGACATGAGATTTGAAGAATCGACCTGAGGTCGAAAAAAAATCGATTTTTTTGGTTGAATGGAAAGCAAAAGTTGATCTCAGGTCAAAAAAATTAGAAAAAAGTCTACTTTTTTGGTCGAAAGGAAAACCACATAACATGATCTGATCCGGATCAGATAATGAGGATAATAAAACGCGGCTAATAGAACATTAATTTTAATTAAATATTAAGGCTCTCCCAAACCAACGCGAATTCGTAGCGAATCATTCGCAAAGACAATTTTTTGTTGTTGTTTAGCATTGTGTATCTTTCATATTTTGTATTATTGTGAATGATTTCGCGTCGTCGGCGAATGTTTCGCGTTGGTTTGGGGGAGCCTTTAACCTAAAAGCAAATTAATTTCGTATAAAACAAAATAAGGGATTTTTTTGCCTGATCCCCTAGCACTGTGTTAATATGTTTTATATTTTCACGGCTAGGCCTGAGTTTGCCGCTAGTCTCGACTGTAATAAGTGGTGTCATTTTCTTAGCACGTTTTGTATGGAAATGACATACAACTAGCAGTCCATATATAATATGTCAATGGTAAATATAGTAAAAACCTTGCTTTTAAGCCTTTCGAAGCCTCTCAGCTACTCTTATTTTATGAAAATATAACCTTAGTACGTTGCAAAAATTTGATTTTTATTCTCTTTATAGACAGCTTATTTTTAAAAATCAAAGCAATATTTTCGACTTATAACAAATTTAATGCAGTTGGATAGACAATTTTTTGTTTTATTTGGCTTCTACAGCTACCTTGGAAATTATTAAAATGTGCAATTTCTTATTAATTCAATTGATTAATAAGAAAATGCAAATAAATACTCAAGCTTTTGGGCATAGTACAGCCAGGGCCCGACCCAGCTTTTTCGTCGCCCTGGGCAAAAAAAAAATATCTGCCGTCCTTTGTAATGACACCTTATAAACCATATGTCACTGCAGAGATGGAGCGATTTTTAAGCAAATTTTAAAAAAGTAGGTTATAATTTCGATCGGTATGAATGCGATGTGGTTGGAATTGTCTGATATTCACATCAAAATGTTACTATACTAGGGCCTCTAAACAGGTTTATCAAATGTACCTACATGCATACAGCATTTTAATACATTTTTTTTCCTGACCTAAAAATCTATCAACATCAGTTGAGTAGTTTAGAAGATAAAGATTAAAATGCTTTAAAGTCGGTTTATATTTATGTTTCTTTTCTAAAATCGACTTACTTAAAATTGTTGCCTTCTGTTTAAATGGAAATAATTTTTTTTTTTATTTTATTGCAAAAAATACTCAGTAATTATGTAAGCCACACAAAGAATAAGTCTTATAAATACAAAAAAAAATAATCAAACTATTTTTGAGAATATTCAAGAAACAAACAGAAAAAACGTTATTCCTCCCCATTTTTAAATCCCAAAATCCATCCTCTAATTTCTTTTTTAAATAAAGTTGTTTATTTATGCTTTTTTGAAAAAAAAAAATTATTTTAAAACAAAAACTTTTGAAAGAAAAAAAAATTTATTTTTGGCAATTTTTTGTTCAACATTTCAAAGCTGTTAAGTTACCTTCTTGTGGATTGATTGTAAACAAAAATTTTTAAACTAAACAGAAACAAATTGGCAACTGTTTTTCTTATAGCACTATTTTGCAAAAATAATATTCTGCAATTCGGATTGATTGAAATTTTAAAAGTATGTGAATTATACAAGATGTTCCCATTCGGTACTTTTTGAGAATTAAGGTCGCAACCGGGGAAAAAAACTGTCCCGACAGTTGATTTTATGCCGGGTAAATCAGAACGTCTGACAACGCTTATATCTATTATGCATCATACCAAATTATAATAAAGTATACAAACCATTTAAGGTTATGACAATTCAAGTAGGAAACAAACGACATAATGTTAGTCTTTTATTTTTCAACTTCATGAGCAGTGTGAAGAGTTTGTCAATGAATAGTTTACTCAAAGGGCGGAAGGTATTAGAACTTTAAAGGCTCTTCCAAACCGACGCAAAATATTCGCTGACGAGAATTTTTATTGTTATTTATCATTGTGTTGTCATTTTTATCGTTGGGAATGTTTCGCTCCGATTTCACGTGTACAGTAATGACAGTTCTTTATTGTTAGCTAAGATTAGCTGATTACCATTGTTAATCATGTAAGCGATTTGTCAGCAGTATTTGGAAAAGAGACAGACCTCACATGAAAATAAGTGAACATAAGGAAAAAAAGGGATGGGTATATAGGTCAATTTTTGCACTTATCCGCATCGTTTTATTTTCATGAGGTGAATCACATGGGTTATGAGTGATAAAAAAACGTGGCTATTGTGTGTATAATGTACGTCATTACTACTCGAACTGCTTGATTGAAAAATTGGTTCTAATAGCCGCATTTTATTATCCACATGATCTGATCCGGATCAATTTCTAACACGTGATTACAAAAACAAATGGGATCCTGCTTTTTATCTGGATCTATTTCAATGATTCAAAAATTACTATTGTGAATGTGTTTCAATAGTGCCAAGAAAAGTGGCAACAGACACGTGAAAAATAAACAAA
Source organism: Dasysyrphus tricinctus (assembly GCA_963921185.1). NCBI lineage: Eukaryota > Metazoa > Arthropoda > Insecta > Diptera > Syrphidae > Dasysyrphus > Dasysyrphus tricinctus. Next base: position 45,292,171 of record OY992534.1, on the reverse strand, counting down.
CATATGGTGAAAAGAGACGCGTATATAACTAAGATCCTGTCTGTTTTATTTAATGTGGTTTTCCATTCAACCATTTCAGATTTGGTGGTCAGATCATAATTTGTAAGTGGTAAAAAGAACGCAAAATGAGATTTGATTTGCTTTTGTAATCGTGTGAGTGACTATTTTTCTATTGATGAATTTGTCCAACAAACACCACCTTCTTATCGAAAGTAAACAACACTGTAAAATGCCAAATGCAAACTAATACGTTCAGATCTAATGTCAGTTTATTTTGGTGTGTGTGCAAATGCGTGCAAATCTGGCTAAAAATTGATGTCGAATTCCTTACAACCAAATAATCGATTTTTTTCTAAACAGAATCGATTTTTTTCTAAACAAAATCGATTTTATTCTGTCAAAACAAATCTTGCATTTTCAGCAAGATTTCAAATCGATTTCACACACACTAACAAGATTTGATATTTCTCTGGAGTTGAAAGTATTTAGCGGCGGGTTTAGTAAATGTTCTAAAGTGTTCGTCGGTCATTTAAATAGATTAAAAGCAAATAAATCATTAAAACTAATTTTAATTAATCAAAAAATAGTGAATGTTCAGTTAGAAGTTATAAAAATATCGACTTACTTCGATTCAAAGTGCCCAAAGTCAATTAAAGATATAAATCCCGCGCTCGCCGATGTGTTTCTCGAATGATGTGTTTCTTGGATGAATTTGGGTTTTTCTTTTTTACTTTAATGGCCACATAACTATTTTCTGTTTATTTTTGCAACTTTTCCTGGAAATGTATATGTTTTTAATCTAACAAAATGACGCGAAAAACTGAATGCACTTTGGAATATTTGTAACAAATTTGTATGCGCATAGTTTGTTTACTTTTTTGCCTCAAAGCTACTGTCAAATGACACACACACAATCCCACACGAAAAATTTTATTTTTTGTGTGTTCCTTACAACCAACAAAAAAAATCGATTTGAAATTGTTGTAAGGAATTCGACATGAGATTTGAAGAATCGACCTGAGGTCGAAAAAAAATCGATTTTTTTGGTTGAATGGAAAGCAAAAGTTGATCTCAGGTCAAAAAAATTAGAAAAAAGTCTACTTTTTTGGTCGAAAGGAAAACCACATAACATGATCTGATCCGGATCAGATAATGAGGATAATAAAACGCGGCTAATAGAACATTAATTTTAATTAAATATTAAGGCTCTCCCAAACCAACGCGAATTCGTAGCGAATCATTCGCAAAGACAATTTTTTGTTGTTGTTTAGCATTGTGTATCTTTCATATTTTGTATTATTGTGAATGATTTCGCGTCGTCGGCGAATGTTTCGCGTTGGTTTGGGGGAGCCTTTAACCTAAAAGCAAATTAATTTCGTATAAAACAAAATAAGGGATTTTTTTGCCTGATCCCCTAGCACTGTGTTAATATGTTTTATATTTTCACGGCTAGGCCTGAGTTTGCCGCTAGTCTCGACTGTAATAAGTGGTGTCATTTTCTTAGCACGTTTTGTATGGAAATGACATACAACTAGCAGTCCATATATAATATGTCAATGGTAAATATAGTAAAAACCTTGCTTTTAAGCCTTTCGAAGCCTCTCAGCTACTCTTATTTTATGAAAATATAACCTTAGTACGTTGCAAAAATTTGATTTTTATTCTCTTTATAGACAGCTTATTTTTAAAAATCAAAGCAATATTTTCGACTTATAACAAATTTAATGCAGTTGGATAGACAATTTTTTGTTTTATTTGGCTTCTACAGCTACCTTGGAAATTATTAAAATGTGCAATTTCTTATTAATTCAATTGATTAATAAGAAAATGCAAATAAATACTCAAGCTTTTGGGCATAGTACAGCCAGGGCCCGACCCAGCTTTTTCGTCGCCCTGGGCAAAAAAAAAATATCTGCCGTCCTTTGTAATGACACCTTATAAACCATATGTCACTGCAGAGATGGAGCGATTTTTAAGCAAATTTTAAAAAAGTAGGTTATAATTTCGATCGGTATGAATGCGATGTGGTTGGAATTGTCTGATATTCACATCAAAATGTTACTATACTAGGGCCTCTAAACAGGTTTATCAAATGTACCTACATGCATACAGCATTTTAATACATTTTTTTTCCTGACCTAAAAATCTATCAACATCAGTTGAGTAGTTTAGAAGATAAAGATTAAAATGCTTTAAAGTCGGTTTATATTTATGTTTCTTTTCTAAAATCGACTTACTTAAAATTGTTGCCTTCTGTTTAAATGGAAATAATTTTTTTTTTTATTTTATTGCAAAAAATACTCAGTAATTATGTAAGCCACACAAAGAATAAGTCTTATAAATACAAAAAAAAATAATCAAACTATTTTTGAGAATATTCAAGAAACAAACAGAAAAAACGTTATTCCTCCCCATTTTTAAATCCCAAAATCCATCCTCTAATTTCTTTTTTAAATAAAGTTGTTTATTTATGCTTTTTTGAAAAAAAAAATTATTTTAAAACAAAAACTTTTGAAAGAAAAAAAAATTTATTTTTGGCAATTTTTTGTTCAACATTTCAAAGCTGTTAAGTTACCTTCTTGTGGATTGATTGTAAACAAAAATTTTTAAACTAAACAGAAACAAATTGGCAACTGTTTTTCTTATAGCACTATTTTGCAAAAATAATATTCTGCAATTCGGATTGATTGAAATTTTAAAAGTATGTGAATTATACAAGATGTTCCCATTCGGTACTTTTTGAGAATTAAGGTCGCAACCGGGGAAAAAAACTGTCCCGACAGTTGATTTTATGCCGGGTAAATCAGAACGTCTGACAACGCTTATATCTATTATGCATCATACCAAATTATAATAAAGTATACAAACCATTTAAGGTTATGACAATTCAAGTAGGAAACAAACGACATAATGTTAGTCTTTTATTTTTCAACTTCATGAGCAGTGTGAAGAGTTTGTCAATGAATAGTTTACTCAAAGGGCGGAAGGTATTAGAACTTTAAAGGCTCTTCCAAACCGACGCAAAATATTCGCTGACGAGAATTTTTATTGTTATTTATCATTGTGTTGTCATTTTTATCGTTGGGAATGTTTCGCTCCGATTTCACGTGTACAGTAATGACAGTTCTTTATTGTTAGCTAAGATTAGCTGATTACCATTGTTAATCATGTAAGCGATTTGTCAGCAGTATTTGGAAAAGAGACAGACCTCACATGAAAATAAGTGAACATAAGGAAAAAAAGGGATGGGTATATAGGTCAATTTTTGCACTTATCCGCATCGTTTTATTTTCATGAGGTGAATCACATGGGTTATGAGTGATAAAAAAACGTGGCTATTGTGTGTATAATGTACGTCATTACTACTCGAACTGCTTGATTGAAAAATTGGTTCTAATAGCCGCATTTTATTATCCACATGATCTGATCCGGATCAATTTCTAACACGTGATTACAAAAACAAATGGGATCCTGCTTTTTATCTGGATCTATTTCAATGATTCAAAAATTACTATTGTGAATGTGTTTCAATAGTGCCAAGAAAAGTGGCAACAGACACGTGAAAAATAAACAAACATATGGTGAAAAGAGACGCGTATATAACTAAGATCCTGTCTGTTTTATTTAATGTGGTTTTCCATTCAACCATTTCAGATTTGGTGGTCAGATCATAATTTGTAAGTGGTAAAAAGAACGCAAAATGAGATTTGATTTGCTTTTGTAATCGTGTGAGTGACTATTTTTCTATTGATGAATTTGTCCAACAAACACCACCTTCTTATCGAAAGTAAACAACACTGTAAAATGCCAAATGCAAACTAATACGTTCAGATCTAATGTCAGTTTATTTTGGTGTGTGTGCAAATGCGTGCAAATCTGGCTAAAAATTGATGTCGAATTCCTTACAACCAAATAATCGATTTTTTTCTAAACAGAATCGATTTTTTTCTAAACAAAATCGATTTTATTCTGTCAAAACAAATCTTGCATTTTCAGCAAGATTTCAAATCGATTTCACACACACTAACAAGATTTGATATTTCTCTGGAGTTGAAAGTATTTAGCGGCGGGTTTAGTAAATGTTCTAAAGTGTTCGTCGGTCATTTAAATAGATTAAAAGCAAATAAATCATTAAAACTAATTTTAATTAATCAAAAAATAGTGAATGTTCAGTTAGAAGTTATAAAAATATCGACTAACTTCGATTCAAAGTGCCCAAAGTCAATTAAAGATATAAATCCCGCGCTCGCCGATGTGTTTCTCGAATGATGTGTTTCTTGGATGAATTTGGGTTTTTCTTTTTTACTTTAATGGCCACATAACTATTTTCTGTTTATTTTTGCAACTTTTCCTGGAAATGTATATGTTTTTAATCTAACAAAATGACGCGAAAAACTGAATGCACTTTGGAATATTTGTAACAAATTTGTATGCGCATAGTTTGTTTACTTTTTTGCCTCAAAGCTACTATCAAATGACACACACACAATCCCACACGAAAAATTTTATTTTTTGTGTGTTCCTTACAACCAACAAAAAAAATCGATTTGAAATTGTTGTAAGGAATTCGACATGAGATTTGAAGAATCGACCTGAGGTCGAAAAAAATCGATTTTTTTGGTTGAATGGAAAGCAAAAGTTGATCTCAGGTCAAAAAAATTAGAAAAAAGTCTACTTTTTTGGTCGAAAGGAAAACCACATAACATGATCTGATCCGGATCAGATAATGAGGATAATAAAACGCGGCTAATAGAACATTAATTTTAATTAAATATTAAGGCTCTCCCAAACCAACGCGAATTCGTAGCGAATCATTCGCAAAGACAATTTTTTGTTGTTGTTTAGCATTGTGTATCTTTCATATTTTGTATTATTGTGAATGATTTCGCGTCGTCGGCGAATGTTTCGCGTTGGTTTGGGGGAGCCTTTAACCTAAAAGCAAATTAATTTCGTATAAAACAAAATAAGGGATTTTTTTGCCTGATCCCCTAGCACTGTGTTAATATGTTTTATATTTTCACGGCTAGGCCTGAGTTTGCCGCTAGTCTCGACTGTAATAAGTGGTGTCATTTTCTTAGCACGTTTTGTATGGAAATGACATACAACTAGCAGTCCATATATAATATGTCAATGGTAAATATAGTAAAAACCTTGCTTTTAAGCCTTTCGAAGCCTCTCAGCTACTCTTATTTTATGAAAATATAACCTTAGTACGTTGCAAAAATTTGATTTTTATTCTCTTTATAGACAGCTTATTTTTAAAAATCAAAGCAATATTTTCGACTTATAACAAATTTAATGCAGTTGGATAGACAATTTTTTGTTTTATTTGGCTTCTACAGCTACCTTGGAAATTATTAAAATGTGCAATTTCTTATTAATTCAATTGATTAATAAGAAAATGCAAATAAATACTCAAGCTTTTGGGCATAGTACAGCCAGGGCCCGACCCAGCTTTTTCGTCGCCCTGGGCAAAAAAAAAATATCTGCCGTCCTTTGTAATGACACCTTATAAACCATATGTCACTGCAGAGATGGAGCGATTTTTAAGCAAATTTTAAAAAAGTAGGTTATAATTTCGATCGGTATGAATGCGATGTGGTTGGAATTGTCTGATATTCACATCAAAATGTTACTATACTAGGGCCTCTAAACAGGTTTATCAAATGTACCTACATGCATACAGCATTTTAATACATTTTTTTTCCTGACCTAAAAATCTATCAACATCAGTTGAGTAGTTTAGAAGATAAAGATTAAAATGCTTTAAAGTCGGTTTATATTTATGTTTCTTTTCTAAAATCGACTTACTTAAAATTGTTGCCTTCTGTTTAAATGGAAATAATTTTTTTTTTTATTTTATTGCAAAAAATACTCAGTAATTATGTAAGCCACACAAAGAATAAGTCTTATAAATACAAAAAAAAATAATCAAACTATTTTTGAGAATATTCAAGAAACAAACAGAAAAAACGTTATTCCTCCCCATTTTTAAATCCCAAAATCCATCCTCTAATTTCTTTTTTAAATAAAGTTGTTTATTTATGCTTTTTTGAAAAAAAAAATTATTTTAAAACAAAAACTTTTGAAAGAAAAAAAAATTTATTTTTGGCAATTTTTTGTTCAACATTTCAAAGCTGTTAAGTTACCTTCTTGTGGATTGATTGTAAACAAAAATTTTTAAACTAAACAGAAACAAATTGGCAACTGTTTTTCTTATAGCACTATTTTGCAAAAATAATATTCTGCAATTCGGATTGATTGAAATTTTAAAAGTATGTGAATTATACAAGATGTTCCCATTCGGTACTTTTTGAGAATTAAGGTCGCAACCGGGGAAAAAAACTGTCCCGACAGTTGATTTTATGCCGGGTAAATCAGAACGTCTGACAACGCTTATATCTATTATGCATCATACCAAATTATAATAAAGTATACAAACCATTTAAGGTTATGACAATTCAAGTAGGAAACAAACGACATAATGTTAGTCTTTTATTTTTCAACTTCATGAGCAGTGTGAAGAGTTTGTCAATGAATAGTTTACTCAAAGGGCGGAAGGTATTAGAACTTTAAAGGCTCTTCCAAACCGACGCAAAATATTCGCTGACGAGAATTTTTATTGTTATTTATCATTGTGTTGTCATTTTTATCGTTGGGAATGTTTCGCTCCGATTTCACGTGTACAGTAATGACAGTTCTTTATTGTTAGCTAAGATTAGCTGATTACCATTGTTAATCATGTAAGCGATTTGTCAGCAGTATTTGGAAAAGAGACAGACCTCACATGAAAATAAGTGAACATAAGGAAAAAAAGGGATGGGTATATAGGTCAATTTTTGCACTTATCCGCATCGTTTTATTTTCATGAGGTGAATCACATGGGTTATGAGTGATAAAAAAACGTGGCTATTGTGTGTATAATGTACGTCATTACTACTCGAACTGCTTGATTGAAAAATTGGTTCTAATAGCCGCATTTTATTATCCACATGATCTGATCCGGATCAATTTCTAACACGTGATTACAAAAACAAATGGGATCCTGCTTTTTATCTGGATCTATTTCAATGATTCAAAAATTACTATTGTGAATGTGTTTCAATAGTGCCAAGAAAAGTGGCAACAGACACGTGAAAAATAAACAAACATATGGTGAAAAGAGACGCGTATATAACTAAGATCCTGTCTGTTTTATTTAATGTGGTTTTCCATTCAACCATTTCAGATTTGGTGGTCAGATCATAATTTGTAAGTGGTAAAAAGAACGCAAAATGAGATTTGATTTGCTTTTGTAATCGTGTGAGTGACTATTTTTCTATTGATGAATTTGTCCAACAAACACCACCTTCTTATCGAAAGTAAACAACACTGTATAATGCCAAATGCAAACTAATACGTTCAGATCTAATGTCAGTTTATTTTGGTGTGTGTGCAAATGCGTGCAAATCTGGCTAAAAATTGATGTCGAATTCCTTACAACCAAATAATCGATTTTTTTCTAAACAGAATCGATTTTTTTCTAAACAAAATCGATTTTATTCTGTCAAAACAAATCTTGCATTTTCAGCAAGATTTCAAATCGATTTCACACACACTAACAAGATTTGATATTTCTCTGGAGTTGAAAGTATTTAGCGGCGGGTTTAGTAAATGTTCTAAAGTGTTCGTCGGTCATTTAAATAGATTAAAAGCAAATAAATCATTAAAACTAATTTTAATTAATCAAAAAATAGTGAATGTTCAGTTAGAAGTTATAAAAATATCGACTAACTTCGATTCAAAGTGCCCAAAGTCAATTAAAGATATAAATCCCGCGCTCGCCGATGTGTTTCTCGAATGATGTGTTTCTTGGATGAATTTGGGTTTTTCTTTTTTACTTTAATGGCCACATAACTATTTTCTGTTTATTTTTGCAACTTTTCCTGGAAATGTATATGTTTTTAATCTAACAAAATGACGCGAAAAACTGAATGCACTTTGGAATATTTGTAACAAATTTGTATGCGCATAGTTTGTTTACTTTTTTGCCTCAAAGCTACTATCAAATGACACACACACAATCCCACACGAAAAATTTTATTTTTTGTGTGTTCCTTACAACCAACAAAAAAAATCGATTTGAAATTGTTGTAAGGAATTCGACATGAGATTTGAAGAATCGACCTGAGGTCGAAAAAAATCGATTTTTTTGGTTGAATGGAAAGCAAAAGTTGATCTCAGGTCAAAAAAATTAGAAAAAAGTCTACTTTTTTGGTCGAAAGGAAAACCACATAACATGATCTGATCCGGATCAGATAATGAGGATAATAAAACGCGGCTAATAGAACATTAATTTTAATTAAATATTAAGGCTCTCCCAAACCAACGCGAATTCGTAGCGAATCATTCGCAAAGACAATTTTTTGTTGTTGTTTAGCATTGTGTATCTTTCATATTTTGTATTATTGTGAATGATTTCGCGTTGGTTTGGGGGAGCCTTTAACCTAAAAGCAAATTAATTTCGTATAAAACAAAATAAGGGATTTTTTTGCCTGATCCCCTAGCACTGTGTTAATATGTTTTATATTTTCACGGCTAGGCCTGAGTTTGCCGCTAGTCTCGACTGTAATAAGTGGTGTCATTTTCTTAGCACGTTTTGTATGGAAATGACATACAACTAGCAGTCCATATATAATATGTCAATGGTAAATATAGTAAAAACCTTGCTTTTAAGCCTTTCGAAGCCTCTCAGCTACTCTTATTTTATGAAAATATAACCTTAGTACGTTGCAAAAATTTGATTTTTATTCTCTTTATAGACAGCTTATTTTTAAAAATCAAAGCAATATTTTCGACTTATAACAAATTTAATGCAGTTGGATAGACAATTTTTTGTTTTATTTGGCTTCTACAGCTACCTTGGAAATTATTAAAATGTGCAATTTCTTATTAATTCAATTGATTAATAAGAAAATGCAAATAAATACTCAAGCTTTTGGGCATAGTACAGCCAGGGCCCGACCCAGCTTTTTCGTCGCCCTGGGCAAAAAAAAAATATCTGCCGTCCTTTGTAATGACACCTTATAAACCATATGTCACTGCAGAGATGGAGCGATTTTTAAGCAAATTTTAAAAAAGTAGGTTATAATTTCGATCGGTATGAATGCGATGTGGTTGGAATTGTCTGATATTCACATCAAAATGTTACTATACTAGGGCCTCTAAACAGGTTTATCAAATGTACCTACATGCATACAGCATTTTAATACATTTTTTTTCCTGACCTAAAAATCTATCAACATCAGTTGAGTAGTTTAGAAGATAAAGATTAAAATGCTTTAAAGTCGGTTTATATTTATGTTTCTTTTCTAAAATCGACTTACTTAAAATTGTTGCCTTCTGTTTAAATGGAAATAATTTTTTTTTTTATTTTATTGCAAAAAATACTCAGTAATTATGTAAGCCACACAAAGAATAAGTCTTATAAATACAAAAAAAAATAATCAAACTATTTTTGAGAATATTCAAGAAACAAACAGAAAAAACGTTATTCCTCCCCATTTTTAAATCCCAAAATCCATCCTCTAATTTCTTTTTTAAATAAAGTTGTTTATTTATGCTTTTTTGAAAAAAAAAATTATTTTAAAACAAAAACTTTTGAAAGAAAAAAAAATTTATTTTTGGCAATTTTTTGTTCAACATTTCAAAGCTGTTAAGTTACCTTCTTGTGGATTGATTGTAAACAAAAATTTTTAAACTAAACAGAAACAAATTGGCAACTGTTTTTCTTATAGCACTATTTTGCAAAAATAATATTCTGCAATTCGGATTGATTGAAATTTTAAAAGTATGTGAATTATACAAGATGTTCCCATTCGGTACTTTTTGAGAATTAAGGTCGCAACCGGGGAAAAAAACTGTCCCGACAGTTGATTTTATGCCGGGTAAATCAGAACGTCTGACAACGCTTATATCTATTATGCATCATACCAAATTATAATAAAGTATACAAACCATTTAAGGTTATGACAATTCAAGTAGGAAACAAACGACATAATGTTAGTCTTTTATTTTTCAACTTCATGAGCAGTGTGAAGAGTTTGTCAATGAATAGTTTACTCAAAGGGCTTTTTTTACTATTATATATATTATTTATGCCTTGGTCAGTTACTGAATTCATAAAATTATTTTTTAATAGCTGCCAACCAGCCTAAATTTTCAATTTTGCCGCCCTCAACTTTTGCCGCCCAGGACAAAATGCCCAACTCGCCCCCCGATAGATCGGGCCCTGCGTACAGCAATGTTGCATACCTATACCAACATTTTAAATAAGATTTGTGAAATAGAATTTTGAAAAATTAAATCCATTTTGTGGGCTTGGGTGATAAATATATGGCCATAAAGTTTGCCAAAAGGGGGAATAATTTAGCAGTTTTTAATGTGAAACTTTTTTAAAACACACATTTTTGATAATTTACTTCAATTGAGCATTATAATTTATTTCAGATTTCTTTAAACAAATACTTAATCTAAATTAAGGTGTATTTTAGTTCCTTAATAATAGATACCCTAAGTTTGTTTCCCCCTTAGAATCTCTTGTGAAGTTTTTATAATTTAGATAGATAGATAGATATTTTTATTGTTCATAGATCAAGGCTTTACAATATTAGGAAAAATACGCAGCTTGCACAGAGATTTGATATTTTAAGTATATCTTACAACTGAAAAATTCGTATCAACATTTTGTGAAACTTATTTTGGGGTAAAGATTATATTTGATTATATTTGTTTGGCTGAAAATAATTTATATTATAATAATTTATTATTTTTGACACCTCATTTTGGAATATTTAAAAAATTACCAATGTTATAAGCTAAATTTTTTATTGAATTTTTTCAATTATTTTCATTTGCAAAAATTAAAGGTATTTTCATTGTGTAAATTTTTCTTAGCTTTTCCAAGGCTTACAATAATGCATGATACATTAAAATAAAAGTATTTTTAATTGTTAATCGAAAAAAATCTGATTCATTGAAATTCGTTGGTAATTAAAAAAGTAATTAACGTTTTAGTGAGCCCGGAACAATGTACAAACAAGCCTGTTTTAAATGTATTAAATTCAAATAATATTTAATTCCTGCTCTGGTGTTGGATAATACAACTTTGTGATTACCTAGGTGCATATATTTAGGCTGTATACTAAATAAAAATACTGCATCAACATTTTTTTTCTAATATTTATATGGGTTTTTTAGTTATATAGGCCATTAAGCAGGTGTAAAAACATAAGTTCAATTTGTTTTTACATTTTTTTATAGTTAAGTCTAACGATTATCTTACTGACAGTATTTTAAAACCCAAATCATTAAGGTTCATGCAAAGGAGAATAGGACAAAACGGTCTACAAGACCAATAACGACGAGACATATGTCGTTGGAAAGGTATTTTTATGTACTACAATATAGTCCGGGAGCCAGCGACCGTTTTCAATGACCAAAAGCAGAAAAGCCAATATTTGTATATTTGGTTTATTTGGTTTCACTGAATAGAAAATCGGCGATCTCCTCCCGCACTAGCAGTGGGTGGGTCTGTGGAAGTAGGCCTGCCAGACGTCCCGATTTTGGCGGGACAATCCCGATATTTGAACCCTGTCCCGATATATGTCCAGATATACAAACTGTCCCGATTTTGTCCCGACTTTTCTATTTTACTCATGAAAAATAACTTTCTTGTATCAAAGAATTTTATTAAAATGATTTCCCGAATTAGGAAGAAAATATGTGATGTAGTACATGTTTAGTTTAGTTTATTTCGACGGTATTTCTTGCAAATTTCTTGTAACAAGACATGCACATGATCGTTTTACGAACCTGGAGTTTCTGCCACCTTCGGAAAATTGTTATTTTGCCGCCCGGGTATATAAAATTTCGAGAACAAATTAACAAAACAAAATTTTAATTATGTGTCCTCGATTAATCGAATTCCGGATAATCGAGATTCGACGGTATTTTTTTTTTTATTTTGTTATAAACAAATTTTGTGATTGATTGATTTTTTTCAAACTCAATAGATTTTTGTTTGCATAAAACAGGTACCCAGAGTGCGCTTCTGCACCTTTTTGGCAAAACGCAAGACCGAATTCAACCAAACTTCACAAAAACAATCCCAATACCAAACACCAGCCCCGGATCTATGGGGGGGCAAACCGGGGCCTGTGCCCCGGGCGGCAGCTTACAGGGGTGCCAAATTCATTTGACTGAAATAACTAAGAATTGCGATGCTTATTGAAATTAAATGAATTGAGATGCGGCAATGGAATATAAAATTATATTTCTCCGTCAATCTTTAGCAGTTTTTTCTATCATTATTTCTCCATTTAAAATAATTTGAAAAAAAAAACTATTGAAAAATAAAAGAAACGAGCTATTACACATTGTTGAAAGTTTTTCTGATGTTTTTTAACAGTTGTTTCTTGCATTAAGTGTAAGTGTATTTTTACAAAACTTCCCCTTTTCCCTTAACTGTAGGATATAGATCCCCCTTCTTTAATAATAAAACAATTGAACTTTGTCCCTCTACAATAGTCGCACCACGCTGTACAAATCCTAGTGTTGCCTAAGAAATTATTTACTGAATACTGGCAACTTTATTACACTGTATTTTAGATATTTCTTAGTTCACAAAAAAACTTAAATACAAACAAATGTAGGAAATCTGGTGATCTACAAAATACTGTTTAGTAAAAAATTTTTCGTTCAGATGAACAAAAAGTGAGATAAACGCTAAGCACTATTTTTTCAGTTTTTGACAAACAATTTTTCAAGATCTCGAAAAGATTTGGAAACAAAAAATCTATAAGATATTTTAACCTACAAGATCAAATCAAAAATTTTACTCTGTTCTCCGAGAAAATTGGTTTTACCATTTTCAACACCCTTTTTCAAAATGACGGATAATACAAAATTTCCGACCAGCCAGAGACTGCTGATTTGTATTTTGACGTTGCTTATATGTTGACATTTTAAAAAAAAATCCTGTTGTGAAATATTTTTTTTCTGTTACAATTCTGTATTAGCTTTCACTTATGTAAATTTCATTGCAATCTCTCAAGGAAGAACGAAGTTACAAAATGTTTACATATTTTTGAAACATTCTATTTTGAAAATATTTTTTCAGCTATAACTCTGTCTCAGCTATTTCCTCTGTCCATTTCATTGAAATCGCTCAAGGAACAACGAAGTCCCGAGGATTTAAAATTTTTTTTCGGTGCTTTGCGCGTCGATACTTTATCTTGCGTAACTTTGGCTTTTCGAAATTGTGTCGTAAAATTTCATTTTCCTTTTTTATTTGAACGGTTCGTGAATGGATCTTCAATAGTTCGCCCATTATAAATTCGGGAACGAACAATATTTTGCAGATCCTTGCAGATTTGATTCGTATGAAAACTAGCTTAAGTTGGGTTTTGTGTGCAGTGCATGCTGCATGTTATACATCAATTTATATTGAATAATTTTGAATGAACAACAACAACTTGCGTGTGTTATCACACGCTTTCGTGAAATAGAGAAAACTAATTTAATTAGTTGCCAAAAAATAAGATTCGTGATCGAATCAAAAATGAAATTCTTTTGAATTGTTCAGGAGAGAACGAATCATATTTTATCGTTCTATGAATCTTGGTTGTGGATCGTGTTTGTTTAGGCATTGTCAGTTTTCTTATTTATAGTAAAAAGTTGCTGAATAGATTTGGGCTGCACATCCATTGAAAAATCCAATACCAAGTAGTTATATGTTTTTTTTTTCTTGAATAATTTTGAATGAACAACAACAACTTGTGTGTGTTACCACCAAGTTTATTATAGGCTGGAGTTATAGCTATTTCACGAGAGCCACCTCGATCATCAGACTCCTTTTAGTGGTGCTTAGTCTGGTTATGCTCGTATTAATTGAAAAACTCTTTGCCGTCATATGGGAGCGAACCATGAACCTTGCGATTCAGAGGCCGATGCACTACACACCGCGCCACTGAAGCCACATGGTAAGCTCTATCCCAATGCAGCTTTCGTTGTTTATCAATTGTAACAGCGACTAGCATTTTTATTAACACACACAAGCTTGCTATTGTTCAGTCGGTTTCTTTCTTTTTTCCCCATGCACCGATTCGTATGCCAACAATTCGTTGGTCATACAAGGGGGGGGATGAGTTGAAAGAGTTGACACTGGTCAAGAATAAATGGAAATTCACACACAAGTGCAGTGCATGCTGTGCATTATACATCAATTTATATTGAATAATTTTGAATGAACTTTTTTTTTTCATTTTTATAAAAAACGGCGGGGGCGCCAAAATCCAGTTTTTGCCCCGGTTCGAAAAAATCGTAGATCCGGGGCTGCCAAACACTACCTGAAAAAAATCATTCAAATAGTTGAAGCAGTACTTGAGTTATGGATTATGGTGTGACAAAGGGAAACATGGATTCATTTTTATATATAGAATTCGTTTTAGGGCTCAAAATTTCAAAGGTCCGGTTGAACCCCGTTTCGGATGAAGGTTATTTTTTACCCCAAAAAAAAAAATTCACTGTTTTTCTAATATTTCAAAGAAACCTTTACCATTTTTGCCCTATATTACTCCACTACATGTACGTTAAGTCTCGTCAGAATCGTTTTGAAGATTATTGTGTTCAAATAGACAGACAGACAATTTTTTTTTAAATGATGCACTTTTGTTTTTTAGCAAATAAACAACCACCTGAGCAACTTTCAATTATTCTCATATTGAAGACAAACACCCCAATTTAATTATTATGTTAATAAAAGCTGGCAGCGATTCAATCGTATTATTGCATTTTAAAAAGTCATTATTGTGGTCAAAGGGCTGGCCGTGGCATCGTTGTGTAGTTTGCACAGTACGCCAACAAAATTTTGAGCAAAGCTTTCACCACCTCTAAGACTATATAATTATTATTGTTCTAATTTGATTGTCTGACACTTTTTAAATCGATTATTTCTACTTGTTTATAATCATTTCCTTTATATCAATTTTTTGTTTCGACATAATTTTCCCTAAACTTAATTGCTTTTCTAATATTTCAAAGAAACCGTTAACATCCTTACAATTAAAAGTAGCCTAGATCACTCCCAAAGTTGTACACTACATGTACGTTAAGTCCCATTATAACCTGTTCTGCTGTTTTGACAAACAGACAAACAGACAGACAGACAAAATTTTTTTAAATGATGCAATTATGTTTCTTAGCATGTAAACAACCACCTTAGCTCAAAAACTTGAAATTATTTCAATATTAACGACAGACACTCCAATTTTATTTATATGTATAGATGTATAGATAGATATAGATGTATAGATTGCTTCGCGGTCAAAAATTCTGGTTTTATTTTTTAATACAGCCTTTGTCAATACAGAAAATATTACTTTTTAATATTCCGTAAATATTAAAGAAATTTTCTGATAACTTTATATAAAATTCTTATAGATAAGTATTACAATTTTTATTTGAAATACCAAAAAGATTACTGATTTCGTATTCCTTTGTACCTTTATTATTCTCCTTATTTATTAATGATTTGCCGAAAGTCTGCAAAAGCGTGTCCATGCATATTTTTGCAGATGATGCTCAGATATACCGTTCCTGTCGAAGTGGCCTTTCTGAGGATTGTGTATTCCGAATTAATGAAGATTTGCAGGCAATCGCAAATTGGGCTTTATCTAATAAACTTATTCTTAACCCAGATAAGACAAAAAGTATAGTCTATTCCAAGGATAAGATCGATACCTCATATTTGCCTTCCATTTCCCTATCTTCCAAAATAATACCATATCTAGATACCGCAAAGAGCCTTGGAATTTATCTAAATTCTCAACAGTCTGGTGCGGATAATGTGAATTACATTGTAAAATCGATTTATGGTGGTGTAAGGCAGCTTAATCTCTCGGCTAAGTTAACACCTCAAGCCACTAGGATGAGACTTGCCAAAACCTTACTATTACCAATAATAAATTATAGTGCCGCAGTCTACAGTTGTCTTGATTCTGTTTCAATGAGAAAATTGCAAGTAGCTTATAATACAATTGTGCGATATGTGTTTGCCTTGCGATGTTTTGATCATGTATCAACATATAGTAGGCAAATTACGGGACTTTCGCTTAAAGCCTTGTTTACAGTTCCCGTGTGCAAAAAAAAACTACGCAAATATTCTCGCATGTCAAAAATAATTGAGGTGAAATGTAAAACTAATTGTTTGCATGATTGGTTTACAGTTTCCTGCAACAACAAAAACCAATGCTGCCATGGAATGTCATGCAAAACAATGGACCGGCAATTGATTTGCATGCGAAAAGAAGTGTGGGGAATAAAATATTTTTTTTTGGATGGTCGGTTTACACTTCAAAAAAAAAATATATATTCACCTCAAGGCATTATTTGCATGCAAATGGTTTTCGCATCCAAAAATAATTATTTTCCATTTTTATACCTACACTGAGGGAAAAACCTATGCACTCAGCACAAAGATATTTATGTAAAAGTTATGTACCAAAGTTTGTATGGAACTGCCATAAAAGTTGTATTTACTGAGTGGATTCAACGTGCACTGGTTACATTTGAGATTATGTGTCAAAAGAAATCACCAAAATATATGTATTCTGTGTAAGGAAATTTTTTTACATGCATTGAATATAGATCATATTGACTCAATATATAGTATTGTATTGACTAAACACTATCTAAAATTCTATTACAAGCATCGTGTGCTTATTCAATATTTATGTGGAAAACATTTAAAAAACTGCCAGCAATTAAAAAAAAAACATAAATCACAGCAAGTTATCCGATGGCTACAAGCAGCGTGTATTCAGTCTATATTTAAGTATAGAAATATCTGAAACTCACCATCCATCCAAATAAAAAATGGTTACTCATATTACATCGAATAATGCAATGAGTATAAGCAACGTGTATCCATTCAATATGAAGAAGTAATATTTAAAACCTGTCAGTTATCAAAATAAAACAATAATGGATTTCACAGATCATGCGATGAGTAGAAACAACGTGTATTGATTCAATATTTATGTAATAACATTTAACCAGTATACCAAGTTATGCGTTGAGTATAAAGGTACGTTTGTTCAGTCTATATTTTATTTAAAATTACCTCAAACTCCCAGTAAAAACTATAACCACTACATACACATATGCGATGAGTATAGGCAGCGTGTATTTATTCAAAATTCGCATACAATTCGTCAAACGCAATTTGTATTTACTATGCCTGGCCCCAGGCAAAAAAACTTCCAGCTTAATGATTAGGAATTCTAATCTTGTTGGATATAGTTTACAGTCGATTTTCGTTGAAAAACTCATGTAAATTGAACTGAACTTTATACAAATTGCGTATGACAAAGCCCTCACTATGTCACAGATGAGTTCAAGTGAGTAAGCCGAACGAAACGCCAATTTGTAGGACTAAAGGCCATAAAAAGCTATTTTGAATCAATCGTTTTTATGTAATGAGTACATTTTTAATGCACTCATTACATAAATGCAAGTATATATATATACTTTTATAATTTATATATATACTTGCATTTATGTAATGAGTGCATTAAAAATGTACTCACTAAACAAATATTTTCTCATCACTGACAACTTTTACATAATTATGAAATGAATAAATAATTCTTTACTCATCACAGGATTCCTAGTTTTATTTATGTACTGAACACAAAAAACATTAGTTTTTATGTTATCAGTGCAAACAATCGTTGCTCACTAAATTATTGTTTACTCATCACAGATAAATGTAACGCATTTTTGTAATGAGCACATATAATATTTGTATTTATGTAATGAGCGCATTAAAAATGTACTCATTACCTAATTATTTGCTCATCACAGATAACTTTTACGTAATTATGCCATGAGTAAATAATTCTATACTCATCACAGGATTATTAGCCTTATTCATGTAGTGAATACAACAAATATTTGTATTAATGTAATCATTGCAAACAATCTGTACTCAGAAAATAATTGTGTACTTATCACAGATAATTGTAAAGTATTTATGTAATAAGTATACATAAAATGTTCCTACTACACAATTATTTACTCATATATGTAAAGATTACATAGAGTATCTATATTAATGTAATGAGTCCATAGATACTGTACTCACTACATACTCATCCGGTAATATTATTGTGATGTGTGTAAGGAATATTTATTTATATTTAATGAATGTGTAAAATCTTCACTCACTACATAAAAATTTTCTCAACACAGATAACCGCCACACATTAATGTAGTGAATCCATGGCATATTTATATAAATGTAATGAGTGTATGGAAAAATGCATGCCTTTACCCTATACCTTTACTCACTAAACAACCATGTATACTCATCGCAGACAACCCTCATGGATTTATGTATTGACTCAAATTGAACATTATTATTAATGCAATGATTCTATAGACACTTCGCTGAGTACATAATTACGAAAATTATCGCGAGGTATCCGACAGTGTTTTGTGCGATGGGTCAATAGATTCTTCATTGACTATACATCATGCAAATAAATGTTTGTATACAGTACAGATTTGATAATGGAATCAGTACACAATGTTATGTGTGCAGAAAAATATGGGATGAGTCAATACATTTATGGGCTATGTGCATACATTTTTCCCTCAGTGTATAGATTATTAATTAAGGGTAAATTAATGACTCAATGGAAGGCTTAGGACACGGCAAACGTTTTCCGCCTTGAATAGTATTCAACTTGGTGCGCAGAACAGGTGGAAAACCGTTTTGAAAATTTCGATTCTTTTTTTGCATGGGAACTGTAAACTATGCTTAAAGAGTTTTTAAGCTGTAGAAGCTGTATTTTACTTTACAATGTAATCAGAAATAAGGAACCGGGGTACCTTTACCAAAAGATCAACTTTGCTGCATCTAGTAGAACAGGTAATATCATCATACCAAATTTTAACTATTTAGAAAGCAAGAGGTTATTTTTCTTTCATTGGATTAAGCTTTGGAATTCTTTGCCACTGTCGGTCCGAAATTGCAAGACCCAAAAAAGTTTCAAAAGGTCAATGTATGAATATGTTAAAACCTGCAATAATAATAGCTTTTTTTCTTAGGAAAGTTCTAGATCGTTCCTTCTCTTTACTCTATCTTTCTAATATTTCTTTTGTACTCTCTCTTATTTCTTTATTTTTCTTGCTTTCATGTCCCTCTTTTTAATTAATTTGTTATTTTAAATTAATTATTTTTTGTTTGCAATTAATAAAAATTAAATTACACTCATGACCTTTGTAATTAAAATATAAATTAAGTACTTATAATAAGAATTCAATTCTTTTTGTACTTCCTCATTTTGAATAAAATAAATAAAAATAAATAAAATAAATAATATCTGATATTTCGAAGAAATTGCAGGCTTTTGTGAATCGCTGTCTTCGCCACATCCTAAAGATTCGCTGGCCACAAATAATATCAAATGAGGAATTGTGGCGCAGGACAAGTCAAGAGCGGCTGGACGTCGACATAAGAAAGCGTAAATGGCGTTGGATTGGTCACACACTGAGGAAACCAAACGATGAAATTGCAAAGCAGTCCTTTGAATGGAATCCTCAGGGTGCACGGCGGGTTGGAAGACCAAGAACAACTTGGAAATCAACTGTCTTAGCGGAAGCAGAATCCCAGAGAAAGACGTGGCCACAGCTTAAGTACCTTGCAGCAGACCGTGAAGGATGGAGACGTTTTGTTGACGCCCTATGCCCCAGCCGGGGTTACAGGACACGATGATGATGATTATTAAGCTTTAATTTATTTTAAATTAACTTCAAAATTTTAATATTTGCCAAGTATTAAATTTTAATATATTTTTGGTGTTGTCATATATGTAACCCAGAAAATATTAAAAAGTACCTCAAAATTTTTAACTGTGTTGAAGGTTTTCAACAAAATACAATTTTATAAAATTTGAAAATTATAATGCTGCTCTGTATGATTTCATTTTGTCAAATCATAATGTATTGCCTTAAAACATGAATTTTCATCGGTTTTGCAGCCGTAGTCAATGTGCGGCCTTAGGCAATTGCCTATGAGGCTCCGGACATGATAATTGCAATTAGTTTTTAAATTGTATTAATTAATCCTTCAAACAAAAATTGCTTTCATATATTGACCACGGCGAATTCTTAAAATTATTTGCAAAGACATCAAGTGGAAATAAGAAATCAAAATATTTTTATTTTCAAGTGATGAAAGTGATCATTAGGCAACAGCTAGGTCAATGCTTAAACATTTTACCAGAATTGCAAATCTTTCGAAATGACAGACTTTTTTATCAGTATCAAAGAACCCGAAGATATTTTAGTTACAAAACTGAATTTTCAATGCTCCCGATATAATCTTTTCATTTCTTTTTTGTCATAAGTGTTAGCTAGTAAACATTTTTCTATTTGTTGCATGTGCAACAGTTCATTGCCTTTTCTAAGTCCCGATTTTTTGTTACTTATGTCCAGATATTGCGAAAATTTTATCTGGCAGCCCTATGTGGAAGCCGCCCAAACATGTGAAAAAATTGTTAAAAAAAACTGATTTCAGAAAAGGTGAGCTTTTGTGCACACGTTAATGAGGTCGTAGGTAAACGAAAAAACACAAGCAGCTGAACTTTGAGTGGGAGGATATACCCTCGCTCCTCATGTAAACATTGCAAAAACTGCAAAAAAAACTGATTTCAGAAAAGATGAGCTTTGGTGTAGTGATAGCTATCACCAACAGTTACACAAAAATAACATGCAGGTGAACTTTCAGCGGGGGGAAACCCAGCAGCTTTGGGTTAAGGATACAGTGTTCCACCATGCAACCACGTACGTTGCATTTTTTTTTGTATTGAAAACTGGTACCAGGAAAGCTGAAATTAAGAATAGTGGTAACTTATATAAACAGCTATACGAAAAAAATATTTTTTTTTTAATTTTTGCAGCAGCAAATGCTAAGTTTTCACATTAAGAGTGCAGTGCATCAAATTGAACGTGCATGTGCGTTGCATCTTTTTTTGTGTAGAAAATTAATATCAGGAAAACTGAGTATTCGCACAGTTATAGCTTACATAACCAGCTAGAAAAAAAAATAGTCAACTGAACTTGCAAAAGCCAGCAGCTTTTCAGTTGAAAATGCACTGCATCGCATTTCGAGTTATTTTTCTATACAATCGTGTTTATTTTTTTGTATACAAAACTAGCACCTCTCATGTAGGTTTGATGGTAAAACATTGGGCCTTACTAATAATCAAATTAAGTTATTGCTTAAATAAAAATCTCCATATTTCAGAAAAACCACATACCAATAATCAATTTAGTTGCCAGACTAGAGACTAGCAAAACGTCAAAATTTAATACACAGAAATCCATGTTTAAAGTCGTAACTTTAATATGTGAAATGACATTTCAGTGCGAGTGTTGCCTGTAGTACTATTTCATATAATGTATTATGTATAAATAAGTACTTAAATTTACTCGAATATTACTGTGTAATTTTACCTATTAGTATTTTCATAAAGCTTAATTTTGGGTTGATAGAAAAAAAACAATGATATTTTTGTATATGGATATGTACATACACATAATGTACATATATGTAAATGGATTTGGTTTAAATTTTTAACATTCATTTTACATGAATTATCTCTCTGCTGCTCTAGACGTTCTGCTATATCTCACCCCCCTCGATATCTTTAGCAAACAGGTGGCTGCAAATACAGCCATACGCCTACAAGCTTCCTCACAATGGTACAACAATAATATTGGCCATTCCATCATTCTGAATTCATTCAGGTCACTACCTAGTCACATTGACTACAGACTACACCATCCCAAAACCACAATTCGGTTTAAACTTTCAAGTCACCATTCCTTCTAGAACCCTCTGGGAGGATATGGCTTTCTTGGATGATGAATCGGTTCATATCTACACGGATGGATAGAAAACTGTTGAAGGGGTGGGTGGCGGTGTGTACTCAGAAAGACTAAAATTAAGTCTCTCATTCCGTCTTCCTAATCATTGTAGCGTGTTCCAAGCGGAACTTATGGCGATTAAAGAAGCCTTATCTTGGCTGAAGGAAAACGTGATATCAACTACAGATATCCGCATCTTCTCGGATAGTCAAGCAGCAATCAAATCCCTGGAATCGGTCTTGACTAACTCTATAACAGCCCTAAATTGCCGTTCGTCTCTGTTGGAGATGGCACAGCAGTTTAATATTCACCTGTGCTGGGTGCCGGGGCATAGGGACATCCCAGGTAATTGTAAAGCCGATGAACTCACTAAAAATGGTACAACTTTACCTCTTCTACCTAGTAAGGCAGAAATAGGTATACCCATCGCTACATGTAAACTTTTGCTGAAGCAAGATGCCTTAGAGAGAACAAATCTTAGGTGTAACAACATCACCACTTGTTTGGCAACAAAACAAATTTGGCCAGTAATGGATTTAAAGCGATCTAAGTGTTTGATATCTCTAAGCAGATTGCACATCAGCTCCATGATTGGTGTTATAACCGGACACTGTCTCATAGGCAAGCACGCAACGCGTCTTGGCGTATTCGCTAACGATTTCTGCAGAAGCTGTATGGATGAGGAAGAGATAGAATCGATCCCTCACCTTCTATGCACGTGCCCTGCTCTATCTCATAGACGAAGACTTCACCTTGGTGAGTTCTACTTCAATGATCCTAGTGATCTGATAAACTTAGACATTGGCAGTCTATTACGCTTCATAAGAAGCTCCAAATGGTTCACCGAGTAAGGAAAAGGGTTTCCTAGATTCATGTGGTATCACAATGGACCAACTCATGGTCTAAGTGTGTCAGTCTCCACGACTGGCAGCCACTTCAACCTAACCTAACCTACATGAATTATTTAATAAACATTTTAATAAGTTACTCAGATTAATTTTTCTTTTTAAAAATTACCATTTTTTTCTTCAAACGTCTTGTCAAAAATATAACAAGGCACACTTCGAAATTAACGTTGTTCACGAACAGAATGAATGTACATACACACACCCTAATATAAATACTATCCAATTTAAATATTAATTCGTAAATTCATACAATTCAATGTATACCAAATACAATCCAAATGCACATACTGAATCTATTCGCGTCAGTAAATACATTTTTGACCTATACCTCAAAATTATTGCATTCTTTTTATCATAAACACTACGCGAATACATTCAGTGTGCAAAAGCATAATAAACGACAAGAATTCCGGATACCCGAAACATGATGCCCAGCCAAAAGAAAATTCACCTTGAACTGCTACTACAGGTTAATAAACTAAAGGCGCAGTAGAGTGGCAATGGCAAAGTGTTTCGCGTATCCGAATTTCGACCCTTTAAAAAATACATTATGTTCAAGGTTTGTCGATAGAGCAAAATTTGCATTATTTTATTTTTCATTTTATTAGTAAGATATTTATTGTTTAGGTTAGCAATTATTGAATATAAATATTCCCGATTTTGGGACAATAAAGTCATTCAATTTTCAATCGCCAGATAAGAATTTTGTTTCATTTCAATTCATATTAGCTATCCCTCCACCCGAGGTAAGGTGGCTAATATTCAAATACTATAATTGTGAATTGGTACATGAACCGATTTCACACTCCACAAAAGTCACGGTGTTGTACCCTGGCTATCGATTCGTTGAGGCAAAAGAGCCTCATCGTTAAACATTGGTGACCCCGACGTGATATTGCTTCCCCCCACCAGAGGTAAGCAAATTAAACGACAGTAATAAGAGCGTGTGTCAGGGCTAAACACTGACAATAAGCCATTTACTACAAAATTTAAAAATACGAAGAGCGTCACCAGGGCCATAACACTGGGTGCCAGCTACTTGCCAAGTTCCTGAATCAAGAGCGTCACCAGGGCCATAACACTGGTTGCCAGCTATTTCAAGCAAGTTCCTGAATTATCATCAGGTTGCTAACCTACAACAAGTTCCTGATCAGCAAGCAAGTTCCTTCGTCAGAAGCAGATAACAAGCAGCATCAGGTTCAAGATAACAAAACAAGTTCTTGTATCAAGTTCCTGACTAATTTAAAATGGATGAAGCTGATATTACAATCGTCGTGGCACGACAAAAAATCATAGCCGATGGATTGGCAAAACTAAAAGTAAATATCGGCAAGGATAGTGCTTCAAGAAAAACGGCACAATACAAGGAAGACCGTATTCAGCGCGTCGAACAGTATTGGAATCGATTTCAAGAAAATCACAAGCAAATTGAGGGTTTGCTTAAACATGACACACCCTATGTTGCTGGAAAGACATATCAGAAGGTACAAGTTCTGTACAATGATCTGATGGCAACCCTTTGAGGTATTAATCCCGTGGATGTCGAAGAAGGCGATACAGAAAAAGAAGGCGAAGCAGACAAATCTGCAAACAAAGATGACCAGGAATTAGCCAAGACTAGGCCAATTCCAACCTCTAGAAATTCCTTACTTCAAATAGACACATCAGTCCCCATCATCAGGCGGCAATATGCTGCAATAGCAGGGCAGCAGAGAGCATTAGAAGGAGCATCAACTCAAATGGCAAATCGTTCTTCGGAATTCTATAAAATAAAAATAAAGAACATTGAACGGTATTGGGAGGAAGTTCTGCACATCCACAATTTAGTGCATGAACAATATGAAAATCCCTCCCTGGAAGGATACAACGTTCAAGATTTCATTAAAATTGAAGAACAAACTGAAGAGAACTTAATTGAGCTAAACGAACAAGCAAATCAAGGTCAACAAGGACCCACAGGTCACAGCTCCAATTCTTCAAGCAATTTAAAATTACCTAAAATTTCGTTGCAGAGATTTGATGGTGATTATTTAAAATGGCGGCAATTTCATGACTTGTTCGTCCAGATGGTACACAATCAACCAATGGCTAAATGTCAAAAATTATGGTACCTTAAAACTAATTTATCGGGAGAGGCTGAAAGGCTTATCCGACACTTCACAACGTCAGATAATAATTATGATGCTGCATGGAAGACAATAGTTGATCGATACGACAACACCAGATTGTTGGTATCGGCGTTGATCAATAAATTAATGAATCAACCAAACGGGTCGTCCGACAGAGGAACATCAAGTTCGGTAAAGGCTATCCATGACACTACACAAGAATGTCTGATGGGATTAACAAATATTGGAATTAGCATTGATAATTGGGATCCACTCATAACCCACATTGTGCTGAAGAAACTCGACAGAGACACTCATACCTTGTATGAACAGTCACTTGAAAATCCCAGAATCGTCCAAAAAATAAATGATCTACTTGAATTCCTGGAAAGGCGTTTTCAATCTCTTGAAGCTTTGGGTAGTAAAGGAAAGTTCCCAGAGGAACAAAGACGAGTACACTTGATGAAGAAGGTAGCAGCAGCATCAGCTCCAACTACTTCATCATGTATAAGTTGTAATGGCACACATCCACTTTATGCTTGCCATGAGTTCCTACGTATGACACCTGGACATCGACTGAACATGCTCAAGAAACATCAAAAATGCGTTAACTGCTTTATGACAGGTCATCAGGCTTCAAAATGCAAAAGAAGAGGATGTACTAAATGTTTCAAAAAACATAACACTTTAGTACATCTTGACACGGTGAAACCAATCGACCACAACAAAACATCAGTAAGCAAGCTTCAGCAAACTCCAGATCAGGGGCGTGACCAGACACTAACAGTGAGCGCAGCAAGCCAGCAGAATCCAGAACAAGGCCGTGACCAGACACTCGCACTAAGTGCAGTTAGCCAACACTCTAAAACATATATCTTGTTGGGGATGGCTAGGATCAGTTTAGAATCGAAAAATGGAGAATTTATAGAATGCAGAGCACTCTTGGACTCAAAATCCCAAGTAAACTTTATAACAGAGAAGTTAGTTGGAAGGCTGGGGCTCTCAGCAAAACACGACACGATGCAGATCCAGGGTATAGGCCATGCCACTCAAAACTCATATAAAAGAGTCAACATCCATTTACAATCCAGAATAAATGGGTTCTCTACAAGAATAGAGGCAATGGTTCTTCCAAAGATTCTTTCTCAACAACCGACACAGTTTATCAATATTAAACAATGGAACGTCCCAAAGAACATCCAGCTGGCTGATCCAAAATTCAACTGTCCCGGCAACATCGACCTGCTCATAGGCGCGGAGTTATATCATGAACTCCTCTCTGTTGGGCAAATCAAATCCAATGAAGAAATGCCAACATTACAAAATACATTTTTCGGTTGGATTGCCACAGGAAGAGTTGGCCATCATCCCAGATCAGCACTGACTTGCGGTATGTGCATAGAAGATGAGAACCTAAATGCACTCATCGAAAAATTCTGGTCAATTGAAGACCCGGAGGATACGCGTAGATCAATAACAAGTGCAGAAAAATGGTGTGAAACACATTTTACACAAACCACACACCGAGATGAAAATTGCCGTTTTATCGTAAGACTGCCATTCCAAGACGATCCATCATCCTTAGGAGAGTCAAAAAACATAGCTTTACGACGACTGTACTCATTAGAGAGACGTTTAGCTAATAATTCAGAACTGAAAAAACAGTATCATCAATTCATGGACGAATATATATCACTAGGGCACATGCAAGAGGTTGCTGTCCCGCCAAGCGAATCGCCACACTACTTTCTACCTCATCATTGTGTGCAGAAACCAGACAGTAGCACCACTAAATTGAGAGTAGTCTTTGACGCCTCCTCAAAAACATCGTCCAATATATCACTCAACGATATATTACACACTGGTCCAAAAATTCAAGATGACTTATTAACAATTTTGCTGAGGTTCCGCTTACCACGCTTCGTGTTTACTGCTGACATTCAAAAAATGTACAGACAAGTGCTAGTACATGAAGAAGACAGAAAATACCAGCTTATTCTATGGAGAAGATCCACATCAGAACCTATCAAGTGCTATCAGCTCAATACATTAACATATGGTACATCAGCCGCTCCATACCTGGCAATTAAATCCCTTCAACATCTATCTCAATCATCAATAATGTCACATCCAATCGGCAGCAAGGTCCTTCAGCACGATTTCTATGTAGACGATGTCATGACCGGATCAAACAGCCTCTCAACAACATTAGAAATGCAAGAACAACTTATTGATATACTTCAGACGGCATGATTTAAGTTGCGAAAATGGTGTGCCAATCATCCACGTTTACTTCAAGCGTTTCTACCAGAAGATAAGGAGATGGAACTTGACTTCAGCCTAGACTCAGAAGACAACATTAAAACACTCGGTTTAACATGGCTGCCAAAGGTGGATGACTTCTGTATCAAATCACATGGGATTACCGAGACCAAAATAACAAAAAGAATTGTCTCTTCAGAAATAGCCCGCTTATTCGACCCTCTTGGATTTTTGGCCCCAGTAGTAATAACCGCAAAAATCTTCTTACAACAATTATGGCAATTGAAAATAGATTGGGATGCAGCATTACCTCAGGATCTACACTCCAAATGGATGAAATTTCGTGATGACTTCAAATTGATAAACCAAATCCGAATACCAAGGCACATATTTTCACAAAAAATACCAGACAAAATACAACTTCATATCTTTGCCGATGCTTCAGAAAGTGCTTATGGAGCTTGCATTTACGTACGATCCATAGTCAACCCTGGTACAATCATAGTGCGGTTATTATGTGCAAAATCTCGTGTAGCTTCAATTGAAAAGAAGACAGTAAAGAAACCAACAATACCACGGCTCGAATTATGCGCAGCCAAGTTAGCGGCTGACCTTGCTAAAAGGGTCAAGAAGGACATAGAATATGAGTAGGTCGCTACATATTTCTGGACCAATTCTGAAATAGTTTTGGCGTGGATTAATTCGACCTCAAAAACACTACCGATCTTCATTGCCAATAGGGTATCGTCTATCCAAGCTAGTACCATATCACAACAATGGCGTCATGTGAGATCTAAAGAAAATCCAGCAGATTTATCAACACGCGGTATATCTCCTGAAAAATTGAAGGAATCTTATCTATGGTTCTATGGGCCAATTTTTCTTCATGGCCAAGAATCAGCTTGGCCACAACCTTATGCCAAACCAGTAACTTCAGCTATCATGAATGACAATAGGGATTCAATACACTTCATTTACAAAATTCAGCATGGAAATTCGTTTAAGAGGTTGCAACGAGTTACTGCATTTGTACTAAGATACATCCAGTATCTTAAAATTGAGGTTGAGAGGTAGAAGCAAGAAAAACTTCATTCAAATCTATCAAATCAGAACGAGAAAAAACGTCTTGAGAAGGTTCTTTCCACGGAAGAAGTTAACAAGAAAATCCAAGAGGTGGTTCTATCAAGTCATGAGCTAACTCACGCACTCAATACCATAGTCCAAGTGATGCAAAGAGACGAATTCAGTGCGGATATTTTACAACTTAACAAATATCATGAATGCAGCAAAACAAGTGCTATACTCTGCCTTTCTCCATTTATAGATGAAAACAAAATCATACGCGTTGGAGGAAGACTGGAATCATCAACATTGCCATGTGAAGCAAAGCATCCTATTCTATTGCCTTATGAACACCCGTTTGTAAAGATGATAATGAAGGACATCCATGAAGACCACAAACATGTTGGCCCACAAGCACTTCTGGCCATAACCAGACAACGCTTCTGGCCATAACCAGACAACGCTTCTGGCCAATTAAGGGTAAAATTATTGCACGAGCTGTAGTAAAAGTATGCATACGATGTACCAGAGCAAAGCCTGAGCTACTTTCTCCAAAAATGGGAAGTCTGCCAACAACCAGAGTAGAACCCGCTCGTCCATTTGTGAATTCAGGGGGGGATTTTTGCGGACCAATTTGGATCCATTATCGAGGCAGAGGAAGTCGACCACAGAAGGGATACATCGCAGTGTTTTGCTATTTTGCTACAAAGGCAGTCCATCTAGAGGTTGTAAGCGCTTTGACAACAGAAGCATTCATAGGTGCATTAAAACGCTTTACAGGAAGGAGAGGTCACGTCAGAAACCTTTATTGTGACAATGCAACAAACTTCGTCGGAGCTAGAAACCAACTCCAGGAGCTGAGCCAGTCATTATATTCCTCTGAAGGAAGTAACTCCATAATATCATCCTGCACAACAAAAGGTATTGATTTCCATTTCATACCGCCTCGATCTCCACACTTCGGTGGCCTATGGGAAGCTGCTGTAAAGTCAGCGAAACATCTTCTTTTCCGAAGTACAACAACTGCATCATTGACATATGAAAAATTCGAAACATTTATAATCGAAATTGAGGCAATTCTGAATTCTCGGCCTCTGACACCTCTATCATCCGATCCAAATGATCTGACAGCCCTAACACCAGGTCATTTCCTAATTGATGAACCATTAACAGCATCAATTGATTCTAATGTTGAGACAAGAAGAATGAGCCTGCCTACACGATGGAAATTGGTCACGTACATCAAGAACGAATTTTGGAAAAGATGGTCGAGGGAGTATTTGAATGAATTACAACAAAGAAGTAAATGGAAGCAAGACAAACAAAATCTTCAACCTGGAGCTATAGTTTTAATTAAAGAAGACAACATCCCACCACTAAAATGGCCACTGGGTAGAGTCGTCAAAACTTATCCGGGAGAAGACGGTGTAGCTCGCGTAGCAGACGTGAAAACAGCAACTAGCATTTACGACGAGCAATTCACTAACTTGCTCCTCTTCCAATCGATGATGATGATGACAAACCAAAACAAGAATGTCCATATAAACAAAAGCCCGAGGATTTATCACGCAAGCCCAATGGTTCATCTAAACGAAAGGCAGAAGATTATACTTCAATGGTAACGAAGGCTAGCACCAGCAACAGCGAACATGATCAACCACAAAGAAAACATCGAAGGTCCTTCAGTTCGGCAGTAGCAACAGTGCTGCTAGTATGTCCACCCTGTGGAAATCAATCAATTTCCTGCTCAACTTGGACTTCACTTTGAATCTCTTGGAATAGTTAATCTGGCATCAAACGATTGGAACCTGGTAGTATATTATGATCTAGAACCATATTGGGCTGAAAACGCAGAATTTACCAACGGAATACTATCTTTGCGGCAGCTTTGCAAATTGATATCGCACAACAGTTCCTGCATATCAATAATCAACCAATTTGTCCAGCTACAAGAAGAGTTAAAAAGAGGCAATGAGCTATTCACTAATAACAATCACAAACCAAGAGAAAAACGGAAAAACTTAGCTAATTCTTTATTTGGAGTCTTAGATGCTGATTATGCCCAGGAGTTATCAAAAACCATCATTTAAATTTGAAACAGAGAAGATCGAAGAACTAAGCCGGCGAATTAAAAATCAAATACTCACTGAATCATCCCACAAACTTAGTAATCATGACATTCATCAGTACTCTGTAGGATACTTAGCTCTTATTTTATTGGTATCATTCATCATAATCTGGTGTTGGAGAACAAGAGCTAGTATAGATCGCATGGACCTAAGAAGAACTCCAAGACAGAGCCCTATCCCAAGAATACGGACAAAACTAAGTCTACCTGCAGAACAAGCTTAAAATTTCAACTATGTAAATTATATAAATAAAATTAAAATAAATAAACTAAATTGTTTGTAATAAATTTGCCTACCTGAAAAATAAGCTCAATTTTAACCATGTAAATTTACAATTAATGAATTTGTTTCCTTTGATAAAATATCATTAGTTTTGTGTAATAAATTTGAAAATATTGAACTTAAGTAACTACATCAAATAATAACATTTATTCATTTTGAAAAATAAAAAAAAAAGAAAAAGATGAAAATTAAATTTTTGTAATCAAAAAAAAAAAAAAACTTGTTGAATGCATATCATTCAACGAGGGGGAGTATGTTCACGAACAGAATGAATGTACATACACACACCCTAATATAAATACTATCCAATTTAAATATTCATTCGTAAATTCATACAATTCAATGTATACCAAATACAATCCAAATGCACATACTGAATCTATTCGCGTCAGTAAATACATTTTTGACCTACCTCAAAATTATTGCATTCTTTTTATCATAAACACTACGCGAATACATTCAGTGTGCAAAAGCATAATAAACGACATAGTCCAGTCGCTATGTACAAAAATTTTGCCTGAAATGGAAAAAATTTTATCGTGCATTTTTCTTTCACAATTCGTAAAAGGGGGTTAATAGCAGCCTAGGTGTAGTTTCTCGGGAAAATTGTCCTGGAGCTTCAGCCGCCATCTTGGATTTAGCAAAATATAGCTTTTTCCTGAATAACTCCTACATTTTTCACTTTTGATAGAAGAAATAAAGCATAGCTGAAAGTAAATTTGATTGTGTTGAAATTTAACATATGCGTACGCAAGTTGGGGGTAAGAGGGGCACTTACCACCCCCTGTCTGGCTCTGGAATGCCCTTCCAGTACATTTTAAGGGGAGAGTACGATTACAAAGGCACCAAGAAACGGTAACGATTTTTTGTAGAACAGTTTAATACAAGCATTTTTTACTATCTCACCCCGTTTGGGCGGGAGGGGCGAGTTCATAAAAAAGTACTACAAACGGAAAAAAAATATTAATAAATAATGGTTATATACTTACAACTTAGTATTATACTTTTTTTTAAAGCCAATACTCTTTTCTATTAGCTAGTTTTTAAATCAAGTGAAATCTATGCATAGTTTTTGGAAAAACGAATTTTAAATCCAAGATTTGCGAAAAAAAACAGATTAGATTTTTTTAGATTAGATTTGATTTATTAATTCACAAAAAATAGTATTTACAAAATAGTATTTACAAAAACAGTTTATTTTAAACATAAATCTTTTTGGCATCGCCAGAAGGGCCGTCAGCCAGATGATAGCCTTTATTAATACATTTTCGGGTTTGTAAATTAATGGTGCTCAGGTAGAAATTTAAATTAAAAGTCTTCTCTTATTATTTGCTTTCTATATGTAAGTGCTATTTTTATATATTGCGATAGTTTTTTCCAATCCATCCCGTTTAGTAATTCTATGAGGTCCGTTTGTTCCAAATAATTCTGTTGCCATATTAGACGCCGTATCTCGGCTAGAATTGGGCACCTTGCGATGAAATGTAGTATGTTTTCCGTTTCGTTGGTGTTGCATAAAGAGCAGTTAAGTGGTAAGTCGTTGCGATGTGGTATGTAATGTAAAGGCAATAGTTCTCCTCTTGCACGGAATATGAATGATATCGTTTCTTTATTAAGGCTGTCGTTGAAGTAGTTCAATTCTCCTAAATTGTGCTGGAGTTCAGGATAGAATACTCTATGTTGTGAATTTTTGGCTCGCGCTATATTTTCCTCTCTTGTTTTGGAATGGAGATTTTCAAGTAGGATGTTAAGAAATGGCCTCCAGTCTGCCAGATTATCCAAACTAAGATTGAAAGAGAGTTCACAGTAGTTTGCTAAGTTCTTGCATTCCTCAAACCATGAGCTTTGCGATCTAATTATGGAGACTGCAATCTTTCTTGCGACTTTATTTTCATGACTATACATGAGTTTTAAAATGTAATTGAAGTGAAGTTTTAGAGATGAAAGATACAGTGGCGATAATCCAGTTTCGATGAGTAGCATGTAGTTTGGTGTTGTGTCTGGTAGTCGAAATTGTCGCTTTAGAAAGAACCTCAAGAGTTTTTCCGTGGTTTCAGATTGATTCCAGCCCCATGATTCCGCAGCATAAAGCATTATTGACTCGGACGTTGCCAGAAAGACTTTATATTTTGCGCTAAATGATAGGTCTTTGTTTCCATAAACATTTTTCCACACCGTCCCAATCGCATTTTTGGAAGAGGAAAGTTTTTTGACTAAGTTCTTTTCCAGGTTCAAGTTGCTTGTCACAGTGAAACCCAAGTATTGGTATTCCTTTACAGTTTCAATAGGCTCTGCTCCATAATACCATTTTTCTTTAGCAGCAAGTCGTCCTGTACCTCTCCAAAATACCATTGTTTTTGATTTGTTGAGATTAACAATTAGGTTCCACTTCAAACAGTAATCTCGTAATTTGTTTATCATTAGCTGAAGGGACTCTGGTGATTCAGCTAAGAGGACTAGATCGTCTGCGTACATCAGTATTTTTATCAGAAACCCATCGATTGTTATACCACACGGCAATTCTTTTATTAAGTCTTCAATATAAAGGCAAAAGGAAAAAAAACATAAAAAACAATTTTTCAAATTTTTGAAATTATATATTACTTTTTCTTTAAATTCGTGTCTCTAATTAAGTCTTAATCAAAAACTGAAGACTGATAGTTTTATGTCTTCTAGTTTTTGAGAAAATTTCCAAACCTACTTTTTATTAGATTTGTATTTTAGTTCTTACTACTAGAAATAATTACAAAACAGTATTTGCGGTGATCTAACTTTGAGGTGTTACTGTCGAGAGCTTTAAATCAAAAAGAAATAGTAAATAAATGCTTGTATTAAACTGTTCTAAGAAACCGTTATTATTTCTTGGCGCCTAAGTTATCGTACTCTTGCCAATTTTCATATTTTAATTTGGGAGCTTTGAGAAATACAAGTAGGTATTTTGTATCCCTTTCTATCGGAGCCTATTGTTTGCCTTCGTCTGACTTTCGTCCTGATGGAATTAACCTTCCATATTCTATTTTTGAGGATGCAGTCGACTTATAGACAATACAGAAGAAGAAACATTTGATATCTTAGATGATAATGAAGTCGAAGATGTCAATTTTATGTTGCCTTCACAGAAAAAAAATTAAAATATGAATAAAATTATTTATAAGAAGTTATATGTGTGGACTAGGCCTACAGGGGAAACCACGTCACAAAAAAAAAACGCCCCTATTACTGTACCTCTATGGTGGTACGGAAAAGAGGTATATGGAAAAAAGGGATTGATATCCACTTCAATGTTTCAACACAAACAAATTTAATACCAGGTTAACATTTTGAATATGGAAAGAACGTACATCGGGACCTATGCCCCTGGCCCCCCCCCCCCCGATAGATAAACAAAAGAGAATTCTTGTTTTTTTCAAAATTCCTCAATAAAACAATAAAAATCTCCTGCTAGAGTAGTATAGTCTAAAGCCAGCCAGTGGGTGATAAGTGACCCTTTTGCCCCCAATTTGCGGTCGCCTATGCATTACTTTTTTACACTTCAGATTCTATACAGTAAAATTAAACTAACTTTCAGTTTTAACTCAACCTTTTTTGTCAAAACTGAAAAATTTAGGAGTTATTCAGTAAAACGTTATTTTTCCTGAAATCCAAGATGGCGGCTTAAGCTCCAGGGCAATTTTCCCGAAAAACTACATATAGGCTCCTAATGACCCCCTCTAACGAATTGTGAAAGAAAAATGTACGATAAAATTTTTTTTATTTCAAATGTTTATCCCGACTGGGCTAACAAGAATTCCGGATACCCGAAACATGATGCCCAGCCAAAAGAAAATTCACCTTGAACTGCTACTGCAGGTTAATAAACTAAAGGCGCAGTAGAGTAGCAATGGCAAAGTGTTTCGCGTATCCGAATTACGACCCTTTAAGAAAAAAATTATGTTCAAGGTTTGTCGATAGAGCAAAATTTGCATTATTTTATTTTTCATTTTATTAGTAAGATATTTATTGTTTAGGTTAGCAATTATTGAATATAAATATTCCCGATTTTGGTACAATAAAGTCATTCAATTTTCAATCGCCAGATAAGAATTTTGTTTCATTTCAATTCATATTAGCTATCCCCCCACCCGAGGTAAGGTGGCTAATATTCAAATACTATAATAATTGTGAATTGGTACATGAACCGATTTCACACTCCACAAAAGTCACGGTGTTGTACCCTGGCTATCGATTCGTTGAGGCAAAAGAGCCTCATCGTTAAACAAACGTCAACTGCGTCGTTTCTTTGCATTTTCAATCCGTTTGCGTTTCAAAAGTCTTCCAAGGGTTTTAATGTTTCCAGTTATGTTTGCGGAGTGTTTTTATCTCAAATTTCATTTAGGAGTGCTCTTTGAACACAATGTAAACATACGTTAAGTAACTCTTTGGATTACTTGTCACAGTGATACATAAATGTTTTCGAAAATTGTTTGTCACTTCAGGAAGGTGGTCGTTTAATGTATCATTGGAATTAAAAAGGAGTGAAATGTCTCAAAAAACGTATGAATACAACAGTATCGATTACTGATCCCTAAAATAAACCTTAAACAATTTTCTAGTCCAAACCAAAGTTAAACTGATTCTCAAAACGAGATCGACTTAAAATATTCTCTTTCGATCATTTTAATTTTTTGATATTGGGCGCGTTCAATGTTTGAATGGATAGCCTATCTAGGATAGCTTTGTATCCATGTATGTGTTTGAACGCAAGTCAGCTGTTGTTGACATTTCTCATAGGATAGATTTGTATCCTAAAATTTTTAGGATAGCTTGGGATCTTTTTTCTGCCAACAGCTGTTTCTTCATCAGCTGTGTTTTAACAATGGATTACAACAACACAAACCTATCCAGATCGCTTAAGTTCGGTGTTTGAACGTGGCCATTGTAGCATTTAGACTGAAAATACCTATTGACAAAATATGCGAAATTATATATCACAGTGAAAAATATCGACAGAAAATAATTTGTTTCCGTTGAAATTTCGTTCTAATATGTACAAATGTCAAAAAATTGTGAAGTATATTCAAAATATGCATGTTCTTGTATAATGCTTATAAACTTTATACATAAAACAAAATTGAAATCGTCCAAACTCTTCAAATAAATAACGTACTATGGTACTAAAAAGTTACTGTTAAAAAAGAATACGGCAATACTTATCTCCTCTCTTAAAAAAAAAAAAAAAAAAAAAACAAATTGAAATTCATCTGTCATTTTGCCGAGCTAAAGGAAAGATTTTAAATCGTAAAACAAGTGAAAAAGATTATTAAACTAAATAAAAAGTGTAAAAATATAAGTTTAGTGAACAATTGAAATACTTTATTGAATAAAATACAAAATAACATGCGGTGCCACGCTAAATCCTGTAAAAACGCCTAAAACAAAAAGTGTACAAACATTTCACAAGTGTTATCTAATATTTTTCTTTATAAAGTAATGTGAAGTGATGGTTTAGTTTATCAAATTATCGTAGAATACTTAAAAATCCATATTTCATGATATTTTGCTTTTAAAATAGCATATTAAGTTGTAAATAAAAATATATTCCAACCCAGCGATTTTGCTGAGATTCATCTCTCAAATGAGAAATTCTCGTCCCGCCGGGACGGATTAAATTTTCTTGGTGATGGCAAGGCGCTTAAAACCGTTTAGCGCCTGTAGTACAGAGATAATTTCAACGTATTGAATAAAATATTCTTAAACGTCTTTCTGCCGTTGGCTCTATTTATCATGTCAGTTTTTTATCTTCCTCCAGAAGTTTTATGTCAGTTTAAAAATATTCTCCGATAATGTATTTAAAACATCACTCAACATAACTTTATGTAGAATATTACAAAACTTACTGTGAAATGAAAAAATTGTTCACTCCGTATTATATGTATCGTCGGCTTAGAGTGTAAACCTGCTAAATCCAATTTTTGTCAAATTTGAGATAAGTATGCAGTTTGAAAGATCGAACGAAGACGCATCGTCTGACATAATTATTTTTGTTAAATTCGGCTTCTTAGCTGGCCAAAACGCTTGATGAGTAAAACAGCTAAGTCCATAACATCCAAATTCACCTGCTAACTCCAAAACAATTAAAGATACCATATAAAATTCGAATAACAGGACAGAGAGGGGGAACCTGATTTTTAAGAAATAATACAGTTTATTATCATGATAGGTATTCTATAAAATAATTAAAAAAAGTACAAAAATAGTACCTCCGTTAGTACCCACATACTTTGTTTCGAAATGTACATTAACATTGTGTTTATTAAATCTCAAGGTAGACACTACCAATGAACCTTTGTGTTAGCGAAAACACTACCTTTTGAAATGAACCCCTATATATAGCATTCGTAAACTAAATTTACAAAATCGCAAATAGGTTTAACTCAAACTCAAATAAGTTTCACCCAAGCGCAAATAGATTTAACCCAAAACCCAAACGCAAATAGAACTAACCCAATCGCAAATCGATTTAAACAAAACTATACGCAAATAATTTAAACTATTAACAAATCATTTTAAGCAAGACGCAAATTGGTTTAACCCAGACTCAACTTATTTTTCCAGCTGTGTGGTGAAGAAATGGAAGGCTTAACAGTATTGTAAATTCCACTAGTTCTGCGCGTTTTTCCAAGAACTTTCCGAACAAATAAAAGGCCAATCCCCTAATAATAGCTTTTTAACAATTATGGATAATTTCAAAATCCATTAGACCCAAAAAGTACAACTGGATCAATAATTCAAGGTTAGATTAATTCAATTTACTTTTTGGTTAAAATTATTTGTAAATTGTTTAAATTATTTGCGTATAGTTTAACTATATTTGCGTTTTGCTTAAATCGAATGGGGTTAGTTCTAAAGGGTCCGCCAAATAACTTTTTTTTTGTTTGTAAATGCTATAAAAAAAACTACTGAATATTTTCTCAAATTTCTTTTTTATTTGAAAGTACAATCTTTCCGGTTAATAATGAAAAATAATTTCATTCAAATGGCTGCTTCGCTAAGTCAGCCTGCGATCGACTTAGAGAAGATGCCGATTTTGCCAAAAAAATCATCTTTTCAGATGAAGCTCATTTTGATCTTGGCGGGTATGTAAACAAGCAAAATTTTCGCATTTGGGGCACAAAAAACCCGCACGCATACATTGAAAAGCCGATACACCCAAAACGAGTCACTGTTTGGTGCGGATTTTGGTCCAGAGGCATAATTGGGCCATTTTTCTTCGAGTGGCCGTTACAGTCAATGGCGATCGTTATCGTACAATGTTGAACGAATTTTTGTTCACAAAAATTGAAGAGGAGGATATTGACAACATTTGGTTTCAACAGGACGGCGCTACGTTCCACACAGCCGAAGCTACACTCCATGTAGTAGTAGCATTTAAAAAAAAAAGGTTATTTGGCGGACCCTTTATTTGCGTTTGGGTTAAATCTATTTGCACTTGGGTGAAACTTATTTGTGTGTAGGTTAAACCAGTGGCGTAGCTAGGATATTTGCCGCCTAGGGCAAAACAATAATTTGCAGCCCCTTCGGTCTAACCATAATCAAACAAAATTTTGTCAAACTATTTTTTAAGCTATTTAGTTAAGTTATGGGTACCTTCATACTTAAAGTAGCAGACAAAATTTTGACTAACATTAAGCCGTTCCTATGAACTAATAGTTCTTTCGTTTTATTTTTTTATGTTTTGAAAAAAACAACGGTAGGTTTATTTTTTTTTTATTCATTTATCAATTTTGTTAAAAATAATTATATTTTTTCTTGAAAAAAAACGAAACAACAAATCTTCTGCAAAAATATTCAGGTTACAGCATTTTTTTTTTTACTTTTTTTTACATGTCTACCGCGAAAAAATTTCTGATTTCTGAGAAGTGTCAACCCCTCTGAGCTCTGAACTGAAATTTACATATACAAAATATAAGCTACAAAAGATTACTTACAGTAAAAATTTTATTTTCTAATATAGATTTAGTTAAATTTCCAATTAAAAAATTTGTTTACCTAATTGGCTTACAACTTTCAACGCACAACGAAGTTAATTTTGCCGTCCCTAACTCCTGGTGCCCGGGGCAGCTGCCCCCTTCGCCCCCCCCCCTAGCTACGCCACTGGGTTAAACCTATTTGCGATTTGGTTAATTTAATTTTCGAATGCTATATATTTTATTTTAACATTATTTATACTCAATAAAGCTATCGATTAGCAAAAATCCTACTCTATTTTTGATTGTTCTGGAAAAACGGCTAAGTCCATTATTTTTTTACATTACCAAAAAAAAGAAAACCGGCTAACTTACAAAGATGCAAATAAGTACAAAACTAAGATCCTGCTTGAGTTGTTTTATGTTTAGAAAGGAAGAGTACCAACTAACACACAATCCATGTTTTGGATTTTATTTTCTAGCAACGATAAAAGTTTTTGCGAAGTTTTTTCTTTCTCCTGTAAAATTTCCATTTATGGAGTTAGTAGGTTTACACTCTAAGCCGACGGTATGTGTTTTTACATTATTTAACGCAGCACCGCATGTAGTGTTATGCTATGTTTCCACCTAAGGTTTATCTCAGTTTAGATTAAATAAATCTTTTTGGTGTTTCCACCGTACAAAAAGATTTAAAAAAGATTAAATCTGACAACACTTTCAAAAATGCAAATGGCGCTTCAACTTTTCTT
Source organism: Dasysyrphus tricinctus (assembly GCA_963921185.1). Taxonomy (NCBI): domain Eukaryota; kingdom Metazoa; phylum Arthropoda; class Insecta; order Diptera; family Syrphidae; genus Dasysyrphus; species Dasysyrphus tricinctus. The sequence goes on along the minus strand of OY992534.1, from coordinate 45,252,750 downwards.
ATAAAGTGCAAAAGAGAGAATGTTTTATTCGTGTCAAACAATGAAGAACTGAATCGAGTCTCGAATGAATATTTCAGCACCATGTTAAAATAGGTTAGTTCGATTTGTAAAACTATTTGTCCTAGGAAGATTTAATAAGATTAATTTCTAATCTCCAAGATTAACGAAATATATTTGTATGGTAAATCTTCAAGATTTAAAGAAGATTTGAGGTAAATCTTATTAAATCTCAGATTAGCGTTAGGTGGAAATGTAGCATTATAAATGTTTATATAGTAAAGTATTGCAAGTATTCACTCTGTATGTTTGAAAATCTTTTTTTACAATTTTAACGATTTAAAATCTCTACACTTTCTTATAGCGCAGCAAAATGACGAAAACATTTCAATGATTTTTTAGTTTTCTTTTTTTGAAATCTTTTCTTTCCTTAGGCGCCCCATCATACGACTGTGTAATATCACGCCGACCCTGAGTCAATGCATGCGTGTTCGTGTATTTCTTCTTCTACGTATTTACTTGTGTTATTGTAGTGTGCGGTTTATTTGCCCAGCGGGAAAAATTAAAAAAATCATTGAGGAAAAACCTGCTTTTTCCTTGAGGAATGGAAGCTGTACCTGCCACTTTTCAGCTTATTCCTTTGATGAATTTAACATGGGCGTGTCATTGGCGGGAAGCACATGCCACTTTCTCGATGAAAATTCACTAACGAATTCACTACTTCAATGGAAGTTGTTTATTCACTGACCCAGGTGATGAAAAACATTGTAATTGCATAATCTGTGAATTCACTACATACGGGTATTTAGCTTATTCATCAGTTCAATAATTTCGATGAAAAATCTAATGAAAATTCAGTTATGAAATCACCAGGTTAGTGGTAGTTTCTTTTTCATCAATTAAATCCTCCCATTTGTATTGTTTACTAAATCCCATCGGTAATGTACCCTTTATTTTAAAATGAAAACAAACCAAAAACTTGTTTCCATTTCAAATCAAAAATTTTTGGCGTTTCGACAAACGCAATTTCTATTGACTTCAGTTCGTCTTACATGGACTTTTTTTACAGAAAGTCACTGTGAACTGTATCCAACAAAATGAGAATTTATAGTTGCCAAAAAATTATAAACTACTTTGTACATTACTATTCATCGTTGGAATCATCGATTACAATTCACCATGAGTTTCACTCACATTTGTTTTTTTTTTTTGTTCTCGCCATGAACACTTTACAAAGCAGATGAGTGGATTCAAACAATGAACTGATGATCTTGTACATTACTTTTCCACAAATTTTTCATCACATACTTTTCCCTTTTAAATTCACCGAAATAAAGGGTCGTTTCATAAACACAAAGCAGTAAGTGGATTCAAAGCTACGAACTGAGAAAACTTTGCATTACTCTTCACCTATTAAATCATTGCATGTCGTTTCTCTTATGATTTGGCAAGTGAATTCATTGATTATTTCAGCAATAAATTTCATTGAGGACGATATTTCCCGCTGGGTGATGGAATTTTATTCAAATTGTAGTAGACTCAAGGGAAGTCTGAGGATTTTGTTAGCAAAAGGGTAAAATTGTTTATTGGTAGCATTCTGTTTAAGCACCCACATTTTATTTTAACCTCTCAGTTAGTTAATAGTCGACATTAGTGTTTGATTATTAGTAAGGTCCATTGTAACGGGTGATTTTTTAGCTGGTTTGGTTTTGGCAACACTGGTTTTGACAGCTGACGTGTGTTTAGTACCTTGTGTCACTGTCAAACAGCTTCAGTTTGGTTTGCAATTTAACCATGCCAAGCCAGCCGACCTACCACAACGCCGAATTTTTGGTGAATGGGCTCTTGGAAGAGGATCCGCTTTTTTATCGAAAAATTGTGTTCAGCGATGAGGCTCATTTTTGGTTGAATGGGTACGTAAATAAGCATAATTGCCGCATTTGGAGTGAAGATCAGCCAGAAGCATTGCAACAGCTACCAATGCATCCCGAAAAAGCCACTGTTTGGTGCGGTTTATGGGCCGGCGGCATTATTGGGCCATATTTCTTCAAAGATGATGCGAATCGCAGCGTTACTGTCAATGGTGAACGCTACCGAGCGATGATAACAAACTTTTTTTTGCCCGAAATGGAAGTTCTTGACTTGCATGATATGTGGTTTCAACAAGACGGTGCCACATGCCACACAGCACGCGAAACAATGGCGCAATTGCGAGGCGAGTTTGGTGAACAGTTAATTTCACGTTTCGGGCCGGTCAATTGGCCGCCTAGATCGTGCGATTTTACACCATAAGACTATTTTTTGTGGGGGTATGTCAAGGCTAATGTCTATAGGGACAAGCCCGCTTCGATTGACGCACTGGAAGCCAACATCCATGCATTCATTCGTGAGATACCGGCCGATATGTGTGAAAGAGTATGCCAAAATTGGACTCAGCGGATGGGCTACCTGAGACGCAGCCGCGGTCAACATTTGCATGAAATTATCTTTAAACATTAAATTGCAAGGTTCAAACTATCGATTCAAATAAATATTTCATTCATTTTTTCGAATTTTTTGTGTTTTTTTTTTTTTTAAAGTTCTAAACCTCTTAAAAAATCACCCGTTATAACATAATTTTAGTAGAGAAAATAAGCAAATAATAAGCATTTTTTGTTTTTTCAAATTGTGAAATTTTTCATCAAATTTTGAATTTAAAATGCTGCAAATCGAATTGAAGGGGGGCTTATTCACATCTTTAGTATGAAAATATTTGTCCCTTTTCAATAATTTTTTTATACAATTGTGTGGACCGAGGAACAATTCAAATAAATTCATGTTGATCAATCTCTCTTGATCATTGAATGCGCCCACAGTAGTCCGAACAGAAGTGCTAACCTTCGCACGAAATTCTGTATGCCCATACGACATTTCGAACTTTCGAAGTTGCATCACATCTGTCATACATTTTGTCTTTGCGCTAAATATCATTTCCGACAATCGTTCTTTTCCAATCCATCTCTCGCCACACATGGTAATCTATCAAAAAAGATCGAAAACTAACTACCACGCCCTAAGTAAGTCGTATGCGATAGTTTTTAACTTAAAAAGTCGATTCTATCAATTATCTGAACAAATAACTCCCCAGGTAAATCAATTTTTTTTAATAAAAGAGATCATTTAATATGACTTATGTGTCATGTGATCATAGGAATTTCTTAAAGAGAATCCGAATCCTCAGTTTGGTTATGAACGTGCTTCGTGGTTGATAACGTTCCCCGATAGCAACCACCTCACCAGCACCAAAACCGAACCAAGTCTATAGTCAAGACCCGATCACTGCAATCAGTATCAAAAATCATCAAACGGACCACCACAAAGCGATCTATAAGTAGACTTTGACCTTGATTTCTGTTGTCAAGAAAGTCTCCGTTGACGATCTTTATTCTGCGAACGCTATTTTCCTCCACATCATCGTTATAGCACATAACCAGGGGCAGATCAGAAAAACAGACTCGTTTTTTTTTTTGTTGATCTAAGATCAAAGTGCAGATTCCCAGAACACACTGTTCTTATATAACTGGTAAGTGATCCTCAATAGATCCATTCTCTAATCTTTTTTTTTGTTCTCAAAACCCATTTACGCAATTGTTTTCTTTTTTTTAATTAGAATGTCTTACGATAATTAACAAGATCAATTTATTCGAAGCTTTCATCATAAGCTTCTTCATTCGTGAAAGCTTAAGCACATCAGCACTTTACCAGACACCACGAATAAAATCAAGGCCGTGCGCAAGCACCGGCCTTATCCTCATCGTGGTTTGGTTTGAATCCTCCTGCGAAGCAAACAAACTCAGTTTTATTAAACTACGTTAGCAATCTATCACCTAGTCTCATCACGCCAAATCATCTTTAATTTTCATCATAGTTAATTTTCATCATCTTTAATCTACTTCATCTAAAACTAATAAAATAAATGTCTCAGTAGCTGCAATCAATGATAATTAATTTATTTAACGTAAAATAATAATCGATCCAGTCACTCATCATATTACTGCTTGTGCATCAATCAGCGATCAATTTTAAGATTTTGTTTTTTCCAAATAGCAACATACACAAATTGGTGTCCAACTTCCATCAAAGCTGCTGTGCACATCATCTTTCTGGAGTTCGGTAAGTTTCCTTTTTCTACATTTGATATACAAAATACGAACATAACCTTATTTGAACGAAGAGTGATAGTCCTAACAAAGATAATGAAAGGATACAATCCTTAAATCTATCTGCATCCTATAATTTAAATGTCATTATCAGAAGATCGTTAAAATATTTTAACATATGGAGTGAGTAAATTGAGTGAAAAGAAATGTTTTTTTTTTTTTTTTTTTATTATCCGATGGAAATCTTCAAAAGATACTCGGTAAGAATCGGTACCAAGTAGTGTGGGTTTCTTACCGCACTAAAACCACCGGTGAATCAGGACCAATCTATGAAAGATCGACAAATGATTTTTATTTCTTAATGTTTAAATCGCATTGGGGGAAGTTTAAAGTTATAACACGTTCCCATAGCTTTTAGACCATCAGCTCATGAGGCTTGGTTCTTCTTAATCTTCGAACATTGTTTCTTACATTTAGAACGGTCTCCATTTCAGAGTTTGTATGACTTTGCAGTCGCTGGTTGTGTGATACAGCGTGTTTTTTAATCACTTCTGTAACCATTTCAATTTGAAGGTCACGATGTAGATCGCTATTTCTTATATACCAAGGGGCATCAATTATTCCACGAAGGACCTTGCTTTGGAATTTTTGGATGGGTTCAGCATTTGTTTTCTTTGTACAGCCCCATAGTTGGATGCCATATGTCCAAATGGGTTTCAATACTTGCTTATATAACATTAGTTTGTTCTGGATAGATAGGTCAGAGTTCTTTCCTAGTAACCAGTACATTTTTCTGTACTTCAAGTTTAGTTCTTCTCTTTTCTTTTTGATATGCTCTTTCCATTTAAGCTTTGCATCCAAAGTCATTCCAAGGTATTTGGCGGTATTGGAGTAAGGTACTGCTGTACTGTTTATATAAATTGGAACATTGTTTATGTTTTTATTTGTAAAGTTTATATACGTCGACTTTTCTTTCGTTTAGTTTGATGTGCCATATCTGCGTCCAATCACTTACTTTATCGACTGCATTTTGCAATTTTTGTGTAGCCTTCGTAACGGATTTATCTGGCACCAATATTGCAGTATCATCAACAAAGGTGGCCATGATAGCGTTGATGTCCACTGGAATATCCCTTGTATATAACAGATGCAGGGTTGATCCTAGGACACTTCCTTGTGGTACACCGGCTTCAATTTTCTTTAGTTCCGAGTAATTTTGGTCGTACCGTACTCTAAAGAGTCGGTTCGTAACGTAGCATTTCAGTATTTCGTAGTACTGCCTGGGAAGGTCCCTATGCAGTTTGTACTCAAGTCCCAAGTGCCAAACCTTGTCAAAGGCTTGAGCAACATCTAAGAATATAGCCGAGCATACTTGTTTTTCTTCAAGTGCCTTTTCCACAACATCCGTAATTCGATGGAATGTTTATTTCTAAATCCAAACTGATGGCTCGGAATTAGTCTTCTTTCTTCTACTATTTTACTAAGCCTTTTCAGTAGCAGTTTTTCAAAAACTTTTGCCATGATTGGTATAAGCGATATTGGTCTGTAAGATGTTACTTCTGTTGGTGGCTTACCTTGTTTAGGTATAACAATGAGATCTGCAATTTTCCAGTGATGTGGCACATATCTTAGCTTAAGGCATGCGTTTATTATAAATTGGAGTTTCTTGAAGGCTATTAAAGGCATTTCTTTCAAAACCTGAGCAGTTATGAGATCGTACCCTGGTAATTTTTTGTTAGACAACTTATGCTGACACAATATGCTTCTTACTTCTTTGAGCGTGACAAAAGGTATTTCGCATTCGTCGTTTCTATCAACAAGCTGTAAGGGATCTGTAGCTGTGTTTGCCGGGAATGGCTTAAAAACATTCGCTTGATGTTCAGCGAAGAGATCAGCCTTTTGTTTCGGATTTCCGATCCATTTACCATTTTGAGATTTATTGGCGGGTTTTTGTGTCTGTGGTCTTTTTAAGCGCTTAGCTGCTTTCCATAAGGAGTATTCTATAGAAGCATTCGCCGTAAGACTATTCAGGAATCTACTCAGTGAATCGTTTTTAAACTCACAGATTCTTTTCTTTAGTTCGTTGTTACGACGGTTAAAAACTGCCTTATCACCTGGAAATCTCGTAACTTGCCATTTTCTTCGAGCTCTTCTTTTTTCCAATATCAGCTCCTTTATTTCGACAGGAAATTTTATTTCTTTTTCTCTTGAGTTCGAAATAGTTGGAGTACTTTCTTCTGCAACCTGTTGCACATCAGCAATAAATTGTTCTACTTCATGGTCAATTTGTTCAATTGCTTGCATAGGGGATCTGAGGTTTATAAGACTTTCAATTTTATCTCTGAATTCGTTCCAGTTTGTTCTCTTATTCACGAGCTTAGGATTACTTTTTTCTATTATGATCTATGATCTGACGATAAGTCGTAGTTTCCTTCGACACTTATATGGTTTCGTTTAACACCTTTAACTACGAAAAAGTCTTTTTTAAACTTTTCTTTTCGCGGACATTGATCATTTTAACTTATTTTAACTTTAAAATAAAAGTTAAAATAAGTTAAAATACGAAAAAGTCTATAAGGTCTGGTATTTTGTTAGTATCAGATGGCCAATATGTTGGCGAACCAGAAGAATAAAATTCGCAGTTGTATTTGCGGCCTGCTTGGTATAGCCGTTTACCTTTTTTGGTTGTGAGCCTAGATCCCCAGTGGGTGTGTTTAGCATTGAAGTCGCCACCAACAAGGAAGTTATGTCCTAACAAAGTAAGGAGTTCTGCAAAGTCTTCTTCAGTTGGAGAGCGCCTCGGAGGGCAGTATATAGCTGCTATCATAAACTTTTTCAGTGCTATTTATAAACCCATTCCAAGCGATGTCTAACTTTAGACACCTGTCCAACTCCAAAATGTTATTTATAAATACTTAGAACCGATTGACTAACTTATCCACTGAAATTGGTTGTCTAAATCTTATTTCAAAGTAGACATGTTTAATGAATAAGGCGGGCAAATAATTCTGGTTTTCTAATTTTCTAGTTTTGAAATGTATGAAAAGCTAGTTGAACGTGCCCCAAAGCGTACTAGAATTCATTAATTCATTCAAAAATGAATAAATCCAGGCATGTCATTGAATAAATGAGGCCACATTTGGGCAATTGTTGGAATGCGTTTATAAATAACAAGTTGCCTAAACTATTTAGGCATTGACTAGCTGGACAACTGCCCAAGCGTGTTCTAAGAAAATCTAATAAATATGACTGTTTGTGTTTTATACCAATACTAATTGTTGTTACTTGCATATTTTTATTAGTTAACTTTGGTTCTTCATAGTGTGTTAAGCACTTTTTTATAAGAATTGCTGATCCACCCCTAGCTTTGTCAGCTGGGTGCGGAGCGTGATAACACGTATAGTTTGGTAACTTATTATCAAGACTTTGTTCTATAGCGAGGTGAGTTTCGGACACCAAACAAATGTCTATATGCTCTATGTCTAAAAAGATGTTTAGTTCTGATACATGTTGTAAAAGACCGTTTGCATTCCATGTTGCGATTTTAAGTGTTCTGTCCATCATTGTTTCTTAAGAGCGACTTCTTCGCTTAGCTGTTTTATGTTTAAATCTTGTTTGTCAATCCTTATAAGGATAAGTTCAAGCATTTCTTTGGTAGATGTTTCTTCGTTTTTCGGCACATTTTTTACAATCTGGGAATAGGATTTATTTTCATCACTTTTGCTTAGTGCAATTGCTTTTGCCGGTTGATTTTTAGTTTTGTTTTCTACCGTTACTGTTTTGCTTTCAACTGTTGATTTTGTGTTTGTTGAGTTTCTAAGCTTGTTCCCAGTTTTGTTTTTTTCTTTTTGTGTCTTGGAATTTTTTGGCGACTGGACATCCTCTGTAACTTGCAGGATGATTGCCTTGACAGTTAACACATTTCGCTTCAGGGCTGCCAGAAATCATGATTTATCATTATTTTCATGTTTTTTGGACCCAAATAATGTTTTAATGATTTCGAGTCCAAAATCATGATATTTTAATTTCGAAAAAAAAATATTTTTTTTATAATCGCTTTGAAAATAACATGTCTAAGCTACACTACAACCTCAAACGACGAACACATTACAAACACAAACATAGTTAAAATGACACTTTGACTCAAATACATAACTACAATTTTGTTTCTGTGATTAAATTTTTTGTATGGTATTAAAGTGGGTCTCTTTTTGGAAAATGTGGCAGTGGAAAAGAACGTTTTACATAGCCTTCATTGTGATTGCTTGAGTTTATTATTTGAAGCTACTAAGCAAATTTTTCTCAGATTTAAGGACGTGGAGATTCTGGCCCCACAGAATATTTTGGAGAATAGCACTGTTAAACATTTTCCAAATTTAGTGAAAGAAGATCAACTTCAGGAAATTGACAATGAGTGGAGAGCACTGAAAAACATAGATTTAAATTTTAGTCTAGATGCTGAAGAATTTTGGAAAGGCGTAAGCAAGTAAATGCAAGCAGATGACACTCCAGCTTTTCCACAACTGTCGCAATTCGTTTATGAAATATTTTTACTGCCACATTCTTCAGCTAATACGGAGCGCTTTTTTTGTGAAGTTAATATGGTAAAAACAAAATTATGAAACAGCCTTGAAATTGATTCACTAAATGGGTTGTTGCATGCTGTACATTTGGTTAAAAACCAGACATGCTATGAATTTAAGGTTCATACAGAACTTCTCAAACAGATATTACAGGAATATATACTCCAAAGAATTCACATAAAAAAATAAGTAAAACGTAAAATTTAAAAAATATTTTATACTATCTATATTTTTGATTTCAATGGTGCTATAGTTTTAGTTAGTTTTAAGTGACTTTTATTTCCATTTTATTTTAACAATGTTTATATATAATAATAATATAATACAATAATAATAATAATATAAGTTTTTTTGGTTTGGCCTATGGCCGTCTACCAGATTGACAATATACCTAATATATATAAGTTGACCATAGATACATTTAGTACAAAATGAAATTTAAGTTTCAGAAATCTCCCTCCATTATGCATTTTCTGTATCAAAGTGCAGCCGTGGTGTATTTGTATAAAACATCCCATCCTTGTTGGCCGTTTAAAATGCTGAATGCTTCATTTATCTCCAAAGTAGGTTTTCCAAAGAACATAGCACGAAACTCCTTTAAAATTGGGCAAATTGCAAGAAAATGAAAGATGTCCTCTCTCGTGTTCAGATTGCAGAGGTTGCATTGAATTGGTAGGTCAGAACAGTGGGGAACAAAATTTAAATTCAATATCTCTCCTTTTATTTTAAAAATTTTGCTGATTTTGTGAACTGAGTAGGAATTAAGGAAGTAGGTTGTGTCCCTTAGGGTGGTTCAGTTTGCTGTAATAACACCTATACAGTGAAGATCCAGCTTCCTCAGAGTATCTGTCGTACAAAGTTCGACCCAAGCTCTCCAACATCCTATTGAATTTTCTTCTAAGTGAAATAGGTTGCTCACTTGCCACTATCTCCATTCCTTCTCCACATTCGGATGATATTTTCTGCCACTCTTCCACAATACTTTCTCTTGTTCTCATTATACATTTCAATTCTTGCGTCCTCCATTTCCATAACTTTTATTATATAATTGAGGTGCATTTCAAAAGTATACAAAAATAAAGGTGGTGTGCCAGTTTCCAGATACAGCATGTAGTTTGGAGTGTTCTTCGGTAACTGGAATATTCTCTTTAAGAAGTAACAGCGGAATTTTTCGACAATATCATATGAGCAATATCCCCAGACCTGGGCTCCATAAAGCAAAATTGAGGCTTTTCTTTCGAGCTGTGCGACACATATTTGTTGTTGATACAACTTCCCCATACCGAAGAAATTGCTCGTTTAGCATCCGATAGTTTTTCTTCCAGTGGCGTGGTCATGCTAAGGTTAGCAGTTATCAGAACACCAAGGTATTTGTACTTGCGCACGATCTCGATTTCTTCACCATTAAATTTCCATTTTTCTAAACGAGAGTAGCGCCCACCTCCGTTTCTAAACACCATCATTTTTGATTTCTCCAGGTTTACCGCTAAATTCCAACACCTACAGTACTCGCTCAGTCTATTCATCATCAACTGCATACCTTCAACAGTTTCGCATAGAAAAACAATGTCATCTGCATACATCAATGCTGAAATTTGAATTCCACAGTAACTTATACCTCCTCTTACTGTATCAGTTATATCATTGATGAATAGTATGAATAGTAGTGCGCTAAGTATACACCTTTGTTTCACACCCATTGATGTCTCAAATTCATCGGAGATTAAGTCGCCGTCCCAAACAAATGCAACATTGTTCTCGTACAAAGCTTTGAGTAAATTAATAACTTTGCTTGATAGTCCGATTTTGTAGAGTTTGTAAAAAAGTGCTTCTCGTGATATCGTATCAAACGCCGCACGGAAATCAACGAAGAAAGCATACAGTTTTTTCTGTTTCTTTTTATATGAGTCAGCAATGTTGATGAGTGAAAAAATTTCTTTTTTCTTTTTCTAAATCCTGCTTGAAATTCGATAAGTATATTTTTTTCATGAACCCACTCGGTTAATCTTTTGTATATTAAGGCTGAAAATATCTTGGCTGATGTGTTTAAGAAGGATATTCCTCATGTGCGTGAAGTTAGCACCGCCATTTTCGATTTTCAAAAAAAAAAAGGTTGTGCTATAATGTGCCCAACTTGTGCTGCTATGTGCCGTATTTTTTTAAAAAATCGTACTAAGAGTTTGGTTTTTAGAGGGTACCCATTTTTTAGCGTGAAGTTAGCACCGCAATTTTTGATTTTTGAAAAAAAAAAATGTGCTGTACTGTGCTCAACTTGTGCTGGCTTGTGCCGTAAATATTTTTGAAAAATTCGCAAATTTGCAAATTTTACGAATGAAATTTTTGCGAAATTTCAAAATTTCGTAAAAAAAAAAATTGTGCTGCATTGTGCTCAAAAAATGATACTAAGAACCAAAAAGAAAAAAACAAAAATTCGCATAATTGCATCTATTATGGCCAAAACTAAACTTTGCGAAGGGCGGTAGCGTGAAGTTAGCACCGCCATTTTCGATTTTCAAAAAAAAAAAAGTTGTGCTGCATTGTGCTCAACTTGTGCTGCCTTGTGTGCTCAATTTGTGCAACCATATTCCAAAGAGATAAAAAAAAATTCGCATTTTTGTGACTTTTATGCCAAAAATGAATTAATAATTTTTTTTTTAAGTTTTACATTTTTCTTAAAAACTAACATGCGCTATTTCGGGCTCAGTGCTGTGCTCAACTTGTGCTGGCTTGTGCCGTAAATATTTTTGAAAAATTCACAAATTTGCTAATTTTACGAATGAAATTTTTGCGAAATCTCAAAATTTCGTAAAAAAAAGTTGTGCTGCATTGTGCTCAAGAAATGATACTAAGAACCAAAAAGAAAAAACAAAAATTCGCATAATTGCATCTATTATGGCAAAAACTAAACTTAGCGAAGGGCGGTACCGTGAAGTTAGCACCGCCATTTTCGATTTTCAAAAAAAAAAAGTTGTGCTGCATTGTGCTCAACTTGTGCTGCCTTGTGCCGTAAATATTTTTGAAAAATTCGCAAATTTGCAAATTTTACGAATGAAATTTTTGCGAAACTTCATAATTACTAAAAAGTGAAAGTTGTACTGTTTTGTGCTCAACTTGTGCAACCATATTCCAAAGAGATAAACAAAAATTCGCATATTTGTAACTTTTACGGCTTAAAAACAGATTTGCGAAGCGTGAAGTTAGCACCGCCATTTGCGATTTTCAAAAAATAAAAAGTTGTGCTGCATTGTGCTCAACTTGTGCTGCCTTGTGCCGTAAATATTTTTGAAAAATTAGCAAATTTGCAAATTTTACGAATGAAATTTTTGCGAAATTTCATAATTACTAAAAAGTGAAAAATGTGCTGTTTTGTGCTCAATTTGTGCAACCATATTCCAAAGAGATAAAAACAAAATTCGCATATTTGTAACTTTTACGGCTAAAAAACAGATTTGCGAAGCGTGAAGTTAGCACCGCCGTTTGCGATTTTCAAAAAAAAAATGTGCTGGTTTGTGCTCAACTTGTGCTGCCTTGTGCCGTAAATATTTTTAAGAAATTTGCAAATTTGCAAATTTTACGGATGAAAATTTTTCAAATTTTGCAATTTTGTAAAAAATTAAAGTTGTACTGTTTTTTGCTCAATTTGTGCTGCCATGTTCCAAAAAAACGCATATTTGTAACTTTTACTACCAAAAAACAGTTTTGCGAAGCAATTTTGTGCCCAATTTGCATTCCCATGTACATATTTTCGCCAAAAATAAATTTTTGCTGCGTTAAGTAAGCAGGGTATTCAATTTAAAAAAAAGAAAACAAATGATAAATTTTCATCTTTTCCATTTTACTTGCGATTATAGGTACTATAAGGCAAGTTTTGGATTCGTGCAAAAAAAAAAATTTGAGATAACAATCAAACATGATATTACGATGATAGAGAACGCCAAAAAAGTGGGTGGCGAAATTCTGTCTGTCTGTCTGTCTGTCTGTCTGTCTGTTCATCTACAGCCTAAACGGCTCGATCGATTTTCTTCAAACTTGGTACTTAGTGGTTTTTGGTGATTCTGCCGACACGTTTTTTTCATTTTTTTTTTAGAACCAAAAATAACGGTACCTGTCATACATTTTTTTTTTGGAAAATTTACATAATCGTATTTTTCTCAAAAACGGCTCGACAACTTTTCTTAAAAAAATTCAATAAATTGATTTTAGTAAAGGCTTTCTTTGGGTGGAAAACCATTTTTCAAAAATGGTTATTAATGGTACCTCCCAAGGAACCATTTTTTTAATTTTTGATTTTCTTCAAAATGGTATGACCGATTTCAATTATTTTTTTTATACAAAAGCTTCCAAGAAATGTTAATAGTTTTGTGTACCACAATTTTTGAAAAAATATTTTTTGGATTTTTAAAAAAATATTTCAAATTTTTTTTTGGAAAATCAAATATTTCGAAAACGGCATCATAGATTTTTTTGAAACTCGATATTTAAGACTTTTTTAGTACTCTCTAAAATATTTTTAGAAAAAATTTTACATTTATGAAAAAATAACGGTACCTTCCATACAAAAGTGAAAAAACCGCAAAGGAAAATATTTTTTTGCTTGAAAACGACTCCTACGATTTTGATTAAACTTTTTTCATGTACTTAAATTAGTACGATCTACCATCAAAAATTATAAAATTTTACACATAGCAACTATTAGTAGTACCTGTCATAGAACGTATTTTTTTATTTTGAGTATTCTCGTTATCAGCTTGACGGATTTAAATGATTTTTTTTATATACAAATTTCAGATAAGATTAAATAATATTGCATATCAAAATTTTCAAAAAAAAGTTTTTGGATTTATAAAAAAAGTTTCAAACTTTTTTTTTGAAAATTCGATATCTCAAAAACGGGTTGACAATTTTTTTTCAAATTTTGTTTTTATATACACATAAATATATAATTTAAATCTGCATACCAAAATTTGTTCTTAAGAAAGTTTTAAGAATTTTATATATACAAAATTAATTTTAAAGAAAACCGCTCCAACGATTTTAAATTTTTGTTCCCATACAATCATATTCCATCATGAATTAAGATGGCATACTTTTTTTCACCTCAAACTGTCAAAGAGTTGTTTTAGCTAATTTAAATGTCGTATTTCATGCTTCTCTACATTTTTCTCTCATAATTTCCATGTTTGTATATACAATTTTCTTAAACTCGCACTGTCTTGAACATAAGAGCAAGTACGTGCGACCCAGTCGTGCATTTTGTTTATTTGACATGTTTTAATACTCAGTGGGATAGTGTGGAATGGCTATTACCACCAAATATGAAATGGTTGAATGGAAAACCACATTATGATTCTTTGCATCTGACTCTTTTTGAATTTTCATGAGTAAAATACAACTGCTGTAACCATACTAGCGAGTAATCGCTAGCGAGTTATTAATACATAGAAACTTTTCCATACTGCTTGTCAACTACTGGCTTACCATTTTTGAAGCTAGTTGAGAAGCGAGGGATTTGACAATTAATGTATGTACCAAACTCACTGGTGAATAAATTCACTCACGTGACCTCAAGCCTAAAGGCCTAACTACATTAATTTCGCTTTTGTACAAAAGTGAAAAATACAAATACATATATGCAAGCAACACCTTCCTGCGAAAAAGAGTATGAAATTTGGGTTGAGCTGAATGCATTCAACCACGGAATAGGCTAGTTCAGCAACTATTGTCGATGTGAGGGACATCTATGGGTCAGTTTCGTTTTGGTCAGTTTTGTGTTTCACTTTTTTGCAAAAGTTAAAGTTTTCACAATACGACGAGGAAACGAATTTCAAACAATGAAAGTATATGAAGCGTTTCTCGTCGTCACGTCACGCCAAAAATTCGAAAAATTAAAAAAAAAGACGCGACAAGACGAAGATTTTCTTTTTTGACAAGTTATTTACATAATGGAAGTATTTTTTAAAAGAAAAAATACAATAACTTGAAATTAAAAGATAAAGTAGTTCCTAATCCGTTGTCTTTAAATCTTTTTTGGATAATTTTTATTATTTTTTATTTTTAAGAAAAAAGTTTTCGTTGTAATGAATATCGCTGCATTGGGAATTGGGAAATGATTTTATAACTAGAAAAAGATGACAGCGAATCACGTCACGCTCTCGTCTCGTTTTCCCGTCGCATTCTAAATCAGGCTTCAGGGTAAGGAAGAGAGAACGGTTTAACATAGTGTAATCTTACCATAAGCATGAGTTTCAGACCTCGGAGAGTAGGTGTAGTTCACCAAATAAGTGGAAACCGGAAACTGAAACATTGAACTGAAACAAAAGTATTTCTATATTGCTTGACTAGGGAACCATGAGAAGCCATTTAATTTTCTCTACACAATTTTTAATAAACTATAATAAAATAAAATGCACGACTGGGTCAAACGTACTTGCTGTTATGATCAAGACACTGCGAGTTTAAGAAAATTGTATATACAAACATGGAAATTATGAGAGAAAAATGTAAGGAAGCATGAAATACGACACTTATTTTAGCTAAAACAACTCTTTTGACAGTTTGAGGTGAAAAAAAAGTATGCCATCTTAATTCATGATGGAATATGATTGTATGGGAAAAAAATTTAAAATCGTTGGAGCGGTTTTCTTTTAAATTAATTTTTTTATATATAAAATTCTTAAAACTTTCTTAAGAACAAATTTTGGTATGCAGATTTAAATTATATATTTATGTGTATATAAAAACAAAATTTGAAAAAAAATTGTCAACCCGTTTTTGAGATATCGAATTTTCAAAAAAAAAGTTTGAAACTTTTTTTATAAATCCAAAAACTTTTTTTTGAAAATTTTGATATGCAATATTATTTAATCTTATCTGAAATTTGTAAATAAAAAAATTCATTTAAATCCGTCAAGCTGATAACGAGAAAACTCAAAATAAAAAAATACGTTCTATGACAGGTACTACTAATAGTTGCTATGTGTAAAATTTTATAATTTTTGATGGTAGATCGTACTAATTTAAGTATATGAAAAAAGTTTAATCAAAATCGTAGGAGTCGTTTTCAAGCAAAAAAATATTTTCCTTTGCGGTTTTTTCACTTTTGTATGGAAGGTACCGTTATTTTTTCATAAATGTAAAATTTTTTCTAAAAATATTTTAGAGAGTACTAAAAAAGTCTTAAATATCGAGTTTCAAAAAAATCTATGATGCCGTTTTCGAAATATTTGATTTTCCAAAAAAAAATTTGAAATATTTTTTAAAAATCCAAAAAATATTTTTTCAAAAATTGTGGTACACAAAACTATTAACATTTCTTGGAAGCTTTTGTATAAAAAAAATAATTGAAATCGGTCATACCATTTTGAAGAAAATCAAAAATTAAAAAAATGGTTCCTTGGGAGGTACCATTAATAACCATTTTTGAAAAATGGTTTTCCACCCAAAGAAAGCCTTTACTAAAATAAATTTATTGAGTTTTTTTAAGAAAAGTTGTCGAGCCGTTTTTGAGAAAAATACGATTATGTAAATTTTCCAAAAAAAAAATGTATGACAGGTACACGGAAAGAATTCTTGGATCATATCACGAAAAATGAGCTGCAAATTACGAAAAATGAATCCTGATTTATACCTTGGCTCCGGATTTCGTAATTTACGACTATTTGCTTGCAATTTGCAAAACTGAGCAAAATGAAGATATTGATACTCAAAAATCGTAAATCAACACTCTTTTAGTATCAATTATGCTATCGAGAGAAAACACAATTGCGAACAACAAATCGCAATTTGATCCAAATATTCCTCAATTGCACAATTTGTAAATTTGCAAAAAAGATTTGTGATCACCACTTTTATTTCGTGATATTGCTACTTGGAAAGATCAATCCTGCTCTACCCTTCATTTTGCAGGTATACACATTTAATTTAATTTATTTGAATTAAATACTTTACGCTTGACTCTACTTGGATTTGAACTCGCAACCCTCTAGTTGCGGAGCGAGCATGCAACCACCAGGCCAATTTGCATTGCAGATCGTTGGTGTCACACATTGATGATGAGATACCTGCCATGTTGTGGTGCTCTATCTCTTCAAGAAGTAAATTGCGACAAGAAAGTCGTGATTTAGGATTTTTTTGTTAGTGATTTGCGACTATTCTCATGGAGTTGCAAATTGCGACAGAAAAAACGTTAATCAGTGATTTTGTATGATGTAAGTTACTAAATTTTTATCGCAAATCAATATTTTCAAATGCTGTTTGTGATATTATTCCTTTGGAGAGTAAATTACGCCAAAAAAGTTGTATTTTGCTATGAAAAGTACAAGCTTGAATCATGGATTTTAATTGCAAATCACGAAGAAACAAATTTTGTAATTTGCTACGTTTTGAATGTTAAATTACCAGTTTTTGTATTAATTTGGGATTAAAATGTCTTGATTTATGAATAAAACATGATTCGTAAATTGCAACTGCAAATTTTTCAATTGGTGATTTTTCAATTCTCTCCGTGTACCGTTATTTTTGGTTCTAAAAAAAAAAATGAAAAAAACGTGTCGGCAGAATCACCAAAAACCACTAAGTACCAAGTTTGAAGAAAAACGATCGAGCCGTTTAGGCTGTAGATGAACAGACAGACAGACAGACAGACAGACAGAATTTCGCCACCCACTTTTTTGGCGTTCTCTATCATCGTAATATCATGTTTGATTGTTATCTCAAATTTTTTTTTTGCACGAATCCAAAACTTGCCTTATAGTACCTATAATCGCAAGTAAAATGGAAAAGATGAAAATTTATCATTTGTTTTCTTTTTTTAAATTGAATACTCTGCTTACTTAACGCAGCAAAAATTTATTTTTGGCGAAAATATGTACATGGGAATGCAAATTGGGCACAAAATTGCTTCGCAAAACTGTTTTTTGGTAGTAAAAGTTACAAATATGCGTTTTTTTGGAACATGGCAGCACAAATTGAGCAAAAAACAGTACAGCTTTAATTTTTTACAAAATTGCAAAATTTGAAAAATTTTCATCCGTAAAATTTGCAAATTTGCAAATTTCTTAAAAATATTTACGGCACAAGGCAGCACAAGTTGAGCACAATACAGCACAACTTTTTTTTTGAGAATCGAAAATGGCGGTCCTAACTTCACGTTTCGCAAAACTGTTTTTTGGCCGCAAAAGTTACAAATATGCGAATTTTGTTGTTTTCTCTTCGGAATATATCAGTACAAATATAAACCTTCATACTCAGATTCTGGTTATATATCCTCTCCAAAAATTTGGTGTCGGCTCTTGTACTATTATTTTTGTTTTTCATTTAAAACTGTATGTACTGAAATGAATATTTCTCGCAATATCGTTGCGGTATCGGCAGAACTTTTGTCTCGGGTCAAATAATAAAACACTATTTTATGTATGTATTTTTTCCGTAGAACTCCATGGTGTGATTAGTTTTTGCATTTTCCAAAAATTTTGAACAATTTATCAACCATTTTTATAAAATTACTTGATGCAAAATGATTTTTTTTGCTTTTTTTCGCATTTTTGTACGTGGTTATTATATGTTTTCATTATTTCATATCAAAGTAAATATAAAAACAAAACTAATGACCTTAAATGAACTTGGTACGAAGATTTTCTGAAGTACATTTTTCATTTGAAAAAAAGTATTTTTTTCCAAACAAAATAGAATATCTCAAAAACTAATCAATGGTTATGCTTGAAAAAAAAATTATCCTAATAAGGACACAACAAGATATATTTTCACAAAGTTTCATTTAAATTCAACTATTTTTGGAAAAATGGAAAATAAAAAACAAAAACCAGAAAAAAATACGGTTTTTTGCCAATATCTCGGAAATTTTGAGGTTACGTTAAAAAGTGATCTATATGAAAGTTGTAGATTTTTGCCAGATCTGCAACATTTCTATTAAATACTTTTCATTTTGGGGTCAACTTTAGTCGGAAAACGCAAAAATACAATTTCCCCCCTCTTTTTCACCCCCAAAGTCCACCCACCAACTCCGCTTCTGGGAAATAGATTTTTTTTACATTCCTTATAACCCCATTCATCATATTCAATTTTTAAACTGCTGTTAACAATTTTTCTTTTTTTCGATTAAAAATATGTTAATAAGCCTGCACTATTGTATGAAAGTGCTGGAGGTTGTTAAGGGTGGATCTCATGCATGAATTCGTTTGAATTACATATTTTAGTAGGCTTACAAGTTGTAACGTAACT
Source organism: Dasysyrphus tricinctus (assembly GCA_963921185.1). Classification (NCBI taxonomy): domain Eukaryota; kingdom Metazoa; phylum Arthropoda; class Insecta; order Diptera; family Syrphidae; genus Dasysyrphus; species Dasysyrphus tricinctus. The sequence continues at coordinate 45,233,792 of OY992534.1, read as the reverse complement.
TCTAACTTATTTAGCCAATAAACATACCTTAAAACTTATTTAATCAAAAATGTATTCAAAGTGTTAGTGTGACCTTGAGAAAATGACAACTGATATTTCTCATCATTATTTTTGGCTTATTTTTAATTCTGGGTCGGGTGTCAACCTATAATAACTTTTTTTATTTTTTTTTTTTATAATTATTTTTTTTAACACGCATTTCTAAAGGAAGTGGTGATTTTTATGATTAATCAAAATTTACCAAGTTGTTGTAGTGAATAGTTTTTGAAAAATTAAGTTTCAAAGTCAAAATTTAAAAAAAAAATTGTGATTTTTACTTGCGATATATAGATACTATATGGCAAGTTAAGGAACTCGAGATTTTGATCAAAGTTGACATTACGATAATAGCGAAGTCGAAAAATGTGGGTCTCGCAATTCTGTCTGTCTGTCACTTGGGCTGTAGCCTAAACGGGTGGTTCGATTTTCTTTAAACTCAGTACTTAGCGTTTTTTGGGTATTAGGTGCCAGTTAAAGCTATTATTGAAACTCATCATTGAAAATTTTAATGATTGATTTTGAGTCGTTTAGGACGTAAAATCATTTATTATTTTGATTGAAAAATAAAGCTAAAGACTTAGTTAATACTCCTAGCCAAAAAAATTGTTCAAATAGGCCCAACTTTCCACATAAAAAGACTTTTATTATTTCAATGATTGAACTACCTTATCAATGATGATTGAAAAATCAAAAGTCAATTTTTGTGGAAAGTTGGGACTATTTGAAATTTTTTTTGACCAGAAATATTTTTAAAGTCTTGAGCTTTAATCGTCCATCAAAATATAATGAATGATTTTGCTTTCTAAACGTCTCAAAATCAATCATTAAAGTTTTCAATGATAGCTATAACTGGCACCTTATGCCCACACGTTTTTTTTTATTTTTTTAAGACCAAAAATAACAGTAGCTTCCATACAATTTTTTTTAGCAAAAAATGAAAATCTTATTTTCTCAAAAGCGTGCCCACAACTTAAAAAAAAATCCAGTAATTTTTTTTACAAAAAAGCTACCATTTCATAAAAGACAATTTTCCGGAAAATGGTTCCTCCCAAGAACCATTTTTTTGACATTCGATTTTCTCAAAAACTGTTCAACTGATCGTGAACAATTTTTTTATGGACAAAGTTTCTAATAATTTATAAAAATATTGTGTACCAAAATTAAAAAAAAAAATTTGGATTTTTTAAAAAAGTTTCAATTTTTTTTTTGAAAACTCAATAATTCGAAAACGTTTGGTCGATTTTTATCAAACCCAGCACCAAACAGTTTTTCAACAGATCTTACAGATTTTTAATAAAAATTATTACTATAACCAAAAAGAACGGTACCTCCTATACAAAAGTTAAAACACCGGTATGGAAAATCTAATTTTTCTCGAAAACGGCTGCTACGATTTTGATCGAAATTTTTGTGTGACTTAAAATAAATAAATTTAATCAGAGTTAAATATTTTTTGTTTAAAAAGAATTCTACAACTCAGTAGCTTCATTTTGATACCATTTTTATCCATTTTTGTATCCTTATAAGTCTTAAAATCGGAAAGAAAAAAGTTCAGTGATGCATTTCAATGATAGCTATAACTAGCCCCTAAGCTGGAAAAAACATCTAATGAATTTTATTTAACCAATTTCTTAGGGCACAATGACCCAATAACACAACCTACATTTAATGAGTACAAATCGATAAAATTTCGAAATTGTTTCGTGCCTGACTGTAAGTCACCTAGTACTTTGTACACCGTTCCAATCGAAAAGAGAACGGAATGGATGGAAGCATGTGGACTGCAGAACTCCCTTTCACAGCCAAAAGGAATTTTTATTTGTGCTAAGCATTTTAATGCAACGACATCACTACGAGGACGCTGAAAAAAGATGCATTTCCTCGTCTACTTCTCCCAGGTCAACCTACCCCAGAAATCCGTAATAATCCTACCCCAGAAATCCGTAATAGTCCTATAAGTGAGGAATTGTTGAATGCTACTAAATGATTTATGTTAAATACTACATACTTAATCTCTTAGAGCCACATTTTACGCTCGAAGTACACTGCAAAGTTTGTGAAAAATATATTCGCATCGCAAACACATATCAGAAGAAATGCAGTTCCATGGAAAAAGAATTAGAGAACATTAAATCGGAATTGGATGCAATCAAATTTGACCATGCAAGTCAGTTATCTGCCTTAACACAACAATTGGAAGAAGCCATACAAAAAAACGAGATGGAGCAGATTTCTGTTTTGAATAGAAAAAGTGATGAGCTTGTCAAGCGTGGATCCAATAAATTCAGTAAATCGAAGAAATCTTGAATTTATCATGTTTATTATTATTATTATTATGGTTAGGACTTTCTGCACTTAAAATTGTAAAATATGCAACTAGAAATGGGAAATACGCGCTCAAAATATGCATAATACCATTTTAAAGGAAAATTCATGATTCATAAAGATAATTTTTCCTTCTAAAGTTTGTCAAAAAATAATATGCATTTTCATTGAAATCCTATCCCTAATTATTATTACATTATTTTATTTATTTCTATTATTTTTAATTTTCGTCTTATTATTTTGTTAAAGTTTTTTATTTAAATATAATTTTAAAGGTAAGATTCTGCACGATTTGGTCATTCAAAATTTGGAAAAACTCACTGATTGTGAACTAAGAGTCAGAGGCGTAATTGCTGACCAAGGGACCAACAATAATAATGCTTTCCAAAGGCTGATTGATTCTACATCCGGAACTGTAAATAGTTTCAATTTCCGTTCTCAGAAGATCTTCATATTGTCACCTTTTTAAAAATTTAAGGAATCTTATTTTAGCACACAATGTAGAAACTAGTGATAGTATAGCTGGCTGGAATGTCATCCGAGAATTTTGGGACATAGATCGAGAGCAGATAATCGGCTGCCGCTTGGCTCCAAAGCTTACAAAAGATCATATTTACCCGAACACATTCGAAAAAATGCGAGTTTGTTTGGCAGTCCAGGTCATGAGCCACACAGTAGCATGTGGAATAGAATATTGTTCGGAACAAGGCCTCTTCTAAATTCCTGCGAATATAAAAAACGCTATAGCAACGGCAAAATTTCTTAGAGCCGCGAACGATGGTTTCGATATCTGTGATGGCAAGAACTTTAATAGCGGAAACAAGCTAAAACACCCGGTAACAAAAAATAATGGGCAAATAAAGAACGCAACAAAGTTTCTTGACTTTATAAAACAAATTAAACTGCCACCAAAAAGCAGAGTTGTATGCCTAGAAGGATTCAAATGTACTATTAGCGCCATGCAGAACCTTTCGTTAGAATTGCATGAAGATCCTAATATCAAATTCGTGGCTTGGGGACGTATGAATCAGGATTGTATTGAAAATTTATTTGCAACGATGCGTTCGAAACTGGGAAACAATACAGATCCTTCGGTGAGAGAAATTCAAATATTAACAGCTAGACATCTTTCCATGAAATTGGTAACCCTTGGCTTCATTAAAGGAAAAAACTGTGCGGATGATGAATATAATTTTGACTGGAACTACGAAAAAACGGATGAAATACAAAACAGTCAAATAAATTTACAAACTAACACATCCACCGAAGTACAGTCTGCTAACACGTCCGACATTGAAAACTTCGAAGCTGATAGCTTCCAAACCAAAACCACTGCAGAAACTGGGGCATCGCAATATTATGTCGGTTACGGTATCCGCTCCAAATTAGGCACCACAATCAAATGCCAAAAATGTGAATCCGACCTCCTCAATTTAGAACATTTAACTGTAAGCTCGGAAGGTTTCATTGCCAAAAAGAATATTGGCGATATTTAAAACAATGTTCAACATTTCCTGCCATGAATTGGGTATCAAAGCCAAAATTATGCAAAAATGTGTCGACGAAACAAATAATGTACATCCAGAATGGTTCCAAGATGAGTGCAGTGGCCATAGAAAGGTTATTTTAGGGCATTTAATCAAAGTGCTCTTGATTAAAAATGCTAGTGGACACAAAATACAAAATGAGAAGATTTCATTGAAAAATTAAATAAATATTTTTATTAATTTATACTTATTTAATTCATTTGCCTCTTTTTTAATTTCATTTTATTATTTTTTAATTGCTTTATTTCTTTATTTATATATAAATATTTATACAGGGTGTCCCAGACCTGAGTGGAAGTATTTAAGGGGGTGGTTCTTGGGGTTATTCTAAGAAAAAAATTGTATAGGGGGAAACGGAAAGTTGTATCTCAGGGAGGGGCAGTTTCTGAAACATTGACTTCAAATGCAAAAAAACATTAAAAATCAACGAAAACACATATAATAATGTGCTATAGCTATTTTTGAAAGCTAATACTCCATTCTTGTATTTGGTTTTTAAGTCAAGTTGTTTAAGCGAATATTTTTTGAGAAATTAAATTTCAAAGTCAAAATTAAAAAAAAAATGTGATTTTTTTTCTTAAGTCGATATTTTTCAAAATTTTACAATGAAATTTGATTTGCTTTTGCAATTGTGTTAGTGACTATTTTTCTATTGATGAATTTGTCCAACAAACACCACCTTCTTATCGAAAGTAAACAACACTGCGAAATGCCGAATGCAAACTAATACGTTCAGATTTATGTCAGTTTATTTTGGTATGTGTGCAAATGCGTGTAAATCTTGCTAAAAATTGAGATTTGAAGAATCGACCTGAGATCGAAAAAAAAATCGATTTTTTTGGTTGAATGGAAAGCAAAAGTTGATCTCAGGTCGAAAAAATCAGAAAAAAGTCGACTTTTTTGGTCGAAAGGAAAACCACATAAAAAAATCGTAGGAGCAAAGAATTAAATTCGAACTTGCAAATCGTATTCATTTTCCCGTTATGATATACCTATTTACCTTTATTTTCTACTATAATCAAATCTTCATTCTGTGAATTAAATTCCAACATCATTGTGGGACCATTATCATCTTTTACCAAAATTACTATAGAATGCGTAACAGATATGCATTCTTTACTGTCGCTTTCTTAAATCAATTTTAAATTACCCTACTACTTCAACTCCAACCAAATTGAGAATACAACATAACCCACCACTATTCATATAATGCTCACACAAAAGTGCTTTGCTTCATCAAAAACTAGAATGCACAACTGGTAGGCATTCCATTATTTCGCATACTTAGCTTAGATCCCAACACAAAGTCAAAGTAATTTTTTTTTTGTTTCTCGCCATTTGACCAACGTATGAAGAATGAGTTGAGTGAATGCATTCTGAAATTCCATGAAGCAAAACTAGTAGAGATAGAGGTAAAACAAAGATGTATCTATTGAGTTGCGTATTATTGTCTCAAACTGATAATGAGTTAAATTTCATAGAAGAAAGGGCTTTGTATATGAACTTTATAGTAATATCATGAAGATAAATGTTGACACACCGTCTGATGTTGACACACCCATGTTGACACACCCATGAATGTTGCTTGCCACATGTTGAAACACCATGCTTGCCTCTTTGTATATTTTTACTGGCTGAACAGAATGGAGACGGAGCTGCAACTGGAGCTGCAACTGGAATAGCTGTCAAAATGTTGAATAACCACAAAGTCAATGATGCGAACAGAACACGACGCAACTGCAGATGGAGCTGCAGACGCAACTGGACAAGTTGGCCAACTTTTAACTTTTGCTTGCAGCTTTTTTGACGTTTTGAAATTGTGAGCAAAACAGAGTGTTTACATGTGGGTTAAAGTAATTTTTAAACTCTTTTCAATGTCTCATAAAGACGTAAAGCTTTGTATATGAACTTTATAGTAATATCATGAAGATAAATGTTGACACACCGTCTGATGTTGACACACCCATGTTGACACACCCATGAATGTTGCTTGACACATGTTGAAACACCATGCTTGCATCTTTGTATATTTTTAGTTGTCATTTTCATTTTTACTTTTTAGTTGTGAAGATGCTTTGCTGGGGGAAGGTTGTCGTTGGTTTTCGGCGCTCTTCCCTTAATAAGCAAAAAGAAAAAAAATGCGTTTGTTCGTGTTTTATGTGTATGTATGATTGTAGATTGTTTGTAGGTTGGTAGGTAAGTATGATGTTCAGGGTTGCCACACCTCAGAAAATTTTTCGCAGTAGATTTGCAAAAAAAGTGCAGTAGATATTTTCGCAGTAGATATCTTTTTTTAATTTTTTTTTTTTATTCAAAAACTAATTATGTCATTCGAACAAAACTGAAAAATAAATAAAATATAACATTTGTTTTTTCTTCAAAACATAAAAAAACAAACAAAATAGCCATAAATTAAACATATCATATTATTATTAAGGCGTGGAGGGTAATTTTGTTCGTAAAATCAAGTGCAGTAGATTTTATTTTAAGGCAGTAGATTTATTTTGAGAAAAAAATGCAGTGGATCTATTGCAATTGCAGAAAAGTGGCAACCCTGATTATGTTGTCATTTAGTTAGGCATGTATATTTTTTGTGGTTTTTACTTTCGTGTTTTGTTATTTTTGTGTGTTTTTGTTGTTATACTCGGCTGCTGCTGCTCCTGCTCGGCGAGCGATCGAAATATTTTATTGAGATTGTATGTAGGTAAGTATTTAAAGTGGTTGCCTTTGGTGTTGGTGGGTTGATAGATATTGGGTTGGTTCTTAATGTAGGTCAGCTGGGCATCGTGGGGTGGGTGTTTTTGTATTTGTTTTTTGTTATTTTTATTGTTGTAGGTAGGTTTTTCAGTTATTCGAGAAAAAAAATACTGTTGGATTTCGATATGGTCAGTACGTTGCATAGGCAGGCGGCGGTTGTCATTTGATTTAGTTGATCAGTTGGGTGGGTAACAAAAAAGAATCTTTGTCATGTCTCTATATCCTCGCAACGGCTCATACGATCTGCATGAAATTTTCAGAGCTGATTCGCATGAATCATATTCATAAATATTTCTTGTTCCAATCTGCCCACCGCCACTTCCACTTTTATATCTTTATAAATAGCTCAAAAACAGCTCTAATGATTATTTGAGGTATTAGAATTTGTTTGTATGGGTAAGAAAAATATATCTTTATAAATAGCTCAAAAACAGCTCTAATGATTATTTGAGGTATTAGAATTTGTTTGTATGGGTAGAGGTGATTTTTGTATACCCACCTACAACCACAACCACTTTCATCATGTCTCTATGTCTCGAAAAAGGCCCCATTGATCTAGATGAAATTTTCAGAGTTGATTTACATGAGCTAGAAAAGATTTTAAACATATTTTTTGTTCAAATCCGCCCACTGCCACGCCCCCTTTTTTCATTTTGATATCCCAAAAATGCCTCTAAAGATTACGGTACGTTTCAGATATTGTTTCAATGTTTCAGAAACATATGAATTTTTTCAATGTTTAAATTTTGATTATAACTTTTTTATTTATAACTTAAGGGTAAAAAGTGCATTAACATAAATTGAAGAAAACTGAATTTGCTACAAATTTGTACCAAAGTTTTTTTCTAAGACTAATAAAATTTAAGTTGTCACGGAGAACTTTTTAGAACTCGTTCTTCAATATGGTGGCCAAATGGTGGAGCTTTCAACACCTAAAATTTAGTTCTATACTTGCAATGAACCCTCTTACACATCAAAAGAGAAAATCTTTGTCCAACCCAAATTTGGAGGTTATTGTAACATTTTGATAGACATTTTGCGAAAATGTTAAAAACTGGTTTATAAGATGATTGACATATTTTCTTGGTTATTTTGTTTATACACAAGCATGTGTTATACCATTTTGGAAAGTGCATTAAATAAACAACTTTTTGAAGCAATTGGCCTATTGGCCATTCATGTTCTCATACAATTTTAATTTATTAGAGGTGGTCAAACTTTTTTGAAAATAAATTTTTGTACTGAAAAAAATATTTAAAAAAATTATAATAAAAAAAATGCAATAACTACTATTAAATTTTATCACCCATCTATTACAACAGTTATTCTAGAATATTACAAAAATAGAAAAATAGTAAAAATTGTTCATCCATGGTCGTAGCGTTCACGTATTTGAGGAAAGTAGTACTTGTTAACAACTTTTGGAAAAAACATCATAACATAGTAACCATTGGGAAAATATTTTTTTTATTTTTTTCTGGAAAGGTCATAAGGCCTGCTACAACCAGTTGCAAGGTTATCCATTATTTACAGGACACCCTGTATGTACGTTGTGCTAGGTGCAATTAGTTTTTTAAAGTTTTTTCTTGCTTAACGTTTTTTCTAGCGCGTTTTGTTCTTTTTGCTTGGGTAAAATATCCTTTGGATATCTGGCAGTTAAGCACTTAAGCTATATTTTAAGAGAAATTATTATTTTATTAGATTTTATTTCTTCTGTTATATATAAGTTGGGAAGCATACGATTACTTAGGCGCCAAGAAATTATAACGGTTTTTTTGTAGAACAGTTTAATACAAGCATTTTTTACAATGGGAGGGGGTCTATCTCCCCCCTTTCGGGCGGGAAGGGCAATTTTATAAAAAAAGTACTAAAAATGTAAAACAAATATTAAAAAATAACGGTTATACTTACAATTAAGTATTATACCTTTTTTTAAAGCCAACTTTTGGTAGTTTGTTTTGTTTTTTTCCGCAATTAATTATTTTTTTTAAGCTTTGACAACAAAAATAATTCTGAAACATTAATTTCAAATTGAATAGACGCAATTTATTCAAATCTGCCATTGAAATAGACTTACCTGTCACAAATATCCCAGGGATATTTTGAAAATCTGAAGTAGGCCAGCTTTCAAATTTCAACTCCCGAGTTGAGGATTTAAGAAGTGAAGAAAATCAATTTTCAACTTGCCATCCAACTCTCGATTTGTAATCAACTCTAGAGTTCGCCAACTCCGAAGTTTTCGGCAAGTTGACTAATGATGAAGAGAACCGACCTAAAACTACTACGGTATAAAACTCGAATGTTTGTTCGTTTTTTTTTATGATTTAAGTGGGTATGCTTTGAACAATACAACTACTTTATATATGTACAAAGGTATGTTAGACACAAACATACGTATTAAGAAATTATATAAATTTGCTGCAATCGTACAGTTGGTAGTACCTAGGTAATGTGAATTTTTATAATGCATTACATTTTCATGTCTGAAAATTTCAAATGTGCAACTTTGGGCCTCAGGGAGGGAAGATACAACTTTCCCCCCATAAAATTTTTTCTCAGAATAACCCCAAGAACCACACCCTTAAATACTTCCACTCAAGTCCGGGACACCCTGTATGTATATTTAAAAAACTCATGTTGACATTAGATGCATAGGATAAATTAAAAGTTTCTTTAAATCCAGATTCTTTAAATACAAAAGAAACTTTGCATACACCCAACCTCGCTTCTTCCCCAAATTTTATAAAGTGCCCACGCGGGGGAGGGGGGGGGCTGCAGGGGCCGGCATGCCCCCATATATACCTCACTGTTTATACAAGGCTCCATTGGAAAACATAAAAGATAGCATTTTTTGGGACACCCTTCTATGAAAATACTCAAACATTTTTTCTCAAAATACCATTAGGTATGCTTCACAAGATTTCTGTATATAGTAGGGTCGCTTAGCAAGAAAATCTGTTTTTGTCGGACAAAAGCACCAAATTTTTTGCAGGTACTACTTAGGTCCATAGCTTGAGATTTAGGGTAGGACCCATCTCGGCGGTCAGCCATCTTGGATTTTATAGCCGCCATTTTGAAATTTAGGTATATTATTAATATCTCGGCTTCTAAATCACTTAGGATCCCAAACTTGGTTTCTAGGTATGCATTTTTGGGGTCAGGGAATACAACCACATACTTTTCAAATGTTAAAGTTTGCAAATATACGAAGGGGGCATGGGGGTCATGACCCCCTTGCTCCAAGACAATCATATATTATATTTAGGGTCGGATAATATATATATACAAGTTAAACATGTATCTGACTAAACTTATTCAAGGAGGGAAATGGGGGGTCATGACACCCCCCCCCCATCAGAGCCCAGGAAAAGGTGTAAATAAAAAACAAACTTCATTTAAACACACAGAAGTGCAAAAACTGACACCTACGGCTAGCCTAAATTATTTCCTAACCGTAATGTTTACCTTTTATGAGACCATGATAATATTATTCACGAAGACTGTATGTTTTATCGTATCGAGTTTTTCTGAAAGGAAAGTGAATAAGTTAAATGCAAATACAAAATGCAGATTTTCATCATCTTGGACTCCATTCAACATGAAAACAGAAATAGAAAAAATCTTAAAATTATAATATTGATGATCATAAATCAAATTTAAAACTTAATTTCATTGTCAGCTGTTTTAAGCAATATCTATGTGTTGGTTAGTTGTCTAAATGCGACCATTTACGCAAGATTTTTCTAAGTCCCCTATTACACGATGATTCTTTGCCTCTGACTCTTTTCGAACATAATGAAGAATGGCTGTAGTAGGTGTATGGTTCGTACTGTTGACACGGACGTGGTGGTAATCCTCATTGGCAAGTTCCATCACCTGATGAACTTGTGCACAAATTTGAAGATTTCTGTTGCCTTTGGTACGGACAGATCATTTAATTATATAGACATCAATGCTATTAACGAGAAACTGGGCGTACAAAAATCCTTGGCCTCCCCGTATTTCACAGTTTTACGGGTTGCGATACAACATCTTCATTTTTCGGACGAGGCAAGAAATCTACGTGGGAGGCATGGAATTGTTATCATGAGGTGACATATACCTTAACATGCATAGCATTACATCCCTACACAGAGCTTGATGGTGAACATTTAAATGGCTAGAACGCTTCACGGTAATATTTCACTGATTTCTCTAAAGCGTTCGACCAACTAAGCCACAACATTATTATCTTCAAACTAAAAGCTTTTGGTTTTCCAACTTTTTTTATCACATGGATAAAATCATATCTTGAAAATAGATCGTATCTAGTAAAATTTAGAAACTGCCTTTCAAATTCATTCATTGCTCACTCCGGTGTGCCCCAGGGAAGTCATCTTGGTCCATTTCTATTTATCCTGGCTATAAATGATGTTGTTTCATGTATACGGTCTAGTGACATTCTTATATTTGCCGATGATATGAAGATATTTAAGTCAATAAAAGCTGACACTGACCACGTTCTCCTGCAAGCCGATATTGACAGTTTCAATATTTGGTGTGGTAAGAATGGTCTTTCTCTTAACCCTGTTAAATGCCAAACAATTACCTTTTCCAGGAAGCGACTTGCAAGTGCTTTTGATTATTCCATTTCGCAGCAAAAACTCTGTCGAGTCTTTAGTTTCAAGGACTTGGGTGTTAACTTTAGCTCAAATTTAGAATTCACTGAACACATTAATTACATTGTTAATAAAGCAAGCTCTATGCTTGGATTTATAAAACGTTGGGCTAAGGAATTTAGTGATCCTTATGTTACCCTTTCTTTATACAATTGTTATGTACGACCACATCTAGAGTATGCCTCGCAAATATGGTCTCCCTTTTATGAAATTCATAAAAATCGTATTGAATCAATACAGCATAAATTCATTCGCTTTGCTCTAAAGGGTCTTCCTTGGGATGATCCGTACAACCTTCCACCATATGAACATCGGATCCAGCTACTGCAGGTCCAAACCTTATATCAAAGGCGTGTTAATAATGATTTACTATTTCTTCACCAACTTATAAATGGCCAAATTGATGCTCCTGAATTGTTAGCCTGTATTGGCATAAATTACCGAGGAGGATCTCACCACCTGCGAAGATTTGAACTATTACACGTTAATTTCCATAGAACTAACTACGGTATACATGAGCCTCTTAACCGTATGTGCATGATTTTTAATTTAAACGGCTCCTCTGTTGATTTTAACATAAGTAAGATGGCATTAAAGAAAGTATTTCGAACCAGTGCTCCACGGTCGTGATTGTTTTTACTTCTTGAAACTATGACTTAAATATTTTGTATATTGTTTAATAATGTATGTATATAGATTTTTTTGTTTAATTTTGTTTATTTATTAGTATATTATTATGCATGTGTTAGATTGCCTTTTTTACTAACCACTAACACATGCACTTATGATGAGCCTCTGATTGTAGGTTGCAGCTTGCTCTAAGCTCACTACAACAAAGAATCTGAAGTGTAAAAAAAAAAAAAAAAAAAAAAAAAAAAAAAAAAAAAAATATGATAAATACAGTAATTCGGACAGGGTAAATGATGTCAGCAAGGAGCTATTTTGTCAGAAGACTAGGACAATGGAGAAACTTCCACCAACAAAAGATGCACTACTTCAACACTCAAAGTGGGCTGTATATATCAGGCAGGAGTATGATGTACCAGTGCACGCATTCAACAGTGAGCTCCTAGTCTGGAAGGCTGGGACTGGACTCAGAAAAAAGAAGGTGGATCATGAGTTTCTATATGAAACACATTACCTATAGCTTCAAAGGCATGTACTGAATTGGTGAAATGTAATTGTAAGAGTCAAAAAGGATACACTGGTAGATATGCTTGCAAAGCTGCTCGTTGGAATTGTACTGATCTTTGTAAATGTCAATGCTTGAAGACGACATAAGCAATCCATATAGGTAGATAAATGCAATTCAACATCTTTCATATATGATTTCTCTTGCATTTAAATTTTACATATTAAAATGTATGTACATGTAATAAATAAATAAATAAATTGGGTGGTGCAACAGCTCGTGGAGAACCAAGGCCTAGTGACTTGCAACTCACAACCATTCCTGTGTGCGTGTAGTTGGCAGGAATAGAGGGGACCTACAGGTTTTTGCCGAGTCCGAACGGCTAAATGAGAAGCACTTTTTCATGACAAGTACATATACTCTTGGAGGATTTGTCAGTTCTTCGCAAGAGGCAGTACCTCGGATAAAACATTTCTGTTTTTAGGTGACACGGCTGGGAATCGAACCCACACCTTCGGCATGACAGTCCTACGCACTAACCATCATGCCACGAGGTACTACATGTACATGTTATTTCATTTTCAACCTAATATCTTAGAATTTAATATTTTTGTCACTCGATTTAATAATTGGATAGTTTGTTATTAATATATACTTATACAACCTAACTTAAATGTATTTGCATTTAACTTATTAATTTTTCTTTCAGAAAAACTCGATACGACAAAACATACAGTCTTCGCGAATAATATTAAAGTAACATTACGGTTATGAAATAATTTGGGCTAGCCGTACGTCGAGTCAGTTTTTGCATTTCTATGTGTTTCTATGTGTTTATTCACTTTCCTTTCAGAAAAACTCGATACGATAAAACATACAGTCTTCGTGAATAATATTATCATGGTCTCATAAAAGGTAAACATTACGGTTATGAAATAATTTGGGCTAGCCGTAGGTGTCAGTTTTTGCACTTCTGTGTGTTTAAATGAAGTTTGTTTTTTATTTACACCTTTTCCTGGGCTCTGATGGGGGGGGGGGGGTGTCATGACCCCCCATTTCCCTCCTTGAATAAGTTTAGTCAGATACATGTTTAACTTGTATATATATATTATCCGACCCTAAATATAATATATGATTGTCTTGGAGCAAGGGGGTCATGACCCCCATGCCCCCTTCGTATATTTGCAAACTTTAACATTTGAAAAGTATGTGGTTGTATTCCCTGACCCCAAAAATGTATACCTAGACACCAAGTTTGGCATCCTAAGTGATTTAGAAGCCGAGATATTAATAATATACCTAAATTTCAAAATGGTGGCTATAAAATCCAAGATGGCTGACCGCCGAGATGGGTCCTACCCTAAATCTCAAGCTATGGACCTAAGTAGTACCTGCAAAAAATTTGGTGCTTTTGTCCGGCAAAAACACATCATCTCGAAATTTGACGCTTAGCGACCCCACTAATACTTAAAATATAATTCATCCTAAATCTGTAAAAGTACTTTTTTTGTTCCAGAATTTGTTTCAAGTATTTACCACACCGAATTTTATAGAATTTCCTTTAAGAACATGGTAGATAAAATTTTTAAAATGCACCCTATTGTAAAATTACAAAATCTGCTAAAATATTTTATCTGGACCACCCTAATTGAAAAATATTTTGTCTACAATATTTTGTTTCAAACATTAACCACATCGAATTTTATTGAGTTGGGAATTACATTTGAAGTTGAAGTACTGAGGTAAAGTAAAAATACTTCAAAATATGTATACGTCTTTTTAATCAATTGATTGCAATACTGAAATTAATGCATTCTTTCACATCTCTGCTACCCATAGATATAATTATCGCACAAACACACCCTCGCAGACTGACGGACGATATGCATACTTATCTAACGAGAATTATTTGTAAGATCATCGTACCTAATGAAAATTTCGATCAAAACAATGAAATTTCCAGAAATCAATAATTTACATGAAAAATGGTTGAAATATGTAGGTACATCGCTGTTTCATTTTTTCAGCTTAAATTTCTTTCGTTTTGATTCTGATCTACAAAATTGTTAATTCAGAAAAATAAAATCTATTTTTTCTTATTGCACCTCGTTAAACACATACAACAACAAAACACAACGACTAAGAACCCAAATAAGAAAAAAATCGAAATCTCTCAACAAATCAAAAAAACAAACAAAAACAAAATCCTTGCATAAAATTCTTTGGATTCAAGAAGAACGAAAAAACAGACGAACGCACGGAAAACAGATGATACAGCAAAAAATTAAGAAAAAAAACCCACCACCATTGCTTTCAAAATTCATTCATAGCAAAAAAAAGAGAAAAGAGAATTCATACCGAAAAATCAACAACAAAACCAGATACACATGCGAATGTTGATAATTCAGTTTTAAAAATGTTGAAGCAACTTTAGCGACGCCAGCGCACCATCGATCACACACCCAACTAATAAAAACGTCTCCATGGTATTACTATAGAGTTTATATACAAAGCGTAAAGCAATTTAAGCTTCTTTTTCATCATTATTAATTTTAATTTTTGTTTTCATTTTTATTTTCGATACTAAAATGTCAGAAAGCTGTACAGCTGCATTGTGGGCGCGTAAAAAAAATCACGTACGACACTTTTTGACAGCTATTCCAGTTGCAGCTGCAGCTCCAGTTGCAGCACTCATAGAAGAAGAAGTAAAGGAAGTGGTGTATATCACATATACAGTGTACGTGAGTGAAGCAGCAAGAATTGAAAAAAAAAACAAATTGAGATTCATCTGTCATTTTGCCGAGCTGAAAGGAAGTGTTTTGAAATTTCAATTTGTTAAATAAGTGAAAAAGTTTATTTAAACTAGATAAAAAAGTGAAATAAAATTTAGAATAGTGAATACTATCAATAATTTATTTAAAAAATATGAAACAGCATCTGGTGGCTACGTTAAATCCTCTAAAAACGCCTATACTAAGGAGTATACAAACATTTTTGTTTACAAGTTAATTTTGTCTGATATTTTCATATTAAGTAACGTGAAGTGATGTTATTTAGGTAAATAAATTATCTTAGAATACTTTAAAATTAAGATTTTATCGCAATTTGCAATAAAAATAACAAATTTGTTGAAAACAAAAATATACTTTAATCCAGTGATTTCGTTGAGACTCATCTGTCAAATGAGAAATTCTCGCACAGGGTCGATCTAGTTTTTGTTGGTGGTGGCAAGGCGCTCAAATCCGTTTAGTGCCCGTAGTGCAGAGTTATTTTTTAACGCTTTAAATAAAATATTTTTAAATGGGTAACAGCAGAATCCTATTTATCTTGTTGGATTTGTATCCTCGTCATGAAGTGTTTATTTCGGTTTAAAAGTACACTACCATAAAAAACATCACTTTATTAAGAAGAATATGAGAGAAAACTTACCTGTGAAAAGAAATATTTGTGCACCGTATTTTAGGCGTTTTTATATGATTTAATGCATCACCACATGTTTTTTTATATATTTCTTATCAATAAAGTTTTTCAAAGTAATCACTATATTAACTTTCATTTCACTTTTTTATTCAGTTCAATAGGCTTTTTCACTATTTTTATGATTTAAAATCTCTGTACACTTTTCTACAGCTTGGCAAAATGACGGAAGCATCTCAATTGTTTTTTTCTTTTTTTTAAATCTAGCTTCCTTTGGGCGCCCCAGCCTCCAGCCGTGTAACTGCACTGCGACCCTGGGGCAATGCATTTGTGTTTGTGTAACTCACACTATTTTGAAAAATGCTTCACTGTTTCCACGATATGCCAGTTCCTTTACTTCTTCTTCTTTGGCAGCACTCTATTCTGTTCAGCCAGTTAGTTGTCATTTTCATTTTTACTTTTTTACTTTTTAGTTGTGAAGATGCTTTACTGGGGGAAGGTTGTCGTTGCTTCTTGGCGCTTCCCTCAATAAGCAAAAAGAGGAAAAGAATGTGTTTGTTTTTGTTGGTGCCTTATGTAAGTATGTATGATTGTAGGAAGGTAGGTAGGTATATGTTGTCATTTAGTAAGGCAGGCATGTATATTTTTTGGTTGTTTTTTCACTTTCGTATTTTGTTATTTTTTTTGGAGTATACTCGGCTGCTGTTGTTCCTGCTCGGCGAGCGATTAAATATTTTATTGAAGGATGTATGTATTTAGGTACGTATTTAAACTGGTTTGCCTTTGGTGTTGGTGGGTTGATCGATATTGGGTTGGTTCTTGATGTAGGTTAGTTGGGCATCGTGGGGTGGGTGTTTTTTGTTATTGTTGTTGTTGTATGTAGGTTTTGCAGTTATTCATGAAAAAAAAAATATTGTTGAATTTTGATATGGCCAGTGCTTTGCATAGGCAGGCGGCGGCGGTTGTCATTGATATAGTTGAGCGGTGGGATGGGTAAAAAAAAAGAAGAAGTTTTGTCATGTCTCTATATCTTCGCAACGGCTCATATGATCTGCATGAAATTTTCAGAGCTGATTCGCATAAGTGAGAAAAAACTTCATAAATATTTCTTGTTCCAATCCGCCTACCGCAACTTCCACTTTTTATATCTTTATATCTCAAAAACAGCTCTAATGATTATTTGAGGTACTAGAATTTGTTTTTATGGGTAAGAAAAATATGGAGGTGATTTTCTTATACCCACCCACAACCACTTTCATCATGTCTCTATATCTAGGGAACGGCTCTATTGATCTGGATGAAATTTTCAAAGTTGATTTGCATGAGCGAGAAAAAATTTATGAAATATTTTTTTTTTTAAATTCGTCCACTGCCACGCCTACATTGTATATTTTGATTTCTCAAAAATGGTTCTAAGGTTTTCTGTTGGTATCAGATATTTTTTAAATGAGTAAGAGAAAATTGTTGGTGATTTTCTTAGACCCACCCACAACCACGCCCACTTTTATCATGTTTCTATATCTAGCAAACGGCTCTATTGATCCGGATGAAATTTTCAGAGTTGATTCGAATCAGCGAGGAAAAACTTTCGAAATATTTTTTCTCAAATCTGCCTACTGATACCTCCCTTTTTTACTCTCAGAAACGCCTCTAAAGACTACGGTAGGAATCAGATATTGTTTGTATGAGTAAGAGAAAAGTTTTAATAACACAATTGAAACGATATTCGAAAACTCTGATACATATAAACACTATTTGAAATAAAACACACATTAAATTGAGTTTTCTGTTTTACTTATAAAAACAAAATAATTTATTTTTATGAGTCTAACTCCGAATGCATTTCGGGCAGTCTACCGCCCATCATCATAAGAGAAAAGTGTTCGTGATATTTTTGACCCACCCACAACCACGCCCACTTTTATCATGTCGGTGCCCGAGACCTCAAATGCCCAATATCCAAAAAATTATACCCCGAAAAAAGAATTTTAAGGTTTGAAAAATAATTCCTCTACTTTCTTCTTGAGGAATATGATGTTTGAATTTTTATATTTGTATGTACATTGTTTTAAAAAAACTGGCATTATTTATTTCTTATAATTATATTTTTATTGATAACGACATAAAACAAAAAATAATATTAATTCGGTGGCTAGGCCTTACTTAATATCACATTGGATTATTCTTAAGTCCTTAAAAACCTAAAATAATTTATAAGAAGGTTTTATAATACAAATTCTATATACTACTGAAATAAATCAGCCAAGTAGAAGACTTAGCATTAAGGATTGGACTTGTTGAATTATTGATTCAAAATAGCTTTTTATGGCCTTTAGTCCTATAAATTGGCGTTTCGTTCGGCTTACTCACTTGAACTCATCAGTGACATAGTGAGGGCTTTGTCATACGCAATTTATATTAAGTTCAGTTCAACTTACATGAATTTTTCAACGAAAATCCACTGTAAACTATATCCAACAAGATTAGAATTCCTAATCATTAAGCTGGAAGTTTTTTTGCCCTGGGCCAGGCATAGTTTCTATATAAGAAGGTTTTATAATACAAATTCTATATACTACTGAAATAAATCAGCCAAGTAGAAGACTTAGCATTAAGGATTGGACTTGTTGAATTATTGATTCAAAATAGCCTTTTATGGCCTTTAGTCCTATAAATTGGCGTTTCGTTCGGCTTACTCACTTGAACTCATCAGTGACATAGTGAGGGCTTTGTCATACGCAATTTATATTAAGTTCAGTTCAACTTACATGAATTTTTCAACGAAAATCCACTGTAAACTATATCCAACAAGATTAGAATTCCTAATCATTAAGCTGGAAGTTTTTTTGCCCTGGGCCAGGCATAGTTTCTATATAAGAAGGTTTTATAATACAAATTCTATATACTACTGAAATAAATCAGCCAAGTAGAAGACTTAGCATTAAGGATTGGACTTGTTGAATTATTGATTCAAAATAGCTTTTTATGGCCTTTAGTCCTATAAATTGGCGTTTCGTTCGGCTTACTCACTTGAACTCATCAGTGACATAGTGAGGGCTTTGTCATACGCAATTTATATTAAGTTCAGTTCAACTTACATGAATTTTTCAACGAAAATCCACTGTAAACTATATCCAACAAGATTAGAATTCCTAATCATTAAGCTGGAAGCTTTTTTGCCCTGGGCCAGGCATAGTTTCTATATAAGAAGGTTTTATAATACAAATTCTATATACTACTGAAATAAATCAGCCAAGTAGAAGACTTAGCATTAAGGATTGGACTTTATAGGACTAAAGGCCATAAAAAGCTATTTTGAATCAATAATTCAACAAGTCCAATCCTTAATGCTAAGTCTTCTACTTGGCTGATTTATTTCAGTAGTATATAGAATTTGTATTATAAAACCTTCTTATATAGAAACTATGCCTGGCCCAGGGCAAAAAAACTTCCAGCTTAATGATTAGGAATTCTAATCTTGATGGATATAGTTTACAGTGGATTTTCGTTGAAAAATTCATGTAAGTTGAACTGAACTTAATATAAATTGCGTATGACAAAGCCCTCACTATGTCACTGATGAGTTCAAGTGAGTAAGCCGAACGAAACGCCAATTTATAGGACTAAAGGCCATAAAAAGCTATTTTGAATCAATAATTCAACAAGTCCAATCCTTAATGCTAAGTCTTCTACTTGGCTGATTTATTTCAGTAGTATATAGAATTTGTATTATAAAACCTTCTTATATAGAAACTATGCCTGGCCCAGGGCAAAAAAACTTCCAGCTTAATGATTAGGAATTCTAATCTTGTTGGATATAGTTTACAGTGGATTTTCGTTGAAAAATTCATGTAAGTTGAACTGAACTTAATATAAATTGCGTATGACAAAGCCCTCACTATGTCACTGATGAGTTCAAGTGAGTAAGCCGAACGAAACGCCAATTTATAGGACTAAAGGCCATAAAAAGCTATTTTGAATCAATAATTCAACAAGTCCAATCCTTAATGCTAAGTCTTCTACTTGGCTGATTTATTTCAGTAGTATATAGAATTTGTATTATAAAACCTTCTTATATAGAAACTATGCCTGGCCCAGGGCAAAAAAACTTCCAGCTTAATGATTAGGAATTCTAATCTTGTTGGATATAGTTTACAGTGGATTTTCGTTGAAAAATTCATGTAAGTTGAACTGAACTTAATATAAATTGCGTATGACAAAGCCCTCACTATGTCACTGATGAGTTCAAGTGAGTAAGCCGAACGAAACGCCAATTTATAGGACTAAGGGCCAGTTTGTTCACAGTGGGTTAAATCAGCAATTAGATTATCACAGATTCTGTTAAACCCATGGTTATGAATCTGTGATAATCAGAAAGTGTTTGTTCACTGAATTTTCTGTTTGATTAATAAATCATAGTTTTTCCAATAATCTTTCCAGTTTCCAGTCTATCTGTCAAATCAATTGTCAGGCGTATTCTGCCATTAACTTAGTTTAGTGTGAGTGAGCTTTCTAAAAAAAAACATTTTTGTGTGCAAAAACAATCAGCGTCTTCAAATTTAATTTTTTGCTCAATTTAAGATTATTTCCTGTTATATTACTATACAAAATAACTACCCACGTGAAATTTGTTTTTATTTAAATATTGCTTTCTGTTTTGATTTTTTGTTCCAAATGTATAGTTGAAGTGTGTAGGTAGTGCTGGCATTTTGTGTAATCTAGTGATGGGAAATTTTTCTATATTTCATAATTAGGCACTTCTTTTTGGATAATAAATAAAATAACTACAACTAGTAGTAAAATCTTTACAAATTGGTTATTTTATTTTGCGAGATGAACGATACATGGTTTCTGTTTATTCATGTTCTTTGCTCGTAGGAATTGTATAGATTTTGTTTTTCTTTTTTATACCTACGCTTTGGGAATAACCAATGATGAACAAACAAAATTCCAGGAAATCTTTGATTAAATCGTGCTAATCAGACAGAATCGGCGAATTAGTGATTTCTGCAATTAAGTGCTCAAATCATGGATTCCCTGTTTAAAATTTGGCTGAACAAACGCATTCAATGATAATCAACTGGAATAATCATTGATTTAAGTTGACAAGCTGTGAACAAACTGGCCCTAAAGGCCATAAAAAGCTATTTTGAATCAATAATTCAACAAGTCCAATCCTTAATGCTAAGTCTTCTACTTGGCTGATTTATTTCAGTAGTATACAGAATTTGTATTATAAAACCTTCTTATATAGAAACTATGCCTGGCCCAGGGCAAAAAAACTTCCAGCTTAATGATTAGGAATTCTTATCTTGTTGGATATAGTTTACAGTGGATTTTCGTTGAAAAATTCATGTAAGTTGAACTGAACTTAATATAAATTGCGTATGACAAAGCCCTCACTATGTCACTGATGAGTTCAAGTGAGTAAGCCGAACGAAACGCCAATTTATAGGACTAAAGGCCATAAAAAGCTATTTTGAATCAATAATTCAACAAGTCCAATCCTTAATGCTAAGTCTTCTACTTGCCTGATTTATTTCAGTAGTATATAGAATTTGTATTATAAAACCTTCTTATATAGAAACTATGCCCGGCCCAGGGCAAAAAAACTTCCAGCTTAATGATTAGGAATTCTAATCTTGTTGGATATAGTTTACAGTGGATTTTCGTTGAAAAATTCATGTAAGTTGAACTGAACTTAATATAAATTGCGTATGACAAAGCCCTCACTATGTCACTGATGAGTTCAAGTGAGTAAGCCGAACGAAACGCCAATTTATAGGACTAAAGGCCATAAAAAGCTATTTTGAATCTAAAATATTTAGTTTGTTTGTTAAAATAAACCAGAAAAATACATTAAATTTCATTCGGTTTTGCTTATATATATGTAAAAGAATTTTTATAAAAATTCTTTCACATATACGCTAAGTTCAATTAAATTTTTAAATTTTTTTCCTGCTTAATGTTTTTTCTAGCGCGTTTGTTCTTTTTGTTTGGGTAAAAAATACCCTTTGAAAAGTACTAAAAATGTAAGAAAATATTAAAAAATAACGGTTATACTTACAATTAAGTACTATACCTTAAAGCCAATACTCTGTTTTATTAGCTAGTTTTTAAATCAAGTGAAATCTTTGCATGTTTTTTGAAAAACATGGAGTTTAAACTCAAAATATGTATAAAGTGTAATTTTTCAATACTGTTATATTATATAGTGTGCTCGTAAAAACTGTTGAATTAGTTCTCTTTTGCATGGTGGTAGGCCTTTTTTAAAATTCCGTTATAAATGCAGGTACTGCACCAGGTGTCTGCTATAAGTTTGTTTTATAAAAACTAACATATAAGCGAGGCAGATATATAGCTTTAAATAAAAAACAAGGAACTTCTCCATATATCTGCTAATAATTTTTTTATTTACGTAATAACAACTATACAGCTTATTATATCAAAGAGGCAAACGTTTGGCTCAACAGAAAACAAATTTTTTTCTATTTGAAAAGAAGCAGTGAAATGTGTATAGAGATTTGTCCTTGATTTTTTTTTCAAAATTCCGTTACAAATCCAGGTATCACAGCAGATGTCTGAAAATTATTTTTTAAGTAAAATTGACTGTTAATATTTAAATATAAAAGATCTGAACGTATTCCTCCAAAAAAAGTGCTTTCCTGTACTTAGGAAAAAAGCTTATTTTTGTTGGGAATTTTTTTAACATTTTTTTTTTTAATTTCCTAGAGGTACTACGCTCTATGTCTTCCTTTACTATTTTTAGTTAGCAAAAAGTATGTAGTCTTACATATCAAAGAGGCAGACGTACTGCTATCACGTTTTCAAGGTCGATTTTTTCAATTTTTGTGACCCCGGTGCTCCCAGAGGTACTATGACTTTGGATTAGGAATGCCCATTCTATGCTCTGGGGGTCTAGTCTGGTCTAGTCTAGTCTAGTCTCTGGCTCCACTTAATATGAATTGTACTGAAATACCGTAAGTTTGCCGACCACTGGCTCTTAAGCTAATCCTTCTAATGCATTTACCTCAACCATTTGAATACTTCAATTACAAAAAATTCTATTGGCAAATGCCAGGAGAGGCAAACCAAGAACATTAAAAAGAACCTGTCAAGAAAATAGCGAAATAGGTCCAAACCCAAAGGGAACAAATTTATAGACTCCGACAAAAAACAGGAAGTATTTTATAAAATCCATCATAACAAATTGAAAGATATGTTAGTGGTATATGGTATTGCCTAGAGCCAGGGGGGGCAAGTGCCTCGCACCTTCCCCAAATTCTATAATGTGTCCACGCTGGGGGGTTGCAGGCGGGCAGCATGCCCCCCCCATATATACCACACTGCTTATACGCCGGCTCCACTGGAAAACACAAAAGATAGCATTTTTTGGGACACCCTACTGTGAAAATACTCAATAATTTTTTTTCAAAATACCATCTGTAAAAGTATTTTTTTTTTCAATAATTTGTCCTAAATATTTACCACACCGAATTTTATAGAATTTCATTTAAAAACATGGTAGATAAAATTTTTAAAAGATATCCTATTGTGAAATTTCAAAATTTTCCATTTTTTTTTCAATATACCTACCTATGTAGGTACCTATGTACTGTACAAGTACTTGCTTCATCAAGAGCTACATATATTCCATACAAACCATACTGTTTAGATAAGCAAGGACGTGCAACCCAGTCGTGGTTCCGCCTATCGCGGTTAGCTTGATTGGTAAAAATGCCGCGTGAATTTTTTTTTAGATCTTATAACAAATCAAATTCAAATTTTCAAACTCATTGCGGCACGTCCGATTATCCTCATTTATTTTTGTATTCGTTTTTGTAGAAGAACAAACAAAATAGTGCTCAGTAAAAACAAAAAAAATGCATATATGTACAATTTTTGAACCTAACATTTTTTTTATTTTGTGGTTAAATTCGATTGCTAAGTAGGTAGGTATTCAAATAAATATCAATAATAGTTTAAGTGTTCATTATGATTAAAAAAGTAAAAAGAATCCAAGTAGTTTAAAGACTCCAAGAAGTTTAAAAACTTCATGCAGTTAAAAGACTTCAAGCAGTCAAAAGACTTCAAGCAGTTAAAGGACTTCAAAGCAGTCAATTGACTGCAGTCATAAGACTGTAATCAAAAGACTTAATGAATAAATTCTTAGTAAAAGACTTCAATGACTTCAAGCAGTCTTTAGTATTGCATTCGTTTTACTTTAAGTCATTTAACTGCAGCAAATGATTGCATTACTAAAGACTTCAAAATTGAATTGGAATAACATTTGAAGTTGAAGTAGGTACTTTGGTGAAGTAAAAATACTTCAAAATAAGTCTTTTCAATCAATCACATTCAATCATCAGATCTCTGCTACCCATAGATAATTATCTTACAAACACACCCTGGCAGACTGACGGACGATATGCATACTTATCTAACGAGAATTATTTGTAAGATCATCGTAATAATAATTTTGATCAAACCAGTGAAATTTCAAGAAATCAATAATTTACATGAAAAATAGTTAAAAAATTAAGGTAAATCGCTGTTTCATTTTTTCAGCTTAAATTTCTTTCGTTTTGATTCTTATCTACAAAATTGTAAATTCAGAAAAATAAAATCTACTTTTTCTTAATGTACCTCATCAAGCACAAGATACAACAACAATACACGACGACGAAGAACCCAAATAAAAAACAAATCGAAATCTCTCGACAAAAAAACAAACAAAAACAAAACCCTTGCATACCTATAAAATACTTTGGATTCAACAAGAACGAAAAAATAAACGAACGTGCGAAAAATAGATGATAGAGCAAAAAATTTAAAAAAAAACCCCCACCATTGCTTACAAAATTCATTCATAGCAACAAAAAAGAAAAAAGAGAATTAATACCGAAAAACCAAAAACAAAACCAGATACACATGCGAATGTTGATAATTCAATTTTAAAAATGTTGAAGCAACTTTAGCGACGCCAGCGCACCATCGATCACGCACCCAACTAATAAAAACGAATCCATGGTATTACTATAGAGTTTATATAAATTAAACTATACTAAATTTATTTTTCTTAAAAAAAACAACTTTATTATTTCATATCCAAATTAAGACTAATTTTACAATAATGATTTTATTCTAAAGTAACCTACTCTAAACCTATTGCATCATGTTGCCTGCAGGTAGCGGTCGTCGCGTCGCAGACGCTTCGTCAGCAGAATGGTTGCTCGTGTCGTCGTTGACCTAATTGCGTTCCCACGGGAAATAAATAATTTGCTTTTTCAAGCTTTTTGCATTTTCAGCTTAAGTGTCGTTAACTCCTCCCTTCTCTAATTAATGCGTCCACGCATTTTTACATGATGTTAAAGATGCTGGGATATCTTTGAAGAGGTGATGGCTGATTGTATTCATCCTGATTTGATATCATAATCATAGGTGGTGTTGTTATCAAATTACTCGTGGGTGTTTTGGATTTGTAACGCAGTAACACTATTGTGAAGAATACGGCTGCAAATATCACATATGTTGTTATTTGGTGTGTGTCCTTCTCTAGTTGAATCTTAGTGAGATGCTGCGTGTTTTTCGTATGCAGTTCCTTCATGAGTTCTAAGGAAAGGACTTCTTCAACTGCCAAATCTTCAGGAATTGTATGCGGTGTTGGTGGTAAAGCTTGGATGTTGACAATTTCTTGAGCAATGTATTGTTGGTTATTGATCATTATTGTTTCGTTGTAGAATTTGACTATGTAGTTTCCATTAAGCGATTGAGTGCGATTATTAGCTTCTATTGTACCGTTGAATTGATTAAGGATGACAAGTCCTGGTGATACTTCTTCAACCTGGGCAATGTGTTGGCTATTCGTAGAGTTGCATGATGCAATTTTATTTTCTAGTAAACCTATTATACACTTATTATTACTTAAATCAATTAGATCTGTTTGTTTACAGAGAGAAATTTCTTCAATTTTCTTACAGTTATTTAGCATTCCATATATGTTTTTTTCATTTCTTAATGTATTTCTATAAGATATTTTGTTTATTAAACCATTATTCTTTTTCATTGGGATTACAATTAATTTTTCATAAATCTCTTTTTTTGTTTTTGGGATACTAACAATATATAGTAAATCTTTTAAATTGAGTGCAATTTTTACATCGGCAAATTTAATTGCTTGTTCTAAATTTGTGTATGGTAATATTTCTTTATCCATTTTGCTTAATATAATATTTATTTCATTTTTTGACATAATATTGGAGTTGACAATATTTTCTTTAGCAAGTTCAATAGCATAAATAATATTCGTTAATTCTTCTTTTATAAGTTTTATCTTAAATAATAATATTACATTAAATTGATATTCGATAGTACTGTCTTTTTGTATTGTATTTATAATTTCATTAGTTACATTGGTAAGTATATTTATTCGTTTCTTATATTCTTCGTTGATTACTATTTGCTCATTATTGTTTTCAATTACATTGTTTATCTTATTTCTAAGGATGGTGAAATCTTCGTGGTCGGGTGATCCCGCTATCCACTTCCATCCTGTTCCTATGAAATCTAATGATCGTTTTGATCTACTAACTTTAAGATTTTGGATTAAATTTTTGATTTGTTCTATTTCATGATGAATTATTGGGAAGTAAGGATTGGTTTTAGGGATTTGTTTAAGGATAATAGATTGTGCATTCGAAATGAAATGTTCGTATGGCGTCAGTTCGATAGTATGGATAAGTTTAAAGTTTCCTTTGGAAATTTTCGCAATTCCATCGTTAAGGATGATGATGGGGGAGTTGGAATAGTCTAGGATGTTAACGGTTCCTTGGATTGGTTTTAATAGGTATCTGTTGGATAAAAGGAAAAAGGAAGATAGGATTAGTTTCTAATGTTGGATTTATGCACGACTTTGCCTGAATGTGTTACAACGGTTGTTGATTTATTTTCTTTTACTTTTTCTTTTTTATATCGTGTTGAAAGCTTTGAACCTAATCGTTTATTTACTTTAACGTAGATGATATCTCCAGGAGAGTAGTCTTTTAAATCAGGCCTTTTCTTATTATGATATGTTATATCGGCTTCTTGTTTAGACTTTAATTTATCTATATTTTTTAAGTGTGCATCCTTAATTTGAGCTGAACTTTCGGTATCTCTGCTGAAAAATAAATCGATTGGCTTCTTGTTTGTTACTGAATGTACAGAAAGGTTATATGCATTAACAGCTGCTTCTAGGAGTTCCGTGAAGGATTCGTAGATTTTCTCAGCTTTTAAACATCGCATAATCTCAGCGAGAGTTGAGTGAAATCTCTCTATCTGACCATTAGATGTGCTAGTGTAGGGAGGTGTAGTGAAGACATTAATTTCAAATTCGTTTTGCAGCATAAAGAGAATTGATTCTGAATTAAATGATTTTTCGTTATCGCAGACTATTACTTTCGGTATTCCGAAACCAAAGGTAATATCTCTTATTGGTTGTCTTACATCTTCTGTAGCCCTTGAGTTTATTACTTTTGTAACGGCATATTTAGAAAATTTATCTATTGCAGTGATAACAAGTTTTCCTTCTGTAGAGAATATGTCAATGTGTATAATTTCACCGGGATATTTGGGTATGGGCGTAGATTGTATTGGGACTTTATTGGGTTTTCTATCGTATTTATTCTGTTTACAAATAAGGCAGAGCTTAGTAAATTTTTTTAGTTTTTTACTTAGTGTAGGGAAAAAGTATTTTTCTAAAATTTGGACTCTATTTTCTTTTTGGTTTCGATGAGCGCGATTATGTTCTTCCATTACTAAATTCTCTTGATCTTGTTCGTTTTCCACATCCTGGACTTGTATTTGTGTAAATCGGATCTTGTATGAACAGAAATTGTCTTTGTAAATATTTTGTATTAAACCCATTATGCGTTCGCCTGTTTTGATTCCATTAGTTACAGATGGATTAAGGCATTTTTTTAGAATTTGAATTAAGTTTGATTCGGTAAAAATAGGTTCAATGATAGTATGTCTGTGGTAAGTGGGAAATAAGATTTGGAAATTTTGACTAGGTGGTGTACCTTCTTGAAAAAAAAATTTGGTTTTTGAAACAATTTATTGGCGATTCTACACTATAAATTAAGCCATGCGACGATGATTCGTCACTATGAATTGTGGGTGTTAGGGAATTGATTTGGGTTACCGGAGATGTTCTAGATAGTGCATCCGCAACTACATTTGTCCTACCTGGTTTATATTTTAGTTCATAGTTGAACTCTTCTAAAAATGCTTTCCATCTCTTGAGCTTGCTGTTGTTATTCTTTGTGCTGAGTGCACCGGTAAGAGGTTGATGATCTGTGAAGATAAGAACTTTTGCCGAACCGTATAGGTAGTTTCTGAGGGAGTCTAATGCCCATATAATGGCGAGCATTTCCTTCTCATTGGTGGCGTAATTCTCTTCTGATTTACTTAAAGTTCTTGATATGAAAGTAATTGGTTTGTCCTTTTGTGATAGAACAGCACCTATGGCGTAGTTCGAGGCATCTGTTGTAAGTTCGAAGGGACTTTTAAAATCAGGATATGTTAGTATTATATCATCAGAAACCAAGGATTTTTTTATTTTTTCGAATGCTTCGATTGCACTTTCGTCGAGATGGATTAGTTTCTTACTAGAAGTGTTTTTTGAAACACGACCATCCTCCCCTCTTAAAAGGGATGTCAGGGGCTTAGCAAGTTTTGCGTAGTCGCAAATGAAACGTCGATAGTAGCCTGACAGACTGAGAAATGATCTTAGTTCCTTCAAGGTTGTTGGAGGCGGAAAGTTCTTTATAGCACTCACTTTTTCAGGATTTGTTTTGATGCCTTTGGAAGACACAATAAATCCGAGGAATTCTGTTTCTTGTTTGAAAAACTCGCACTTGTCGAGTTGAACCTTCATATGAGCGTTATTTAGGGTTTCAAATACCTTTTTGATATTCTCCAAGTGAGTAGCCTCATCCTGACTAAAGATGATAATATCATCTATATACACGTAGCATATTTTGCCAATGTGGTCACGTAGGATATCATCAAGGGCTCTCTGGAATATTGATGGGGCGTTTTTAAGGGGAAAAGGTCAAAATCCCGCCGATCAAAATCCCGCAAGTCGAAATCCCGCCAAATAAAATTACTAATTATGTACACGAATCCCGCCAGTCAAAATCCCGCCGATCGAAATCCCGCCGCAAGAATCCCGCCAGTAGCCTGCTACTATTTTGCGGGATTTTCAATACTTTTTTAAAATAATCCCAACTTTTTAGATACTTTTTCATACTTTTGAAACAATATTTTATTTTAATTAGTGAATTTATTTTTATTGAAAAAAAAAAGTATATAAGCAGTTGTGTATTGGCAATTTGGCATTTATGTATCTTCAGTTCTTACAACTCCGTAGAGGTAAGACCTCGAGGTAATTAGAGAGATAGAAATTGGATTTTATTTTGGTTTTGTGGGGAGTGGGGACGGGTGACAACGACAACGGGTTCTGGGCATATGTGGGTCTGGATCTGGGCGGAGGTGGGTCTGGATCTGGACATAGGTGGGTCTGGATTCTGGACAGAGGTGGGAATTTTTACTTGCGATATAGGTACTATAGGGCAAGTTTTGGATTCGTGCAAAAAAAAATTTCGAGATAACAATCAAACATGACATTACGATGATAGAGAACACGAAAAAAGTGGGTGGCACAATTCTGTCTGTCTGTCTGTCTGTCTGTCTGTCCGTACCTCAACCTACAGCCTAAGCCACTGAAGCGATTTTCTTCAAATTTTGAACTTAAGGTTTTTTTGTAACTCTCCAGAGGGGAAATTGAAATTTTTTTTTTAGCTCAAAAAATAACGGTACTTGCCATACAACCGTTAAGGAAAAGCTTATTTATCTAAAAAACGGCTCCAACGATTTTGATAAAAAAAAATCAGTGTATTATTGTAGATATGATATACCTTTTAGTAAGAAAAAAAATCACCAAAAAAATTTATTAACGGTACCTATCATATAACGTTTTTTTTTGATTTTTGATATTCTCATTAACCGCTGATCCGATTTCAATAAAAATTTTTGCACAAAAGCTTTGTTGGAATATAAATAATACTGCATACCAAAATTTTTGAAAAAATAAATTTTGGATTTTTAAAAAAAGATTCAAATTTTTTTTTTGAAAATTCAATATTTCAAAAACGGACTGATGAATTGTTTTGAAATTTCAGTTTTGAATGTATATTAATATATGGGTCAATATTTCAAAATATTAATATTTCAGTCTCCTTCATTTTTGAATCGAAGTACAAAATTTTATTATAAGTTTGTTAATTGGATGGCTTGAAACAAACGGGTTCTAATATTCGCTCTAGAGAAAAAAAAGTTAAACAAAATATTATACCCGCTATCTCCATTTAAACACCCAAAATGTCATTCCCCTGACGTGTCCCCAGGGCTACTTACCACACTGTCTAAATTTTAGCAACGAAACTAAAAACGATACAAGAAATCTAATGATGCAGTATTTTTAATAATATATGCATCCTAACTAAAAAATAGTTAAATGATTTTTAGTTGCTTTATTTTTTTTAAATAGGAGCTATTAAGTAAGTGTCCCCCATAAATTGATCATTTCTATCCCACCAATGGAAATTTAAAAAAAATATATATAGGCTCAAAATAGAAAACTGATTTTTTTGTTGTTTAGCGAAGAATTGAAGTAAGGGTTTCAAAAAAACTTTGTTGTCTTTTTTATTTCAAGTTAAGGCAATGATTTTGTTTTTCGTCAAGCGAAATTGTCATTCCTCTAACGCATGTTTTTTACTAAACCGTGTGGTATAAAAATTAAAAAGTTTTACTCGTCTGTGTCTTTTACAAGGGCTTACGTGAAAAATAATATAAAACATCAAATTTTCTAATAACCTCCATTTAATTCTCATAAAACACCCTTCGGAGTCATTCCCCTAACATCATTTTTTGTGTCATTCCCCTGACTTTCAAGTTTTCATTATAATGATTGATTGCGTTTTGGTAACTCTAGAGGAATCAATGATATTACATTTGAACATATTTACAGTATTTTTAGTAGTTTTGAATTTTTTCACATTTTTTCTGTCAAAATATCATAAAAAAATGCGATTATTACTAAAAAATGTTTAGTCTCGCAAAATCCTTGAATCATGAGAGCAAGTTCGTGCAACATAGTCGTGGATGCTTTTTTTTATGTTAGTATTTGTTCTCTTTTTTCTATACACTCCTGAAACCATTCGCAAAATTAAATATTCATCTAATCAACGGAGTAAATATAAATGTTTGTCATTCCCCTGATACAAGTATCATTTCCCTGACTTAAAGAACCGTTAGATTTGATAAAATGTTATGACTCCTTGTTTTAAAGTGGTTATTATAGAGTTATTAAGAGACATAATTGTTCGTCTGCCAAAATAGGTTCTTTTGAGCGAGGGTCCACTTTGAAGTGGAAAATATTAATGTTTTGAAATATTGACCCATATACCTAAAAATTGGCATACCAAATTTTTTTTTGAAAAATGTTACAAAAATTTTATATATAAGAAATTAATTTTTAAGAAAACGGCTCCAACGATTTTAAATTTTTTTTTGCATATATTGATATTTTCTTAAGTAATCAAATGACATACTTTTTTTTGCGCTCAAAGTTATTTATCAGGTTGTTTAAACAATTAAAAGAACGATTTAAATGCTTTTTTTTACTTTTTCTATAATTACTTGAATATTTTTTAAAGTTCTTAAGTTCCACACAACTTGAACATAAGAGCAAGTACGTGCGATCCAGTCGTGCATTTTATTTTTTTCGGTTTGGGTGATGGGGAACGGTAGTCTAAAAGAAGACAGAGGTGGGTTTGGATCTGGACAGAGTGTGGGTCTGGATTCTGGAAGCAGGTGGGATTTTTTTTTTTTGAAAAAAAAATATATACAAATATAAACTTTTTGGAATTTTTTTTTTTTTGAAAATATAAAAAAAAACAAGATTTTTTGAAGAAAATTTCAATGAAAAATTAAACTTTTCTCAATTTTTTTTTTCAGTTTTTAATTTTTCTTCGAAATATGAATGATAGGTACAGTTGCTCAAGAAAACTTGATATTGGCGCTCAATTAATGCATCGAATCATACGAAAAATCAACTTTTATCTTTAAACGCGATTTGCGGCTAAACTTAGCGTCCTAGAGGCATCAAAGTTTGCATTTTTTAACTTGATTTGCAGCTAAACTATATGTCCAAAAATGCAAAAGAAACTTTACATACACCCAACCTCGCACCCACCCCAAATCCTATAATGAGCCCAAGCAGGGGGTTGTAGGGGGCTGCATGCCCCCCCATACATACCTCACTGTTTATTCGCGTTTATTTTCCCCCAATTGATGCATCGAATCATACGAAAAATCAACTTTTATCTTTAAACGCGATTTGCGGCTAAACTAAGCGTCCTAGAGGCATCAAAGTTTGCATCTTTAAACTTGATTTGCTGCTAAACTATCCGTCCAAGCGACTTTAAATGCAAAAGAAACTTTACATACACCCAACCTCGCACCCACCCCAAATCCTATAATGAGCCCAAGCAGGGGGGTTGCAGGGGGGCAGCATGCCCCCCCATACATACCTCACTGTTTATTCGCGTTTATTTTCCACCCAAGGTAGTGTTTCTCAAGAAAACTTGACACTGGCGCTGAATTGATGCATCGAATCATACGAAAAATCAACTTTTATCTTTAAACGCGATTTGCGGCTAAGCTAAGCGTCCTAGAGGCATCAAAGTTTGCATCTTTAAACTTGATTTGCGGCTAAACTATCCGTCCAAGCGACTTTAAATGCAAAAGAAACTTTACATACACCCAACCTCGCACCCACCCCAAATCCTATAATGAGCCCAAGCAGGGGGGTTGCAGGGGGGCAGCATGCCCCCCCGATACATACCTCACTGTTTATTCGCGTTTATTTTCCACCCAAGGTAGTGTTTCTCAAGAAAACTTGACACTGGCGCTGAATTGATGCATCGAATCATACGAAAAATCAACTTTTATCTTTAAACGCGATTTGCGGCTAAGCTAAGCGTCCTAGAGGCATCAAAGTTTGCATCTTTAAACTTGATTTGCGGCTAAACCAAGCGTTCTAGTGACTTATAAAATGCATATTCGTGATCTTGGAATGTGCCCGTTCCCAAAAATCAAAATAAAATTCGTATTTTCAGTTTTTTCGGCTAAACTTTAGTGATTTTTGTTGTCTTTTTTTAATTTTTTTTTCGAATTATGTGTGAATGGTATTTTTTTCTTTAAATGCAAAAGAAACTTTGCGTACACCTAACCTCGCACCCACCCCAAATCTTATAATGGCATGCCTATAATGGCATGCCCCTCCATACACACCTCGGTGTTTATTCGTGTGTATTTGCCATCCTCAACTAATGCATCGCATTATACGAAAAAATCGACTTCAATCTTTAAACGCAATTTGCAAATTGCATAAGAAACAAAAATATTAATGAGCTGTCGCATAGTAGTAGAAACGGCGGGATTTTGATCGGCGGGATTTTGATTTTCGGGATTTTGATTTCCGGGATTTTGAGAAACGGGATTTTGATACGCGGGATTTCGACATACGGGATTTTGATTCGCGGGATTTCGACCCCAACCCGTTTTTAAGGCCGAATGGTAACCTAGTAAATTCATATTTTCCATGATTAATGGAGAAGGCTGTTTTTTCCATATCAGATTCCTTCAAGGGAATCTGATGGAAACCACTTTTCAAATCGAGAACTGTGAACCAGTTATTCTTTCCCAAATTGGATAGGACTTCATTTATCTCTGGGATCGGGTAGCGGTCAGCTACTGTAATTGAATTCAATTTACGGTAATCTATTACTAATCTGAATTTTTTCTTTCCAGAAGCATCAGTCTTCTTTGGGACAATCCACACCGGTGAATTGTAGGGTGATCTTGACCGTCGAATGATGCCGTCTTTAAGGAGGTCCTCTATTTGGTTTTCAACTTCCTCTTTAAGCGCAATTGGATACGGGTAAAATTTTGAATAGACAGGAGAATCTGTTGTTGTTCTAATTTCCCCTTTGACAACAGTGGTGCAAGAAAGTTTATTATTTGGATCATCGAATAATCGGGGGTATTTGCTTACTATGTTTTGAATATCTGTTTTTTGTTTAATGGACATGTGATTTGTTCTGATGTTAATCGTGTTAACTGATTGTGCAGCTAGTTGTTTAACTTTAACCTTAACAGAGTTATTTACAATCATGTAGTTGTCTTTTATATGGATAACGGCTGAAAGATCTTTAAGGCTATCGTTTCCGAGGATAGCGTGGAAAGATTTTAGTTCAGGCATTAAGAAAAATTTAATTTTTATGTTATTGAGACCGAAAAGATTTAGAAAAGTGTGTTGTGTAATTTTGACATTTCCTCCTATAGAATTAGCATAGAATGGTTTTTCGTTTGTATGGGGTTTTGATATGAGGCAAGGTTGGATATAGTTTTTGTTCGATCCAGTATCTATTAGTATTTTTATTATAGTTCCACTCTTCGTTTTACACTCGAAATATGGAAGAGAGGAACAGCTTAATCTAAAAAATGGATATCATTGTATTCCATATTATGCTGTTCATTTGAAAAATCTCTATCTGATTGCGGAAAGGATTCCGTATATTCTTGAGGAAGTGAATCAGCGTACTCTTGTAGAGTTTGGTCGTATTGCTGATCTTCATATTGGATGTTCTGCTGGTAACTGTCTTCGGGTGTTGCTTCGTCTGTAGCGCTCAAATGAAAATTCCTTTGTAGCTTGGTGGGATGAAACTGATTTGATGGTGGGTCAATTGTTCTTTTAGGTGCTGGTGGCCAGTTTTTTTGTAAGGGTTGATTCATGTAGTTGATATTGTTTGTCTTAATTGTTGATGTGTCCATCCTTCTTGGTGGCGGTTGAGGTTTGGGTGCAAACTGCATTTGGGGGTGATTGAAATTCGTATAAGGTTGAGGTCTTTGTGCATACTGCATCTGTGGGTGATAGGGCTGCATCTGTGGACGACTGAGTCCCATGTAAGGTTGTTGGGGTCTTTGTGGTACTCCTGACCGTGGCTGAAAATTATTGAAACCTTGTGGAGTAGTCCAACTTGTAGGTTGTAGCATTAGTTCTGGGTAGAACTGTCGTTGATTTTGAAATTGGGGGTAGTTATTACTTGTACGTCTAGGTGGAGCCGGAGGTGGTAATTGATGTGTTTTCCTAGCATTGTTGTTTGATGCGTATTGCGTTCGAAAATGTTGATTTTCGAGCTTTAGGCACAAATGCAGGGCTTGAGGTAAATCTGAGGGTTCTCTTATGCCTAGGAGCCTAGGTAGATCGCCTTTTAAGCCTCTGATAAATGTGTCTAGGGCTTTCTCCCTATATGCGTGCATTAATAAATTTAAGGCTTCTTGACTAGCATCCATTGAGGATATTTTGTTAAGGATCAAAGTAAGATGCGAATAGACTTCTTGATAGAAGTCTTGAACAGAGGAATTGCCTTGGACAAGGGATGTTAGTTGGTACTCTAGTGTACCTAGATCCCGCTTGTCTGCGTAATGCAAATTTAAACATCTGGAGATGTTGTCCCAGTTCAGTGGTGTATTGTAAGATTCTAAGACATGGTCTGCTTGACCAACAATCTTATTTCTCATAACGTTAAGAATTCCGAAATATTTTGGAGATCCTCTCAAGTGTCCATAAATACTAAGAATTCTTTCTACACTTTTTCGCCATGAACTGAACTCACCTGGCTGACCAGAGAATTCTCGTAGGCTTCTCACAACGTCGGGAATTTTGTCAAGGTCATTTATGTTCTCTCTTTGATCTGGATTTATCGCTTGATCAACTCCAGCGAATTGATCAGCATTTGGGTTTAAGATTGAATATACTAAATTCCTTCCTTCTGTTCGAAGAGTTTGGTTCACGATAGAAGAGATGAGGTTTGTAAGTGCTGGGTTTCCAGCCGGGTTATCGTTTTGAGGATTAGGGTTTATTGATGGGTTTACTGAAGGGCGGATAAGGTTATTTGGGTTTGACATGATTTTATTTAGATTTTATAATAATAGTAAAAAAATGTTGGGAATAATCACTATATTTCAATGGTTGTAAAAATTAATTTTTAATAGGATAATTATGTTCTTACCTAACAGTACTTTGTATTTTTTAATTATTTTATTTTATCTAAATTCTAAATATTAATATTTTAAATGTATATTGGTTTCAATGAAAGAGTTTAATTTTTTATTGCAGACAAATTTGAAATTGTCAAAAAATTATTATTTCGTGATATTTCTTTTTATGTCGCAAAATTAAAATTAAAGTAATTATGTATTGTTAAAAAAAAAAAAAAAAAATTTCTTTTTGTAATTGTATTATTTTTTCTTAAATTTAAATTTTTTATAAATCTTACACTAATAATACCAGAAACTCTATATCCCACGCTGGTATGAACGACATTGGTCCTGTTTGCAGTGTACTCTGCTACTGATGGTATCGTTCATACGCTCCTTCGTGGTCCTCAGTGTCTATCGACTCCTGTGATGATATGCTTCTGGTAGTAGGTTCGTGACTTGGTGAGTTTTCTTAAAATTTTTACACTTGCAGCGAGGTTCTTAACGTCGACTTACGCACGTTTTTTTTTCAATTTTAATTACGCGGCGAGGTACTTGACGTCGACTTACACGCGTTTTTTTTTTATTTCAATTTTAATTACGCGGCGAGGTACTTGACGTCGACTTACACGCACTTTATCACTCACAAAGCCCCACGTTGGGCGCCAATTAAACTATACTAAATTTATTTTTCTTAAAAAAAACAACTTTATTATTTCATATCCAAATTAAGACTAATTTTACAATAATGATTTTATTCTAAAGTAACCTACTCTAAACCTATTGCATCATGTTGCCTGCAGGTAGCGGTCGTCGCGTCGCAGACGCTTCGTCAGCAGAATGGTTGCTCGTGTCGTCGTTGACCTAATTGCGTTCCCACGGGAAATAAATAATTTGCTTTTTCAAGCTTTTTGCATTTTCAGCTTAAGTGTCGTTAACTTATACAAAGGAAAGGGTTAGAAAAGATATTTTTTGTGTGAGTGGGAATAGGGTCTAAGGTGGTAGTTTTTTAATTAGTTTCGTGGCCGTGTGCGATATAAGCAATCCACCTGTTTTCTATTGTAATTTATGTGTTCTTTTTGAACAAATAAGAATTCCTGTAACTGCGCTATAGAAAGTATTTTCTATAAACCATTTTCAGCTAGATCGTTTGATAAAAAAAAAACATAATAGATGGTGGAAGACCGAAATCTTGTGTAACTATGAACACCGTTACAAAGCAGGATATTCAAAAACAAAAATGTTGTCGCCAAGGGCAACAATTCTGTTGTCAAAGGCATCTAACTTACCTTCGAGTAAATTTGTCTGTTCTTGGAATTGTTGAAGAAGATTCTTTTCTTGTTTTTCGAGCAGACTCTTTTGGTCTTGGCTTTGTTGCTCGAATCGTTCGAGAAGATTCTTTTGCTCATTGCATTGTTCTTGGCTCTGTTTTTCTAGAAGATTCTTTTGTTCTCGGCTTTGTTGTTCTAGAAGATTCTTTTGTTCTTTGCTTTGTTGTTCAAAGCGTTGTTCTAGAAAATTCGTTTGTTCTTGAAGTTTCTTTTCTTGACTATCAAATTTGGCGAGCAGCTGAGACAGCATATTGGTCATGTTCGATGTACTTACTTGCTCTTGTTGTTCTTGCATTTCAATGTCAAATATAAACGTGTCTGGATTTTTTCACGTCTTCTTTAATCTTCTTGCAGACGAGTTATGAGATCATTCTTTGTTCCAGCGGTAGGAAGATCTCGTTTTTTCAGTTCTGCCTTAAGTTCCACAATTTCATTTAAATCCGTTCAGCCAATTGTGAGAAAATTCAAAATAAGAGTCTATGGGAGGTATAAATGATAATTGTAAAGCGTAAAACTATTTTATCTTAAATAGTAGACCGTATACTTATCTTAGCAGACAGAAATTTTGTTTATTAAAATGAGAGTTTCCTCAGCGCTGTTTTTATTTTTGTATGGTAGGAATCGTAATTTTTGTATAAAAATGAAACATTTTTTTTTATAATTTAAAGGGTACTAAAAATCGTCACGTACTAAGTTACAAAGCAAGTTTAATAATAGTTTTAGAAGATTATAATGTATTGAATTTTCCAAAAAAAAAAATTAATATTTCTTAAAAACCAGTACAATACTCAAACTTTCTGTAAGCTTTTACATTAAAAAATTACCAATACCACTCCTACCGTTTTCGAGAAAATCGAAAGAAAAACAAAAAATTGTTCGATCGCTCAAATGTCGGGGTCACTAAAAGTAATTTATTGATTTTATTTCTAATCTGTGGGGCCATTTTTGAGAATATTTAATTGGTGAAAAATCATTATGCAGAAACCGTTAAATTTGTTCTAAGAAAATGAAACCTTACATAATGTAGTACTACCAAAAAACTTTATGTACCAAGTTTAAGGAAAATGGATCCAGCCATTAAGGCTGCCAGACGGTGCAGGGAATTAACTTCACGGGAACTATCTTCACATGGGAATTTACTTCACCACTAGTGGGAATTAATTTCACCTTTTTTTTGTGAATTAATTTCCCCCTTAAGCTGGGAAATAATTTCATCCGAAAATTGTGTGAAGTTATTTCCCACCTATGATATGATAGAAATTACAAAAAT
Organism: Dasysyrphus tricinctus; assembly: GCA_963921185.1. Classification (NCBI taxonomy): domain Eukaryota; kingdom Metazoa; phylum Arthropoda; class Insecta; order Diptera; family Syrphidae; genus Dasysyrphus; species Dasysyrphus tricinctus. Next base: position 45,195,168 of record OY992534.1, on the reverse strand, counting down.
GTAAAATTGTGTTTCCTTAAATCCCGATTCTTTAAATGCAAAAGAAACTTGCATACACCCAGCCTCGCACCTACCCCAAATCCTATCATGGGCCCAAGCAGGGGGGTTGCATACATACCTCACTGTTTATTCGCCGTAATGCTTGCTGCTAGCATAAATACAGTGCATAAATACAGTGCTAGCAGCAAGCATTACGGCGAATAAAGAGTGTGGTATGTATGCAACCCCCCTGCTTGGGCCCATTATAGGATTTGGGGTAGGCGTGAGGCTGGGTGTATGCAAAGTTTCTTTGGCATTTAAAGAATCTGGATTTAAAGAAATGCACATTAAAGTGAAACTAATTCCCACAAAAAAGTGAAATTATAACTCACTTTCAGTGGGAAGTAATTTCACTTCAAAAAAATAAAAAAATTGAAATAAAATCCCACTGGTGGTGAAGTTAATTCCCATGTGAAGGTAGTTCCCGTGAAGTTATTCCCTGCACCTGCCAGACAGGCAGACAGACAGAATTGTAAAAGCCACCTTTTTCGTCTTCCGTATCGTCGGTCGTTTGATCAATTCTAGAGTCAAATTTCCTTACGAATTCAAAATTTGTTTCATAGTGCCTTTAATATGCCAATTAAAAACAAATTATTTGTATGGGAACAGTATCCAGGTAATAAAAATAAGGAGTCAGAATTGAATTGGATTTCGAAAAAAATATTAAATAATTTGGAAATTCTAAAGCCAAACAGACAGACGAACACACAGGCAGACAGGCAGACAAGCAGACAGACATACAGACAGGCAGACGAGCATACCCCAACTAACAATTTTTCTTCTATAAGGTTAGAATTTTCAGTTTATTGAAGTTATTATTTCTATATGCCTTGTATTGAGTTTGTATATCGAAAATTCAAACTTTCGAAGCTACAATTTCGTAAACGGCTTCTTTAATACCTATTAGAAATAGAATTTACAATCTATTACAAGAATAAATGTTCACAGTTTCGTTAAAATTTCAAAAAAGCCACCTGAAATTCGATTGTAGAAGCATGAGAAATAAAAGCTTATAAATAGCTTCCATCAAATGGCTCGCTCTATCAACGAGTTTGTATTAGACCTGCTCACAAAATCCTTAAAGACGTCATACATTTTTTTAATCAAATCGTAAAATACTAAGATTCTGTAAGTGTTTTGTAGTCAAATCTGACAAAAGCATAACTTAAAACAAATAGATACGAAAATTGTATTTTGATAACTTTATCTCAAAAAAATTATGTCAACTTCGTTTTCTTTGTATAGTTCCTCTAAAAACAAGCCCAGTTAAGTTAACTTCATGTATTTCTTTAAGTTTGGCTCAGCGAAATTATACTAAATAATTTAATTTGTATAACTTTTTTAGCACAAGTCCCACAAAAGCACACTTCTATGTACAGACAGGCGCACAAACTAAAAGCATTTATTTCGATGAGTTTGTCTCAGAGAAGTGATATTTAGTAATTATAATTGTAGAAGACCTGTGAGCACAAATCAAAACCAAGCATAATTTTTTTTGCTGTCAGGCGCATGCACGATAAGCATATATTTCGATAAGCTTGTCTCAGAGAAGTTCTGTTTACTTATTTGATTTGTAGAAGTCCTGTGAACACAAGCCCGAAACAAGTATAACTTTGTTTACTGTCAGTTGTTGGCGCGAGAAGCATATATTTCGATAAGTTTGTCTCAGAGAAGTAAGGTAACTAATTTTATTTGTATAAGTCCTCTGAGTACACGCCCGAAACAAGCATAACTTTGTTCACTGTCAGGCGCAAGCGCGAGAAACATATATTTCGTTTAGTTTTTCTCAGAGAAGTTCTGTTTAATTATTTGATTTGTGGAAGTCTTGTGAACACAAGCCCGAAACAAGTGTAACTTTGTTTACTCTGCCAGGCGCAGGCGCTAGACGCATATGTTTGCATAAGATTGTCTCAGAGAATTGAGGTAACTAGTTTTATTTGTAGAAGTACTGTGAGCACAAGCTTGAAACAAGCCTCCTGTTAAATTTATTTGTATAAGTCCTGTGCAGTGGCGGATCCAGGGGGGAGGTCATGGGGGTCATGACCCCCCCCAAAGCTCCAGAGAAAAGAAGAAATACGAGCAATCTTTACTTGTTATTCAACACATTAGAAGACAGAGATAAACTTTTTGGGTAATTCTATATATTTTAGTAAACTATACGAAAACCATGACCTATTAATGTTATGGTTAGCTTCTATTTTCTTTAGCAAATTCTAACTTCTTAATGATATGGTCAGGAAATCATTTTTTACAAAAATTACTGGTAGCCCTGGACGCGCACCCTCTTAGATAATATATATAGGGTGTCACCAGTCATGGCTTTCATATGCGGTGATTATAGTCTAAGAGCCAGTAGTCGGCAGGTTACGGTATTTCTGTACGATAAGTGGAGCCATTCCATTAGATATCCTGAGCATGGAATGGGCATTCCACCGGGGTAACAAAAGTCAAAAACATCGACCTCAAAACGTGATAGCAGTATGTCCACCCCTTTGATATGTTAAACTATGTTAAACTTTAAAGTTGTTTCTATTCAAAAATAGTAAAGGCAGCATTAGGGTGTAGTACATCTTGGAGTTATACCCTCAGGTCTTTTATATTTTAATAAAAAATAGTAAATATAACCAACAAAAAAAATTATTTTTAGACACCAGTTGCAGTACCTGGATTTTTAACGGAATTTTGAGATATGTATAACAAATTGAGGAAAAATCTCCATTCACGTTTCACTGTTTCTTTTTAAATAAAATAAATTGTAAGAGCATCGAATTGTTGGCATATGAATCGTTGCATGGGGAAAAAAGAACGAAACCGACTGAACAATAGCAAGCTTGTGTGTGTTAATAAAAAGGCAAGTCGCTGTTGCTATTGATAAACAACGAAGCCTGCATTGGGATTGAGCAGAACATGTGGCTTCAGTGGCGTGGTGTGTAGTGCATCGGCCTCTGAATTGGAAGGAAGGTTCATGGTTCGTTCCCAGATGACGGCAAAGAGTAATTTATAATTAATACGAGCAACAGACTAAGCACCACTAAAGGAGTCTGATGATCCAGGTGGCTCTCGTGAAATAGCTATAACTCTAGCCTGGTGGTAACACACGCAAGTTGTCATTAAAAATTATTCAAAAGAAAATGTGTTTCCTGTTAATTTTTATATTTGAAAAAGATATTGGCCGACAAATGGTGAAGTTCCTAGTTCTTTAATTGAATTTTGAAAAATAGGCTTTAAAAATCTCCATATAAGTTCTACTGTTTTTCAAAGTTTAAAAAACTACAATTTTCACTGAAGGAATATGTCTGACTCCTTGTCTCTTTAATACTCTCGTTAAAAAAAGTTATGTGCTGATACTTGGTGCAGTACTCAGATTTGTAACGGAGTTTTTAAAAAATGTCCATACAAAAACCACTGTATTTCAAAGCAAAGACAGCTTATTTTGTACCTAAGCAATATGTCTGCCTATCTGATATATAGATTTGTATACTCTTTTTCATTAGAAAACAAATCTGGCAGAAGCCTGGTGTAGTACCTGGATCCAGGGTTGTCAGATTGGCCTATTTATCATAATTTGGGCTATATTTTTCCTAAATTTGCGACAGGAATTTAAAAAAAGTTGCCCAATTTGATATTACTTTTTATTATTTTTAAAAAAATTTGTTTCATTAAGTCCAACAATATATTTAAATTCGGTTCAGATTTTAAGGACTTCCTTTATTAATTCTTCCAAAAAACAAGGAGAATGTGGAATATATAAGAAATTTTATATTTTTTTAAAAGAGATTAGGCTTTTTTGTGGGCTACATTTAGGGCAGCGATTTTGGGCTACAAGAATTCTGAAATTGGGCTATACAAGTGCTTCTTGACCTGGCAAACCTGCCTGGATCTATAATGGAATATTGAAAAAAAGGCTTTGGAAACTCCATACAAGCTCCGATATATTTCAAAAACAAACACAAAAGTTTTAACAAAAGCCATATGTATGTCCACCTCTCCGTTATGTGAATCCTTATACTCTATTTTGTTGAAACAAAACTATAGCAAATATCTGTTGCAGTACTTGGATTTATAACGGAATTTTGAAAAAGGGCTTTAAAAAACTCCATACAAGCTCTCCTGTATTTCAAAAGCACAAATAAAAACAGTTTTAACTAAATCAGTATGTCTGCCTCTTTTATATGTAAATTATAATACTCTGTTTTACTAGAAAAAATTATAACATACTCCTGGTACAGTAATGAATGAATGAAATATTGGGGTTGTCGCACTGCGACCTTATGATCTATTGTGCCCCCTGGTACAGTACCTGGATTTTTAAATGGAATATTGAAAAAAAGGCTTTAAAAAAAATTCCATAATATAGCAGATACCTGGATTTATAACGGAATGTTGGAAAAACGCATTGAAAAACTCCATACAAATTTAGTTGTATTTAATAAAAAAATTATGTGCAGATATTTGGTGCAGTACTCAAATTTGTAACGAAATTTAAAAAAAAATTCCATGCATTGCATTGACAACAGTTTTTTTTTCTGTTCGGCATGGATTTCACCAAATATTTGCAATTATTTCTAGCTTTTTGTTTCAAATTGACACTTGAATTTTTCCTTTTTTTAGTTAATGTCAACTTTTTTTTTTAGATTGCAAATTTTGCTTCCAATCTTATATGTTCATCATACTCTCATAATTGTCTGAAAAGTATGAAAGGAAGCTGAATCTTGTTGATAAATAAGTTTTTCCAGCAGTAAGAAATGTCTGCACTATTTCTCTAAGCAGGAGTCCGATACAGTCTTAGGGCCTGGTCACGTAGTGAGCGGCAGAGCGGCAAAGATATCTGATCATGCCTTCAACTGTTATGAAGTCATGATAAAATTTGACTTTTTCTAATCACCAGATATGTAGAAAATCTAACGCTATATATAAGAGGTTTCAGTTCTAATTAGGTATGATGTTTCAATCTCATGACCCCCCCCAAGCTGAATTCCTGGATCCGCGCCTGGTCCTGTGAGCACACGCTCGAAACAAGCATAACTTTGTTCACTGTCAGGCACAAGCGCGAGAAACATTTATGGGGTTTTCCATTGGTAAATTCAGATTTCAATCGAAAAATTGATTTTTTTCGTTGCCAATGGAATGCAATTTCAAATTGATTTTTTTTTTTTGTTAATGTATTTGTGTAATTGCACGTGTATCTCATTATTCGTAACAATTTGCATCCCTTTGTCCTTTTTTGGCAGTGTAATATTAGCTTCATAAATTTACCGATTCATTTAAAATAGTTTCCTTTTTCTATTTAAATTATTTTCTTCGTGTTTTGAGTTCAATTTTCACAACCAAAATAAAATAAACTCATCAAAAACCACAAAAGCAAACTGACAGCTCAAAATAGTTTTGGTATTAGTACAGGGAGGGGTAAATCTGCCGAAAAATTTAGATCTGCAAAATTGATTTTAAATCAAAAAATAAATCAATTTTTTCGCTCAATGGAACACAAAAATTGATTTGGATCTGTCAAAATGCTGATTTTGGCAGATGCAAATCAAAAATAAATTGATTTATTTTACCAATGGTAAACCCCATTAGTTTTTCTCAGAGAAGTTCTGTTTAATTATTTGATTTGTGGAAGTCTTGTGAACACAAGCCCGAAACAAGTGTAGCCTTATTTACTCTGTCAGGCGCAGGCGCTTGAAGCATATGTTTGCATAAGATTGTCTGAGAGAATTGAGATAACTAATTTTATTTGTAGAAGTACTGTGAGCACAAGCTTGAAACAAGCCTCCTGTTAGTTTTATTTGTATAAGTCCTGTGAGCACATGCCCGAAACAAGCATAACTTTGTTCACTGTCAGGCGCAAGCGCGAGAAACATATATTTCGTTTAGTTTTTCTCAGAGAAGTTCTGTTTAATTATTTGATTTGTGGAAGTCTTGTGGACACAAGCCCGAAATAATTGTAACTTTATTTACTCTGTCAGGCGCAGGGCGCTAGAAGCATATGTTTGCATAAGATTGTCTCAGAGAATTGAGGTAACTAATTTTATTTGTAGAAGTACTGTGAGCACAAGCTTGAAACAAGCCTCCTGGTTAGCACAAGCACAAACACAATTTTGTTTTTATAAGTTCATGTTCTCGTTAATGTGATATTTGGCAACTAATATTAATGTTTTAAAATAAAACAAATTAACAAATAAAATTCATTTCGAAAAAAACAAAACAGATGGTCACTACACATAATCTGGGTGGTGCATTTCATCTGGAAGCTAAATCGAAGCTCCAGACAAGCTAACTTCGGTTTCAAGCGGTTCCGATTTGAAACTGTTTAATTATATTGAAGTATAGCTCTATGGATAAGGCGCCTGACTACCAACCGCAGTGGCGTAGCGTGGGTTTTTGCCGCCCGGGGCGGTGTCTAATTTTGCCGCCCCCCAAAATGTATTCAAAACAAACAAATTCAAGACAAACAAAAAATAAAAATTACATATACATATACATATAGTATATATATACAAAGACATAAAAATGCTACAAAAACTTTTCATGCAAAGTTAAATTTATTATTGTCACATAAGTATACGAGAACATATCATTATTTTTGAATGTCAGTCAGAAAAAACATTATTATTACACATTTTTTTTATTTATTTATTTTTTTAAGTAAAGATACATAGATTGTTGAAAATAAAATTTAATTTTATATCCTAACAGTGTTGGTGAAATAGTCGAACACAGAAAAGTGGTGGAAAAGTATAAATTATGTAATTTTGGATACAGTTTGTATATAACTTGAACGAAGCCTTTACAATTCATTTAGGAAAATATAAGTATCATTTTTAGACATTAAAATAAAAGTCACCTTGATTCAAAACAAAGTAGGTAATTATTGTTTTTTTATATGGTGGCTTTTCATAAATGGCAAAATGTGGTGAAAAGCGAGGCGCACATCTCTAGTTCTCAAAGAATAAAAATAAGAATAGAATAAACAAACAAAAAATACTTCTAGTGTATTTTGCTAGGAAGTCATAACCATAACTCATAACACAAATACCTACATTTCATTACATTATTGTTATAAAACTATTTTAAAATAAATAAAAATAAAATTTTTGAAATGCTTTGTCGGCAAATTGCACTCGAAAACTCTTACTTCGAGGACGTCTAACAAAGAAATGATAAATGACCCATAAACAAACATTTTTATAGGTATCAGGAAAAGTAGATAGCTTCATGATAATTAACTTTTTCTTTATTCAAAACCATTTAAAAAATCAAACACTTTGAGAATCAGAATTTTTAATTAGACTTACGTGGATGTATATCACAGTACACATATTAAAGGTAATATCATAAGAGTTTTGATTTTTGTTTCTTATGCGCATTTATCAAAATTTGTGTGAAATGTCAATATTTGTTGTTGTTTTTACGTGTATTAAGTCATCACATCCCCAGCCATTTTTTATTTCTGACATTTTCAATTTGAATTTGTTGTTGTTATTACATGTGTTTTCTTCCTCACGTTCACAGCCATTTTTTATTTCTGACTGACAACCGGCGCAGTATAATACCTTAGATTTGTGTACTGTGGATGTATATGATGTGTATATAATAGCATAAGAACTTTAAAAAAATTTCAAACTTTTCACATGAACAATTTCCGATTACTACATTTCGAGTAGGTAGGTATCTTTACAGAAAAGCAAAGTTCAAACGAAGTTTTTCCCCGTTATTTTATTTTGGTAAGACGGCATAATGTTTCAGAAAGTAAAAGGAAGAGCAGTCTACTCGTTTTTGTTTGTGTTTTTTCTTCGCCTTTCACGTACCTATACTATTTCTCATTTCATCTCACAATCTTAAAAGCGCGTTGGTCAAAATGTTTAATGACTTGTCCGTCTGGCGAATATTTAAATGAAAGGGCTGTGTTCAGAAAAGTTTTCAATGTGCTACCATTGGGAGTCCCCAATTTAAAGTTAAAATATTTAGTTCTATTTGTGGACTTCTTCATTCCTTTGATGGAATTTGACAGTTTATGGCTTGACAAATTCTCCCTTTATATAAAAGAGTCCATTAACTTTCATAAGAAAACATATTAATACAAATATTTCTTTCTATTGAAAGTGTTTCTTGTAAGATAAATCGATGAGAACCAAAACTTGCCATATCCAAGCCTCGTCATAACCAAGCGTGAAACGTAATAGTAAAATTTCTTTTCAATGGAACTTTAAATATCAATCCTATAAAAGTATTTTAACAATTAAGCTTGGCTATAGTTTATCCTGGTCCGGGTTCCGATTGGTTCCGATCACATCCTAAGTTTTTTGCATGATATAAATGTTGAACTTGAGTTTGCTACCACTCAAGTTGTTGTTGTTGCATTCAAATATTATTCTTTCTATTTTTAAAATGAATTTGATAATAATTTTTGGTTGGTGACATGATTTTTGATTTCAATACCGCCCCGGATATATTTTGGGAAGGGCAAATTAATTAATCATGCTTATTACGAAATTTACAATGGGAGCAAGGTGGGTTAGCACATTGCGTCGGTATTACAATTGAATGGATAACGATCGGAGATTCACTTATTGAAATCTGATGTAAAGCGTACTGATCGAGTAGCTTCCCGCATGGATTGCGAATTCTATAATAGACATGAATAATTTTCTAAGAGCGCCGAAACTTCACAGTAAAATTTAATTATAAAATAAAAAAAAATTAAAATTGCCCCCAAATTTGCCGCCCCCCCCCCCCCCAGTAAGTGCCGCCCGGGGCGGGCCGCCCCTCCCGCCCCACCCACGCTACGCCACTGGTCCAACCAACACATCCCAGGTTCAACTCCCATAAAGTCCACCAAATAAGTAAAAGTTTTTAGTCCTTAATTATAATATTTGTACATTTAATTTCAGAAATAAATAATGCCTGGATATATAATAAGGAGGAAAATGGCGAAATAAAATTAAATAAAAAGCCTTCATTAATCTTTTGATAATACTCCGCTTGTGCCTCCACAAAGCTTAGAGAAGCTTTTTATAAGGTTTCGTAAGTATTATCAGATGTTTGAATCGAAAATAGCTTTCGAAATTAATTGCTTCCTAGTGAGTGCAAAAGCCTGTATACGAAAATATTGTATGCTTTCCCAGAGCTTATTGATCAAAATAAAAGCCTGCAATAAACTTTTCTGGGAAACTAATAACCTTTAAGATTTGCAATTTTCGAATATTGTATGTTTTTATAAGGTTTTAAGGAAATGTATTGAGGGTCTCCAATCAGCTTCAATATGACTGTTTGAAAGCCAATCGTTTGTTTCTCTAAGACGTTAAAGAAATGTATTGAGATTCTCTAATCAATTTGCATATGACTGTTTGAAAGCCTGTTGAGCTTCTCAAGTGGGCCAAATGTGCTTTTCTATGGCCTTATAGAAACAATTTTGCTGAATCGGAAATAGCTTCGTTAGTCCCTTATAGAAGTAAAATTGTTAGTTGGGACAGGCAGACAGACAAAATTGTAAAAGCCACTTTTTTCGTCTTCCGTATCGTGCGTCGGTCGTTTGATCAAATCTCGAGTCAAATTTCTTTACGAATGCAAAATTTGTTTCATAGTGTCTTTAATATGCCAATTAAAAACAAATTATTTGTATAGGAACAGTATCCAGGTAATGAAAATAAGGTGTCAGGATTGAATTGGATTTCGAAGAAAATATAAAATAATTTGGAAATTCTAAACAAAAAATTCTTTATTCAAAAATAATCCAAAGCTCTTTGGATAGGTTTGTGTTGTTGTAAGCCCTTGCGAAACAAAAGCAACTCAAGATAACTGAATGTTTTTTAAGGTAGCTAAGCCAAATAGCGTAGCGGATATGTAATAGAAAGCAAGGAAAGGTTCTTGGTTTGATGTCAGAAAACAGAAAATCAATCACAAAAAAGATTGTAAATAATTTTAGACAAACAACAATTCCCAATGTAGCATGTTTGCATGTGCCTCAACCATTTGATTATATCAATTACCTATAACTTCGGAGTTTAAGTTGAATATCATTCACAAAACCTTACCAATGTTGAAGAAAGTGTTCATTATGTTTTTTCAGATGTTTTAGGAAAGTATTAAATAAGGTTAAAATTTCGTTTAATATTGTTGACTATTTATTTCAGAATTATTAATAAAATAAAAATTCACTTCAGTTATCTCGACTTGCCTCGTTCTTCACGACTGCCATGATGGATATAAAGTAGGTAGGCAAAAAAATGGTTTTATTGAACTTTCTTGAAGCTTAGCAAAATGTGGTACATATAAAATTAATAACTACCTAAATTAGTTATATATTATAAGAATCAAATACACATAAGAACTTGTGTTCTTAATAGCCCTAAATTTTTTGTAGAGTTACCGCTGAAAAATCAGACAAACAAATGTATGATTCTTGAGTTTAGAGTTATTCCGTGCAAACATTTAAGGCAGAGCGTTGTTCTTTGGGTTCCTTTCAAATGACCGACAGACAAAATATCGACAAGTCAAAGTGTCGACTGGTTAAAATGTCGATTCATATTTTATATCGAATTTCCTGTATGGGTACAATACCGACAAGTCGATATTTTTCTCGACTTTTTTCAGGGCAGTCGACTTTTTTTTAAATCGACATTTCCAACTGTCGACATTTTAATAAGTCGGTAAAAACAAAGTCGGTATTTTAGCTTACAGAAAAGTCGATAAAAGTCGACATTTTAACCAGTCGACATTTTTTTTGTCGGTCATTCGTACGTAACCCATCTGGCTTACTCACTTGGACTCAACAGTAACAACATAGTGAGGGCCTTTGTCATACGCCATTTGTATTAAGTTCAGTTTAACTTACAACATACATGGATTTTTTTTTTACAAAAAGAACACTATATATTATATATCCAAGAAGATTAGAATTCCTAATCATTAAGCTGGAATTTTTTTTCCCGGGGCCAGGCATCAGCCAAGTAGAAGACTTAGTAGGTACAACAATTATAAACATCATACAATCCTTCCAATGGAATCTGTGAAACAGAAAATTGTATGTGATGTATGACCGAGAAATTATTGTATGTTGTAAGTGATGTACATATGGGATGTATGTATGTGCCGTGAAACAGGGCCCAGGTTCATTTGGAAAATTATTGCTTACCATTTTTTGGCTTCTACCATATTTTTCCTGCGATATCTCAGTGTTTTAAAAACAATTCACTTCACGCTTTGAATTACCCTTTTTCTTCCGCAATAAAGGCTTTCCGCAACCCGTATATAATAACCAATTGTTAAAAGCAATTCCAACTATCGATTGGCAAACAAAAAAGGACGATTAGCGAACTCAGTTTGACGTGAACTTAAATCATTGGCAGTGAACCTATTCAAGTTGCGTAAAAAAATCGGATAATTTTGTTTAGCTTATAGGTATGATCAAAGTAGCACATCAAAATAACAGTGCATTTTCCAAGTTGGTTTTATGCCTCAAACTGAGCGTAAGCAATAATGGCCCTCCAATAAATGTAAAACAAAGGGGGGTACGTCCAATAAATATTAAGGGAGAAGAAAAGTAGTGTGGGAAATGATTGAACCTTTTCAAGTGACCGGCAGTGTATCTTCACATTTTAAAGCAAATATAATTAAAATATAATATTTTAAATTATAAAAACCGCATGTAAAACAATAACCTAAAACATGTCCTCATAAAATCATTTAACTTGAAACAGTTTTTACTGTTGTTCTTCAACAGTTAAAAAATTCCCGAGGATGTTGCCGAATAAAAAAACTCGTTACTCGGAAAGTACTGAGCAAATTCAACATTCTTTTAGAAGCGTAAATACTAAATAGAGAAGTAGGTATCCCTACAATTTCATAATAAGGGCCATATTCTTGGTAGGTGGCTGACAACTGGAGACGGCCAAAATAAGGCAACTTACATATCTACCTAGTTAACACGATAAAAAAAAATCTACAGCATGTCATACTAACCGCTTCATTAATGGACAGTAAACCATGTGTGTTAATGACGTGTGTTAAAAAAAAACTCACAATTAACACAAATTTGTCAAAATAAGTAAACGTTAGATCTTCTGTAAAAACTTGTTACCTCTCGATATACTGAGTTATTCAAAAAATTGGTGAATCAGAAGAGCCATTTAAATATCATCTGTCAACGACCTTGCTTGCTTTGGGAAAGTTCAACCGAATTATCAAAGAATAAGAATCTTACAAAAAAATACAAACCCACACAACCGTTGTGGCTGTCTCGCGATTGCCAAAACACATACTTTTCACCTCTTCTTAGGCATTCTCTCATTCAAATAGCAACAACAAACCTATACGTAAAACTATTTTGTGTCTGTGACACACTTTTTCAGATTCAGTGTCAATGAACTTGCCTTTCATTTCATGTATGTATATATAGCATACAGCAGCACTAAGGCTTGAACAAATAAAAAACTTATAAAATAAACCAAAACAAAAAGAAACTGAGTGGGGTTGACGAACATTTTTGTTTTGTTATTTTTCGTATTTTTTTTTTCGGTTTATTTAAAAGTGTGTCATAATAGACACTATAAAGTGTATATGTAAGTAGGTATTACGTATTCAAGACAATCAATTTATGCTGTCTTTTTGTTGTGTTAACTGAACTTAGAAAAAGTTCTTCCAAGAAATTGGGCGGCATAAAATAATTTCGAGTAGGTACCTAGTAGTGTTGCATAAATTTTTTTTAAACTCACCCACCTTGTTTTTTGATTATTACATTATTTATGCTCGTTATTCTACAACGTCATAATAATATTGAAAGAGTTCTTATTTATTTGGAAAGTAACATCGTACGCAACACATACATATGTACGCTGTTCGATGAGCGAAATTGGTAATTGTAGCACATGATTTGGAGAAGTCGACATTCTTTTTTCGCACACAAATAATTACCCAGACCATTTATTGTGTGCGAAAAATTGACAGGTGTGTTTATTTTTGTTGTTTCTTTCATTACAGCATGGCTGCTTGATTTTTTTTCCATTTGCATTTGTTTAAATTTTTTGAATTTGTGGAACTGTCAAAAAATATTTTTCCGTTTCGTTTTCGTAAGCATTTCGTTGCCTTGTTGGAGACCAACCTAAAATTTCGCATCACCAGCTTACCTACTAGGGCTAAGACGGTAATCTAGAACTGTTGTGCTTATGCTAACATGTGTCAAAATACTTTTTTCTTGCGATATACCTATGTAGGTACTATAGGGCAAGTTTTGGATTCGTGCAAAAAAAAATTTCGAGATAATAAAGGCGGTATTACACTATCATATATATATGGCTAAAGTTGCCATATAAAATATGGCAAAGCTCTTCAATGTATGACAAGTTGTATTACACTATGCCATACATACATGCTTAATTTATATGACAAATAGCTTCGTCAAATAATTTTTGTTCATATAGGTATATGACAAAGCTAAATTTGGCTATCACACTAGCTTTGAAATATCAAATATATGAAAAACAAATTATTTGACAGTCATACCTAAATTATTTTGAAACTAATTTGTCAAAATAAATATTAATTTCAATTGAATTAAAGGCATTGTTGCTTTTTCTTGTCACTTTTTGTTTGAATCGAAGTGGAGGAAGAAACGGAAAGATGCGAAAAAAGTTCTGCCAATAGCAAGCTCGCAAGTGTGTACATATGTAGATCTTTTCTTTGAAAGTGATAGGGAACATCTTTTGCCAAAATTCATTTTTCAGCGGTATGACAAAAAAGTGCATCAAAATTATTCTGAAAAACGGAATAAGTGAGTTAAGCCATGCTTCACATATGTAGATCACATCTCAATACCTTCGAGACTCTCTGACAGTACAAGAGCCAACAAGAAATTTAGGGAGTGGATGTATAACCAAAATCTGAGTACGAGGATTTATAGTTAAAGTGTGGCAGTTTTTTTTTCTCAGCCATTGGTCGTGACGGAGGGTTAAAACAAGCTTGGTTTCCGTTTATGTTAGGGTCATTACCACTTAAATTCATTTTTTAAATGGAAAATGATGTTATGTTATTTTCCCTGTCTAAAACTTTTATCTTGATGATCCGATTGGTAGAGCTCATGATTTAAGCTTTCTTAGCAAATTTTATCTGCCTATTTTTGAGTCATTCTTTTTTAGGCATGAAATGGACATATATGTATTTTTAAAGACTTTTCCTTAAGTGCAGTGAAATTGCAGACACGACCTATTATTTAAACTATACAATCCCTAATTGAGATATGTAATCGATTGATAAAATAATAACATCGAATGTAATTTTTTAGCGCCACTTATGTATGTTGCATTTACCCGAGTGACAAAATGCAATTGTTTCTACCTTTTTTATCTATTTTTTGTCATCTAGTTTAGTTTAGTTTTGTTTAGTTTACTTTATTTCATCAATTTGAGTTTACAATATTACTCTTATAGACTAATGAATTATAAATAATTTTTAAAACAAAGGACAATCGGCAAAAATGTATGGAAGGTGGTCTAGGACCCAATAACAACGAGACGTATGTCGTTGGAAATGTATTTTTATGCGCTACAATAGTCACTATGGCGGCTCATTTCAAATCACTGTGTGAAAAAAGTTATTCGTTAACCAACGTTTTGTTTTAGTACCATTAAGTGTGGAAAAAATGTATACAGACTGGTCTTACCAGTAGGTACTAATAAGATGCATGTCGTTGAAAAGGTATTTTTATGAACAATAATAGTTACAATAACAACTTATTTAAAATCACTGTGTGGAAATAGTTATTCGCTGTTTTAGGGAATTTTAGCACAGATAAAATATATGGAGCATGGGTAACAAATAGCGAATAACTTTTTTCACACAGTGATTTGATATAAGCTGCCATATTGACTATTGTAGTACATAAAATTTCCTTTCCAACAACATACGTCCCGTTGTTATTGGTTGAACTTGCCATCACCCTTTTTGCCCATACTAAAAAAAAATACATTTTTTCACACTAAAATGAACCACAATATTTCGTTAGTTAACGAATAACTTTTTTCACACAGTAATTTGAACTGAACTTATATGAAAGATATTGTAGGTAATGGAAATACCTTTCCAATGACATATATATTGTTGTTATTGGTTAGACCAGTTTTCATAAATTTCCCCCATACCAAATATACTTTATTCATACTAGAATGCACCAGAGCACTATCCTATTCAGCGAATAACTTTTTTCACACAGTGATTTGAAGTAAGCCCCCATAGTAACTATTGTAGTACATAAAAGTACCTTTCCGACGACATATATCTCGTTCTTATTGGTCTTGTAGACCGTTTTGTCCTATTCTCCTTTGTACCTACTATTTAATTTATTAAAAAGTATAAGTTTAACATATTTTTGAATGTATCTCTACTTAAATGAAAATTGAAATCAATTGTAAGCGATACAAGATTAATTTCTCTGACACATCGAGAAATAGGTTCGTTAAACGCATAATTAACTCTGTGAGTAGTCTCAAGGAATAAATTACGATTCCTTAGCACTCGAGTTGGAGCATACAAATTTATTAAATACAATAAAGCCGGACAATTTATGTGATAAGACAATATATCTCTTATAAACATTATAGAATACATTTTGCGGCGGTTCTCTAAAGTCTGAATGCCAATAAGCTGTCGGCGAGCATTATAAGAAGGCATAACTTCAAAGTTCCATCTAAATTATTATCCTTGTATATATTTTTTTAATCTTTTCAATTCTCCGTGAATGAGTTATATAGAATGGATTCCATACTACACAGCATATTCAAGAACTGACCTGACATATGCGATATAAAGAGACTTTAAGGTATAGGGATCATTTAAACCTTTGGAGTTACGTATAATAAATCCGAGCATAGAATTAGCTTTATTGACTATAAATTCTAGGTGATTGGTAAAGTTAAACTTGAAGTCAAAAATTACACCAAAATCTTTCTTGACTGAAACTCTTTCAAGAGTATTATTTTCAATATGATAATCATATGAAACAGGAAATGAACGACGAGAAAAGGAAAAGCATTGACATTTAGCAATATTAAGGTGTAATTGATTATTTTTGCACCATACTGAAAGCCTATGAAGATCTTCTTGCAGAAGCGTACAATCAATCGAATTTTCTATGCATCTCAAAAATTTGAGGTCATCGGCAAACATTAGGATTAAGGAGTTAGGGAGCACATCAGGTAAGTCATTTATAAAAATAAGAAACAAAAGTGGTCCAAGATGGCTTCCTTGTGGAACACCAGATGAGACAACAATAGGATTAGATATCGTCAAATCAATACGAACATACTGAATGCGTTTTGTGAGATAGGAACGCAACCAGTTTAGCATATTAGAATGAAATCCCAGTTTTTCTAGTTTCTGAATTAAAATTTTGTGATAAACTCTGTCAAAAGCTTTGGCAAAGTCTGTATATATAACATCAACTTGATATCCCTTTTCAAGTTTGTTCAGAACAAAATTGGAGAAAATGGTTAGATTAGTTGTTGTTGATTTTCCAGACACAAAACCGTGTTAAAATGGCGATATTGTTTCTTTTAATAAAAACGAAAGTTTATCACAAACAATTTTTTCGAACAATTTCGGTATCCCAGAATGCTTACAAATTGGACGATAGTTCGATATAAGTTGCTTAGGACCACACTTATGAATCGGAGTAATATAAGATGTTTTCCATGGGGAAAGAAATTCACCTTTCTCCAGGGATCTATTAAAAATAAAGCTTAATATTCTGGATAGAGAAGAAGCACAATTATTTAAGAGAAGTGGTGGAATTTCATCTGGACCAGCATTTTTATCATCACTTAGGCCCCTTAAAGCTGTCTCAACTTCTGTTATGGAAAGGTTTAACTGACCAATACTTATGATGTTGTTAGAAGGTTCCGAAGACAAGTCATTAATATCACTTGAAACTAAGTAATTTGACCTGAAAAAGTTAGCAAAAGCTTCGCAAATGTCAGGTAGACCTTTGTAAGTATTACCCAAATATTCCATACTCTTTGGAATTCCATTATTATTTTTTTTATTTTTAATAAAAGTCCAAAAAAATTTACTATTGCTTTTTAATTTAGATTCCATTGAACATATATAGTTTTTGTAGAGAAATTTATTTAAAACGTTGAAGCTCTTTTCTAGGGCAATATATTTAACTCGCAAAATGGCATTAGATGAAGAATCCCGCAACAGTTTGTATGCTTTGTTCTTTTTGTTTTTCAAGTTTATAAGTCTTTTGTTATACCACGTTGGCTTAGAACTATTTTTTAATACAGTTTTCGGAACAAAAATATCAATAGCTTCTTTTAAAGTGCTAAGAAAAACGTTATAAAAGGAGGATAACTCACAGTTAAAATCAGAGGGCAATAATAAATTATCCATATAACTCGCTATGCCAACAAAATTTGCTTTTAAAAAATTATAGTTTAAAGTGGTTGATGTTTCAGTTTTAAAGAAATTAAGTATTTTGAATTCAAAAGTTAAAGCTGTGTGATGAATAGAATTAGAAAAAATTGGAAAAAGTGATTCATTAACTAACATCTGCAATTCTTTATCCACAAATAATAAGTCAGTCTATTTAAACTATTTTTACAATTATTTATCTGAACTAAATCATAAGCTGCAAACGAATCTACAACTTCTGAGACAAATTCATTGGTAACATTGAATGGTATAAGTTCTAATTCATCAGAATCAAAAACCCAATTTACATTTGGTAGATTAAAATCACCTGCTATTATAACATGTTGATTTTCATTAAGGTTTGAAAGATAAAAATTACAATTACTAATATGTTCTTTATATAAATCAAGTGGACTCCTTGGTGGAATATAACTACAAATTATATAAATGTTTTTGTTACCTTCCAATCAGTGTTGCCAGATGAAAAAAAATTGTCCCCCCAGACAAAATTTAGAAACCCCCAGATTTCCACATTTTGACATAAAAAGCCCCTAGTTTTTTTTCCCAACTTCCAAAATAATTTTTTCTGTCAATGAACGTGAGTTCATTACATATTTCAGATTAAATAAAAAAAATATGATAAATATGAAAATATGCATCTAGCTACATACAAATAATTTATTTTAAAAAAATCAAGAATAATATCTACGCTCGTCATCTTCATTTTTGCAGTCGTTTTCACTAGCGACATTTTTCAGCGTTTCCTATCTCACGGCGTAAAATTCTGCGATCCATAATGTAAGGAATATCTCAATCACAAATGAGGCCATGAGTGGAAAAGTGGTGTAACCCACTTTTTCTATAATATTTTTCATTTTGAATCGATCATAGTAATTGATGTGATATTCAAAAAGGATAAGTTACATTTTTATAAAGCTAAGATATTTAAGAATTAAGTATTTTCACTTTGATGACTTTTGATACTTAAATGTGGAACTACGAGACAAAATTATCAATTTTTCCAAAATATGGGTTACACCACATGGCCTCAAATATGATCAGCATAACAAAAAGCTGTTTCAATTCCTATACGACATTATTTTTTAAATGAAGAAAATTAAACAGTCATACAATTTTTAAATTTTTTACTTAAAAAATAAGTCCCCAGATTTCCCCCCAGACATATCGTCACCCCAGATTTCCCCCCAACGATGAAAAAAACCCCTAAATCTGGGGGGAAAACCCCCAAACTGGCAACCCTGCTTCCAATGAAACTTCAATAATAATTTGATCAATGTCGTAAGAGGAAGATGAAGATGAAGGCAAATTCAATTGGGTGGAAGCATAAATAGATCGTACTGCAATTATCACACCTCCGCCTCTGTCACATCCAGTTGAAAGAGAACATCTGTCTTTACGATATACAGAGTAATATTGATCGTTGAACATCTCTGAGCTGTAGTGCTTTGCAGATAACCAGGTTTCTGTGAGTATAATGAAATCAAATTGTAGGGAAGAAGAAGCTAAGAGCATTTGTTGCATTTTTGTGCGCATGCCCCCAACATTTTGGTAATAGCCAAGAAAGTTGTGTGTATCTGTTAATGAAGCAAGATGAGAGCTATTCATTAAAAGTGATGATGATGTACGTCTGTGAAGTTAGCAGGGCAACTTTCACCCACGCAATTGGGACCTTGACAGGAATTTGCAGTTTTTTTTTGCATTTTTTTGCATTTCTATTCCCGATTTTGCAGTTCGCCAAATAACGGTGTAATTTAGTGACCTGCTAACTTCACAGTGAAGTTAGCAGGTCACATGGCGTATCTCAGGAACCAAACGTGCTAGGAACTTGCAGTAAGGCTCCAAATTCGCAGTTTTTTTGCATTTCAAGAATAGGCTAGGTCAGAATTTTGAAGTCCTTTTTTAAAAAAAAATTTCATACTGACCAGCTAACTTCACAGTGAAGTTAGCAGGTCACATGGTGTATCTCAGGAACCAAGCATGCTAGCAACTTGCAATAAGGCTCCAAATTTGCAGTTTTTTTGCATTTCAACAATAGGCTATGTTCAAAATTTGAGGTCCTCAATTTGAAAAAAATTTCATACTGACCTGCTAACTTCACAGTGAAGTTAGCAGGTCACATCATGTATCTCAGGAACCAAACATGCTAGGAACTTGCAGTAAGGCTCCAAATTTGTAGTTTTTTTGCATTTCAAGAATAGGCTAGGTCAGAATTTTGAAATCCTTTTTTAAAAAAAATTTCATACTGACCTGCTAACTTCACAGTGAAGTTAGCAGGTCACATGGTGTATCTCAGGAACCAAGCAAGCTAGGAACTTACAATAGGGCTCCAAATTTGCAGTTTTTTTTGCATTTCAACGATAGGCTATGTTCAAAATTTGAAGTCCTCAATTTAAAAATTTCCCAAGTTTGACTTCAATATGAAGCAAGTAGGTCACATCGTGTATCTCAGGAACCAAACGTGCTAGGAACTTGCAGTAAGGCTCCAAATTTGCAGTTTTTTTGCATTTCAAGAATAGGCTAGGTCAGAATTTTAAAGTCCTTTTTTTTAAAAAAATTTCATACTGACCTGCTAACTTCACAGTGAAGTTAGCAGGTCACATGGTGTATCTCAGGAACCAAGCATGCTAGGAACTTGCAATAAGGCTCCAAATTTGCAGTTTTTTTGCATTTCAACGATAGGCTATGTTCAAAATTTGAAGTCCTCAATTTAAAAATTTCCCAAGTTTGACTTCAATATGAAGCAAGTAGGTCACATCGTGTATCTCACGAACCAAGCATGCTAGGAACTTGCAGTAAGGCTCCAAATTTGCAGTTTTTTTGCATTTCAAGAATAGGCTAGGTCAGAATTTTGAAGTCCTTTTTTTGAAAAAAAAAATTCATACTGACCTGCTAACTTCACAGTGAAGTTAGCAGGTCACATCGTGTATCTCAGGAACCAAGCATGCTAGGAACTTGCAAAAGGGCTCCAAATTTGCAGTTTTTTGCATTTCAACGATAGGCTATGTTCAAAATTTGAAGTCCTCAATTTAAAAATTTCCCAAATTTGACTTCAATATGAAGCAAGTAAGTCACATTGTGTATCTAGCACCAAAGTTTCTTTAATCTCTCTAGACTGCTTTTATATTATAATGACCAAGGAGCTATCGCTTCAATAGTCATCCTGTTAAATTGTTATACAGTATTTATGTAAGTTTGTGTTACTTACTTTCTATATTGCTTGTATTATACCTGAGATACACTGGTATGGATACTATGGTATTAGCTAAACCACAATGGGTGACATACATCCTGTTTAGTATAAGTTGACAGATTTTGTACTGAAATTAAGTTCTTGAAATTATCACCAAGGAAAAAAACAACGCTAGTGTCATTAAGAGGCTATGTATACTAACGTATACTACGAAAAAAACCCAAGTTTTGATACCATGCTCATTCCATTTTGCTCTCGTAGCTTAAGCATGGTATAACGTGACACATTTGTGGTGTAAGTGAATACTATAGTATCCGTAGCACCAGTGTGTCACGGGTATTAGTGAATATGGTGAGTCTTGAAGCTATAATCGGCCATTTTATAATTTATATTTAGTTTGGCATACGAGCAAGTATATTTTTTATTGTTTAAGCCAAGGTTTTAGTTTTGTATTTAATAATTTATTTATTAGACCTATGTATTTATTTATTTAACAAACTAAGGGTTTATAAAAGCCATAATAATTATTTTATATTATTCTTGAACAAGTTTTGTATTTTTAATGCACGCTCTAGTTTTTTGTCTTATATAGGAGAACATCTAAGATTTAACTAGTTCCGATTTAATCCAATATATTGAATATGTTAGCCGATCGGTTAGCCAGCAAGACTATTGATGCAAAGAGACTCGGGTTCTATTCCCTGACCTCTTACATATACTTTTTTTTGTTTTATGTGAACCTCTCTTAAGCCCGTATAATTAACTCCATTAAGGTGCAATAGGAGTGAAAAAGGTTGCCTTTTTCACTCTTTGGAGTCTTATTAAACGGTGAATTTCTCCCGTGACAGTTGAAAGTATGTATTTTCCCACGGGTGTATAAAATATTATGAAGTGCAAGTCGTTCGTTTGAGTGGATTAAAAACAAATATATATCAAGTTTATTCATGCTGCGGTGTAAAGTTGTCGTAAGCGTATAAAACTTGTAAACTGCGTAAATCTGTCTTATTTTCGATACAAAATGTGACAGATTTACGAAATAACTTTAGGTACTACGTTTACGATGACTTTTCACTTTTGTATGAATACCCTTATTATTTAAAGATTTTTAATTGATCAAAAAGTGGTGAATAATAATTAATAAGAAGTGACCAAAATATCAATAAACTACAATTTCAAGTACAAATTGAATACAAATTTAAGAGGAGTTGCAAGTTGAAACGATGTTGGCGAGACTACAGTGAGACTCTACCGAGATTAAATCGAGACGATGATAAGACATGCACAATTGCACAATGATAGAAACCACGTGTAAATTTCATGGCGAGACCAAAGCGAGACTCTAGCGAGGAAACCACGACATAGATAGCCATGTAAATGGGCATGGTGAGACCATATAATACGAACATAATAATGACCACGACACTGAAAACCAAGTTTGGACTCTTTAACCACGGTTTTAGCTGATTTTAACCACTTTGAAAAATTTAATTTTGAAGAAAAGAAGTTTGGCGAGATTATAGCGAGACTAAAGTGAGATGATGGCAAAACATGCTCAATGCCCAAAATGACGTGTAAATGTCATGGCTAGACCAAAGCGAGACCATAGCGAGAAAACCACGACACAGATTCCCGTGTAGATGGGCATGGCGAGACCACAGCGAGGTCAGCCTAATGACCACGATACTGAAAACTACGCTTGGAAGACCACGGCGAGAGATCAGCGAGATGACACTGAGACAATGAGTCGTCGTCGTCGTTTTCGCTTCAAACCAAGTAAGCCTAATCGATTTGCAAAAATAAATGAAAAGTATTCACTAACTTTTTCTTTAAACCGAGTAAGGCTAGGACCGCACTTGCGATTTTCAGTCGGTGCTATTAAAAAATCGTGATCGCAACAAATAATTGGCATGCACTCACTTGCGGCTATCTATCGCGCGATTTTTTAGTCGCAAGAAATAGAACATAAAGCTTTTAATATGAATGCACGCACATGCGTCTTTTTAATTTTGCGATAGAAAAAACGCTCAAAAAATAGATCTGGTTCCATTTTTTTAATCGCTGCGATTTTAAAGTCGCGTGTGTGTGCATTTACATTTAAATCCATGTGTTTCATTTCTTGTGGCTAAATAATCGTACGATTGAAAATCACAAGTGCGTGCATGATTTTTTATAGTTGCGACTACGATTTTTTAGTCGCGCTATTTTAAATCGCAAGTGTGAGCACAACCATCTAAGTCTGTTTGTTTCATTTTAAATTTCGACAATCGCATCGCCGGAAAAATGGAAAAAATTTTCGACTTTTAATCGTCGCGATTTCTTGGTCGCATGTGCGTTCATTCTTATTTAAATTCATATGTTATATTTCTGGAGACTAAACAGTCGCGCGATTGAAATCGCAAGTGCGGTCCTAGCCTTACTTGGTTTAAAGAAAAAGTTAGTGAATACTTTTCATTTATTTTTGCAAATCGATTAGGCTTACTTGGTTTGAAGCGAAAACGACGACGACGACTCATTGTCTCAGTGTCATCTCGCTGATCTCTCGCCGTGGTCTTCCAAGCGTAGTTTTCAGTATCGTGGTCATTAGGCTGACCTCGCTGTGGTCTCGCCATGCCCATCTACACGGGAATCTGTGTCGTGGTTTTCTCGCTATGGTCTCGCTTTGGTCTAGCCATGACATTTACACGTCATTTTGGGAATTGAGCATGTTTTGCCATCATCTCACTTTAGTCTCGCTATAATCTCGCCAAACTTCTTTTCTTCAAAATTAAATTTTTCAAAGTGGTTAAAATCAGCTAAAACCGTGGTTAAAGAGTCCAAACTTGGTTTTCAGTGTCGTGGTCATTATTATGTTCGTATTATATGGTCTCACCATGCCCATTTACATGGCTATCTATGTCGTGGTTTCCTCGCTAGAGTCTCGCTTTGGTCTCGCCATGAAATTTACACGTGGTTTCTATCATTGTGCATGTTTTATCATCGTCTCGATTTAATCTCGGTAGAGTCTCACTGTAGTCTCGCCATTATCGTTTCAACTTGCAACTCCTCTTAAATTTGTATTCAATTTGTACTTGAAATTGTAGTTTATTGATATTTTGGTCACTTCTTATTAATTATTATTCACCACTTTTTGATCAATTAAAAATCTTTGAATAATAAGGGTATTCAAACAAAAGTGAAAAGTCATCGTAAACGTAGTACCTAAAGTTATTTCGTAAATCTGTCACATTTTGTATCGAAAATAAGACAGATTTACGCAGTTTACAAGTTTTATACGTTTACGACAACTTTACACCGCAGCATGAATAAACTTGATGTATAAAAAAAAAAAAAAAATTGGGTGGCGCAACAGCTCGTGGAGAACCAGGGCCTAGTGACTTACAACTCACAACCATTCCTGTGTGCGTGTTTGTTGGAAGGAATGGAAGGGACCTACAGTTTTTTGCCGAGTCCGAACGGCTCAATGAGAAGCACTTTTTCATGACAAGTATACTCTTGGAGGTTTTGTCAGTTCCTCGCAAGAGGCAGTACCTCGAATAAAACATTTCTGTTTTTAGGTGGCACGGCTGGGAATCGAACCCAGACCTTCGGCATGACAGTCCTACGCACCAACCATCATGCCACGAGGTACTACAAACTTGATATATATTTGTTTTTAATCCACTCAAACGAACGAATTGCACTTCATAATATTTTATACACCCGTGGGAAAATACATACTTTCAACTGTCACGGGAGAAATTCACCGTTTAATAAGACTCCAAAGAGTGAAGAAGGCAACCTTTTTAACTCCTATTGCACCTTAATGGAGTTAATTATACGGGCTTAAGAGAGGTTCACATAAAACAAAAAAAGTATATGTAAGAGGTCAGGGAATAGAACCCGAGTCTCTTTGCATCAATAGTCTTGCTGGCTAACCGATCGGCTAACATATACAATATATTGGATTAAATCGGAACTAGTTAAATCTTTGATGTTCTCCTATATAAGACAAAAAACTAGAGCGTGCATTAAAAATACAAAACTAGTTCAAGAATAATATAAAATAATTATTATGGCTTTTATAAACCCTTAGTTTGTTAAATAAATGAATACATAGGTCTAATAAATAAATTATTAAATACAAAACTAAAACCTTGGCTTAAACAATAAAAAATATACTTGCTCGTATGCCAAACTAAATATAAATTATAAAATGGCCGATTATAGCTTCAAGACTCACCATATTCACTAATACCCGTGACACACTGGTGCTACGGATACTATAGTATTCACTTACACCACAAATGTGTCACGTTATACCATGCTTAAGCTACGAAAGCAAAATGGAATGAGCATGGTATCAAAACTTGGGCTTTTTTCGTAGTATACGTTAGTATACATAGCCTCTTAATGACACTAGCGTTGTTTTTTTCCTTGGTGATAATTTCAAGAACTTAATTTCAGTACAAAATCTGTCAACTTATACTAAACAGGATGTATGTCACCCATTGTGGTTTAGCTAATACCATAGTATCCATACCAGTGTATCTCAGGTATAATACAAGCAATATAGAAAGTAAGTAACACAAACTTACATAAATACTGTATAACAATTTAACAGGATGACTATTGAAGCGATAGCTCCTTGGTCATTATATAAAAGCAGTCTAGAGAGATTAAAGAAACGTTGGTGCTAGATACACAATGTGACTTACTTGCTTCATATTGAAGTCAAATTTGGGAAATTTTTAAATTGAGGACTTCAAATTTTGAACATAGCCTATCGTTGAAATGCAAAAAAACTGCAAATTTGGAGCCCTTTTGCAAGTTCCTAGCATGCTTGGTTCCTGAGATACACGATGTGACCTGCTAACTTCACTGTGAAGTTAGCAGGTCAGTATGAAATTTTTTTCAAAAAAAGGACTTCAAAATTCTGACTTAGCCTATTCTAGAAATGCAAAAAAACTGCAAATTTGGAGCCTTATTGCAAGTTCCTAGCATGCTTGGTTCCTGAAATACACCATGTGACCTGCTAACTTCACTGTGAAGTTAGCAGGTCACTAAATTACACCGTTATTTGGCGAACTGCAAAATCGGGAATAGAAGTGCAAAAAAAATGCAAAAAAACTGCAAATTCCTGTCAAGGTCCAAATTGCGTGGGTGAAAGTTGCCCTGCTAACTTCACAGACGTTGATGATGTAGACTGAGAACGATGAGAGTCAGTGACGAAGAGCGACGATGATGAAGAAGAAGCGAGATGACTTGAAGAAGTAGAAGGAGCAGGACGAGAGTTGTTGACGACGGGCAATGATGATGATGGCGATGATGATGAAGGCGATGGTGATGAAGGCGATGATACTAGGTCTGGAGCTGCATAGGTGGTTGCGGGGGTGTTATTATCGACGTTTTCTCTTGTTTGCTTATCGAGAAAAAATATTTTATTTGCACATGCTGCGGCCAAACAGATGAATCCATAGATGATAATTTGTCTTTTGGAACACTCAGTTTAAAAGTTACGAATCTCATTTCGGATACGTCTGCATCTTTTTTTATGAGCACGTGACATTTAAATAGGTCCGCAGAAATGTTTGTTTTTTTCTGATATGTGTTTGATAATATCCTCAGAAGAAATTTTATTAGAAAGTCGTGATAGATGAAGCCATTTATTTTTGGGTATAGAATTAAGAGAAGAAGACAAATCGGTGCCGATTATCTTTATGTCTCTTTTAGATGTTGCAGTTTTGTTGTAAATGTTTTTGTTTTGTATTGGAACGGAATCAGCATTATTCGTTTTATTATTTTGTTCATTGTTGACTAGAGATATTAGAGGAACATTATTGTACACTGATGTGGATGGATCATGATTTATGGGTATAGGCTTAGGCAATGATTGTGGAATATTAATGGTGTCAGTGACAGTATTAGGAATTAAATCGTTCACAAGCACTTCATCGACATTTGGACTTCTTAAAGAGAATGGCACCATTGTATATCCAATCTATAGTATTCTCATGAAACACGATTTTGTAGGTAGACATTTGGTCGATAGGTTCGCTGTGATCGCCTTACCGAGATCCCTTAACAAAAATTAGTATTACATTT